>OZ022258.1:22495376-22808300 GCA_963978905.1 Trichostrongylus colubriformis | reverse complement strand
TGTTCCTGCGCACCTGGCTAATACCAGATCATTTCTCGACCACCTAGACAGCGCCCGAATTTGCCTTGGCTACGCTGTAGAGTCATTCGACGTCACCTCTTTATATACAAATGTCAAAACGACATGGCCCTACAAGCATTGTTCGAAATGCTTGATAGGCATCATAGTAACATTAACACCCTTGGACTTCAGAGGAATCACATCATGACTCTGGTCAAGGAGTGTCTTAGTTGTAACATATTTAAATGGTCAGGTTCGTACTACTCGCAAATAAGAGGTTTAGCTATGGGTCAGGCTCGCACCGGTACTTGCGACATGCTGCTTCATGAGTAGAATCGAAGAGCTGGCTCGTATGCCAAAGATGTACTGCAGATGCATCGATGACTGTTTCGTCATAACATCAACGCAGTCTGAGATGGATGAATGCTTTCGTATTCTGAACGAACAATATCAGTTTATCAAGCTCACTCGAGAGACACCAACGAATGGTTGGCTCCCTTACCTTAACACCCAGGTGAAGGTGTCCGACGATATGTTCAGCGTCAAGTGGTACCGAAAAGGAAGTTCTAAGAATATCCTGATCCACGTAAAATCGGTCCACCCCATTGCTGTAAAGAGAGCTGTTGTTAAAAACATGTTCAAGACTGCCACGGCGGTGGGCACGGGCAACGACGAAAGACAAGAATCAGTCGCGCTGGGTTCTCGTATAGCTGCTCAAAACGGCTATACTCAACCATCGTACCACGTTAAAACATTTCCTGATCATAGAAGACGAGGATCGCCCTTCCAAGACCGCATACCTTTTTGTCTGCCCTTTATCTCTGACACATTCTCCTCAGCAATACGCCGATGCCTAGTCCGTGATCAGCTTCAAAGCGATGTCGTTCTTGTCAATATTCCGAACGGCAACATCGAACGTCAGCTGGTACGGAACAGGCTCTAGATTGCGAATGTGTTTCGGAGATTTGCGTGATTTGCCCCTACGGCAAGATAGGAGACTGTACAAAATCCGGTGTGGTCTATGAGATTGAATGTAGGGCGTGCAATGGCAAGTATATTGAGGAGACCTGCCGCGTTTTGATAACGCGTATAAATGAGTATCTTGCCAGTAAGAGAAGGGGATCAATAACAACTCCACTCGGAAGGCACAGACGTGAACAGCACAGCGGGAATGATTTTGACGTGAAGTGCAAAATTCTGTCACATTAGACCGAGATTTCATCTAGGAAGGCTTTAGAAGCGTTTTGGATATCCGCAAGGAATCCAATAATGAGCAACAGAACTGAGTGTACTTCAATCACAAGTGAATTCCTACCGTTTGTACCGCTCTGTGGGTTAGAATGATGTCGCGAATGACAGCATCGTCATTTGTCAACACCGCTGTATAGTGATTCTCAGTCGCACATTATACTAACTCGAGACGGTAACGACGTCCTACCACTCGCGATGGATCACGGGGTGAGTTCACTTTCTTTCTTTCGTCTATTTGACTCTTCATGGATTGAGTGGGTAAGTCCGAAATGCTAGGGGTTTTTGGCGCTTGATTGGGTAAGTCAAGGGTCAGCAAACTTCGAACCACTTTTTAGGCCTCTGAAGACGACGAAAGGGTCGAAACGTCAGGCCAAAAATAAAACTGATCCACCTACTAACCTCGTTTGGCAAAGCAAACACGATTAATAATCGATCGATTTACGGCGAAAAACGATCAGCGTTTTCGCACGATTCTTAACACTTCGGCACTAACTGAATAGCAGGAATCTTTTACGACCAGATCCTTCTTCCAAGTCATGGACTGTTACCTATTGGCGTTATCTCGACAGAAGTTTCAGAAATGAATCCCCAAGTAGAAAAAACTGCGTCATCGGTTCTTTCTGCATTTGCATTATCGTGTTTCTCATGGCTCTTTTTCTATCCCCTGGTTTAGTCATTGACGTTAAGAAGGGTCATTTTCTCATGTTGTTATTTGTATTCCTTAAAAGCGTGAAAAAGTATGCAACTATTTTTTAATGAAAACCATGCCTTTTTGCAAAGACATACATTTGAACTACATATTCCACGTAGTTGGTGGACACGAAAGTTTGCAGCAATAAGATAAATAATTTGAACTTTAGTGAGTCTCTGCTGACCAACATGTATACAATATATCAATATGTGCCTTTTATACCATAATACTATATAAATTCTAGCCAGTGCAAAGCAGAATACATTTTCGTGTGTGCTACAAGTTCCTAACTCAACCAACTGTCATACCGTTCGCTTAAAAAGAGAAAAAAGGTGTAATGAACAGGATAGATTGAAGACAGCATCAGTGGTAATGTGGCTTTCGAGAAATCTCCGGTGGAATTCAATCACATAGAATGTAGGGGTCCGAAAAACCCATTTGTGACGAAATCTTCATCGAAAAGCTTGCTCTCGACCTGTAGAGATGGCTTCACGATTGAAAGCTAGCCCTTTAGATGACAGACCTTGCCTCCATGCTACGTGATTCAACGATGGCTACGGTGAGTGATCAAGGAGTTGCGGTAGGATTGAAGATATTGCGACGCGTTCTGTCGGTTTTGGCTTAAAGCTAACCTCAGGATATGGATGCTGTCGTACTTCTGAAATCCATTCGGGTTTAAGACTTCGAAACATGGAAATAGAAAACCTTTCCGGACTACCCGTCTCTTGACAGAAAGGTCGTCCGCGTCGATAGTCAAAGGTAGGTAGGGGGTCCTATTTCTGGGTCTTCAGCCATTCCCTTTCGCTTTTTTTCAGTTGTATTACTAAGTTGTTTTTCATGTGTTCCTGTTTTTGTGACAGGCAACGGGACGGAGAGATGGGGGTGCAGACAGCCGAAGCGTTTTATATATGGTAGACAAATTACGAACTAATTAGTAAGTTGGGGAAAGGGAGTTGTGAAGGTAACAACCATACCGTTAGGTTGAGAGTCTAGTGAGTAGAATATGCTCGACGCCCGGATAGTTGTTAGAGGCTCGTTCCTTCATCACAATTCCTCTACCATCTCATTGCCAGTGACGGTGTAAGGAAGGAGGCAAGTAGAGAGGGCACGTGTAAAAGGTGATGTTGTGCCAGTAGGCATTATGTCACACTTCCACACTCACTCATGGCGTGTTGCATGTTTCCGTGGTTCAAGTCCCTTTTCTGACACGTCTTCATGAACCTTTGGACCTTTCACATCTGAAGCCCGCCATCAGAACGGCCCACTACCCATTTACAGCACTGTGTACAAAAACCGATAATTCCATCAATTTGGATCCACACTCATAACCAGAGAATTTGCTTTATGCAGTAATGTTTATCTATTGGTGTAGATTAATAGTCGTTCCTTCCCCTCATATATTACAGAATTTTCCCACTCTCTCAAGGGAAGGACCCGAAGTGGAAGTAGCCCTTCGGGATGGGATACATATAGTCCGACCTATTTTTGTACACTGATCTCGAATCTGCTCTCTGAATTTGCAGGACGATTCTCTGAGCGGAGTTATGAAATGAAGGTTTCTTCAAAAAAAAAACAATGCTTACATGGTAGGGAAAGGCCTTAGAGCGTGAGCCAGGCGTTTTCGCGCAAACGCAGTGCGTTTTTCGTGCACAGGAGAGCTAACTACCTTTTGGGACAAGTTTCTAGCCAATTCGCGAATTTGACCAGAATTTGGAAAAATCCATGTATTGGCTGGCAACCCATTCAACAAAGAATGAGTCGTTGACCGGTGCCGACCAAATGCTCTTATTTGGCGCTTGGTGCGTACATTTTTTTGTCATGGGCATCTGTGATAGATCTGTCTAGGTTATTCTTGCCATAGTTGATAGCTTCTCTATAGGAAGTTTTGAAAAAAAGTTACTTACAGCCCTTAACTTTTCAAAGTTGGATCAGAAACTCGATTTGGCTGAAAATTCGCACAGCGAGGTATCTCGACTGCCTGAACGCGAATATCATAGTACTCGTTTTGCGCTATAACTTCAATTTCGTGCGCTATGAGAGTCTGTTCCGTAAAAAAGAAGTTGGATCACGAAGTTTTCTGCGTCTTGAAGACAGGGAAAGTGAGGTTGCGGAAAAAGTTTATAACACTGATTGTACATGACAACTATTTTAGGGATATCTCCCAGACATAAACGTGGGTTACTTATAAAAAAGGAAAATACCAACTCCTCCAAAGCTATCGATCGGACATTATAGTCGCGAAAAGCGCTTACCATTCAATCATGCCTGATGTCAGGAGGACCATGAAAATAAGGTAATATCAAAGTAGAATGTCATCTGTGGTCAGTAAAAGATATCAAACAAGCTGCGAAAGCAAAGTTTCCCTCAAGATCTAAAACATCTACTTCATCTTATGGAGCGTGGCGTCACATCTGCCAGGCGGCTGCTGGCCATCGCTTTGGTATATTAGAGGTGACTTTTGTAAGGAAAAAGGCCGTGTAACTCTGCTCAGAAAATCGTTTCTAATTGGGCGACGGCTTTTCGAAAATATGTCGGACCACATGTAGCCCCTTCCCGAAGGCCACTTAGACCACAGATCCTTCTCTTATCAGCACTATCTCACATCGTAATGTGCGTTTCTCAATTGGAGCCCCGCTCATCTTGACGCGGGCCCATTCCTTGTGGGCACCGTTTACCCAATTGCCTCTCACTTTTATTCATTCTTCAATCCCTCTCAGGTTTTTGGGATTACTACTGACCACTATCATTTTTCTCCCTATCTCTAAAGCACTCTCGAAGTGAATCACAATGGGTATCACCCGATTAATCACATCTCTTCACACAATCACTTCGCTCAAAATGGGCGGGTTTGCCTCCATTTTAAGTGTGTTTAAGATAGCTTGGACAGTAGTCACGTCTATCGACTTTGTCTCTAGGTTGCGTTGGAACCGAGTGTTGTTGTTGTGGACACTAGACACCGCCCCTTCCGGAAGCGCTCCGCCCACTGCACCTGGGCATCTTTCATGTTTGTTGAAAACACTTGGCTGACCTGAAACTACCTTTGTCACAAGAATTTTTAGTCTGAGAACCGGACATTTCAGAGCACGCCCCTTCCAGCGTGGGCCGTGATTAACATAGTTTTCCTTACTTCTTATAGCATACCTTACCCAACCTAAACTTTTCCCCACTCACAATGGTAGCTTTTATGTAAAACCGGATTTCGCGACAGGTGGTGGGAGGGCAGACGGGCAGACAGGCAGATAAAGTAGGCATCTCGTGGTAGTAAGGGGCTCCTTCACCCAGGGCACTCCCAGGTGTCGAGGAAAATGGCCGCTTCAATGCGACCCCCCCCCTCTTCGGGTCCTCAAATGCGACCCCCCCCCCTTTCTGTCTTCTAGAGCACCGAGATGCAATTCATCATGCATGTCTGTTATATTCGGGTGGAGTGCAAGTGTTCCGACTGGAGAGGCCAGGTCAGGTTCCGCGGCGGATTGTAATCAGGTAAAGACAGGTAACCAAAGCCAAAACTCCTCCCCTAATAAGGCTCAGGCAAATCTGGGGGAGCCCAGATGGCGAAGGATACGCCACCATTCGGACAAATCACCGATTCGCGGTGACCCGATTCAGTGCCGGCCTCTAGAATCGGAACACTTGCAACTCACCCGTACTTGTATTGTCTGTGTACTTGTATTGTCTTTTGTAAATAAATGTTACAAATATATCTTCATTCAATCTTCATTCAAATTTTTCATATATCTAGAAAGAGAAATATATCTTCATTCAATCAATGAACAAATCAATTCAACATTACAAATCATCATCAAAATCTTCAAAATACACCCTCATATCTGATAGGTATGGTAAGATTCATTAGGGAGTGCATTGCTCCCTATTCCAACAGTATCTGGTATGATCCCTCCTCCATCAGTAATTGCGTGCTCGTTTATCCGTGCTCCGCTTCTGCTCTGGTCCCTCCTGACACATGTATACGTCTTGAATACATGTATGCAGAACGACTGAAAAAAAAATATTATAAGCAAAATGACACGAACACAATCAGAAGAAACTTACAATTACGAATCCAATGATGAGCACAAACGATATTGCGACCATGTATGCAGAACGACTGAAAGAAATATTATAAGCAAAATGACACGAGCTCAAGCAGAAGAAACTTACAATTACGAATCACTGTGGGAGAGCTTTTCGAACGAAGCTCAATCTGCGTTTCAGTAGTAGTGACACGTATATGACGATCTCCGATCTCCAATCCTGACTCAGTAGTAGCGCAGACTACGGAACAAAAATCCTTGCAATACATCACGACGTCCCGGTGAAACGATGGCATCTGAAAGCTTCAGATAAGGAAACATGTAATAGAATCACATGAAGGAAGCCCAAAAAAATATAAACAAACATTAAACACATTCAAAAATAGAGTATGATAGGAACTATGAAGAATAGTTACGATAAATAGTCAAAATACATGACTAATTCTGAAAGAAATGCAACATACCTTGATGCGATGAACGGCGGCCTCGAGTATTGACGAAACCTGAAAAAACGCATATAAACAAACATTAAACACGTTCAAAAATAGAGCATGATAGGATGTATACGAATAGTTACGATAAATAGTCAAAATACATGACTAATTCTGAAAGAAATGCAACATCGATGCGATGAACGGCGGCCTCGAGTATTGACGACACCTGAAAAAAAAACACATATACAAACATTAAACACATTCAAAAATAGAGTATGATAGGAACTATGAAGAATAGTTACGATAAATAGTCAAAATACATGACTAATTCTGAAAGAAATGCAACATACTTCGATGCGATGAACGGCGGCCTCGAGTATTGACGACACCTGAAAAAAAAAACACATATAAACAAACATTAAACACATTTAAACATAAAGCACAACGAAACATGAACATAAAAGCATAAAAAACATAGAACATAACAGAGAAAAACATGAAAAATACCTATTAGAAATTCAAAAACTTGAAATTCGCGGTAACATTCGAAGCGCTGCGGTTGCGTCGCGGCGTGCGAACCTGGAGCGCGCTAATCGACAAAAATGGCTGAAAATCGCGAAAGTAGACCTTGTTTGAACGACCATAACTTTCCTCATATTCTATGATTTGGGACTTCAGGTGCGTTTTAGAAAGAGCTAGGTTTGCTCTTTCTAATGACTACTTTAGTTGCTTCAAATGTTCAGAAATGAGAGAGGAATGCGAGTCGAGGATTAGTCGAGGAAAATGAAAATTGCATGCGGGTTTTTTGGCTTCTAACAGTTATAACTTTTTTTGTGCTGCATGTTTTGCAACCCCAGTTGTTTTTCTGAAACTAGAGACTTTGTTCTTTCCAACGCGCCTTCAAACTCCTTTGTACGTTGCTTGTTTCTTGAGAAACGTGAGTCGAGGAAATGTCGAGGAAAATTTTTTTGCCATCAAGAGCGTGACAGCGTCGCACAGAGAGCGTTCAAAACCTCCTCAAAAGCAGCCTCATACTTTCTAAACAATTTTGCTGGTAGCAGTGCAGTAAAACAAACACCTTAGCGTTCTCCGTCCTTGCTCTGGGTATGCGCCATGCCTCCTACTTTCGCCGTAGATGTGATTGGAAGGTCAGTAGATGTAACTAGAAGGGTGGTTGGCCTAGTAAGATGATCTCGTGTGGCCATCAGATAGGACATACACTTGTGGCTTCGCTTAAGGGATCCGCCATGCACTGGGCTCCTGCTACGAGTTGCAGGTAACATTGAAAGGGTGTTTCACGGTGCGAGTGATCAGTGAATACTCTTTGAATGTTCAATGTTCTAGTGAACAGCGAATACATAAGTGCACTTCCTGTGAACACAGTATCGTTCTCCTCTCCACTTTCCGCCTTTTTTTCGCCGATGACAAAGTGCATGAACAGCGCAGCGCTGTATTGTCCCTGCACTTTATAATCGATAGCCGCCATTCCCTCATATAAAAGGGCTCGCTCTGTCATATGCTCAGTGTGGCCGTATTCTTACTTGCTTTCTTTCTCTTTGGTCTTTGTTAACTTGATAAAGACATCTAGTGAAACCAACTGATGTTGATGCCATAAGTTACTGCCTTATCCATCAACTTATTAATTCACTTCATTTGCAGATCCTTTTGCAAAGAATTGTTACAAGTGCTTGGAAATTGCTACAAAGAATGGTCATTTTCGTCTACGCACGCATAGTCATTTTCCTTGGACTTGTTGTCCATGTGATCTCTGCTGAGGACTGCTTTCCTGTTTTCAACGAGATATCATCGCTCGGCTTTGCCACCATTGCCTCCACACAATTTCTGGAGCTTTCCCTCAGTCAAGGGTGCAGCGACAACGACGCTTCTCGAAATCTGAACCTCAACGATTATGGAATACTTGTCCTGGAAACTAAGTCAATTTGGGTGAGATACCATTCTCTGTCGACTAACTAGTAGTTTTGTTACAATGTCTAATTTCAGGCTGGCAAGCCCGATGACTTTGCTTTGATAAGTTTCGTGGACTTCAATAACCAGAGATGGTCACGGGATTCCAGACATAGATTGGAGGAGTTCTTCGTTGTGGGAAGTTCAAAAGATGGAACTATACGTATGGACTTTACATTTCACGACATTAACCAGAAAACGGCAAAGTGTTCACGTTTTGTGAATTGGCCTAACTGCAACAGGCCAGGTGTGCAACCGTGCGATAAAAGTATAACCCGTTTCTTCAGCAAGTTGTCACAGCCATCTAGCAACGAGCGAGGCTTTCAGACAATTTTTCTCCTTGTTTATCTCAGAACCAACGAAGACCGCAACTACTTCGTAAGCAAATTCAGCTTTGTCAAAACTTCTGAAAGCGGTCATCCTACTTACAACGCGGAAAAGATTCTAGTGTCGCCATCAAGCCAGCGGTGGCTCTCGAGCAGGATCAAAAATTTCGTTGTCTTCGTTCCCTCTGAGGAAAGGAGCAGTATGCTTCCTCTTCAGTGAATGAATACTTTGTTGTCAACTTCGCCGCCTTCCTTCGTTGCGCCCAAAACTCTGGCTAAGCAGTGGCTCAACCCACTCCCTGGTTTAGGACTTTCGCCTCACATGCCATCAACGTTTAAAAGTTCCGACAGCTTCATGAAGCATGTTGAAGAGTCAATTATTTCAGGTATCTTTTTTCCAGTTCATGACTCTTCAATGATAGTTGAAGCGCAGGATTTCAGGTGCAGCACAAGATCTGGTGAAGCTGTCTGCCCAGCACTCTATGATCTTGCAAAAGCTCAATAGCAGACCAGATGCACACGTCATACGACTATCAAAAGAGGATCATGAAACAGCGAAAGCAATGATCTTTTCTTCTGGTGCTCTTCGTGATGATCATAATATTGATAGAGACATTCCATAGGGCTTTAATTTTTATTTGTATAATCATTTACATGCACCACTGCAACAAAATTATAACAACTCAAAAACGTGAACAACAGGCATGCTTAGCTGGACTGCTTGCCTCCATTAAACGCCGTCCATAGTATGACTGGTGTAGCCTAAAATAAAAATGTATTTTTCTTCTCCTAAATGGATACCGACATGTCGTTCTTGCACGCATCAATGAACTCTATTGTAGCAATGCATTAACATAAACGTATAGTTTACGGTAATATGGGTATCTTGGTTCTATCCACAAGTAGATAGGCCCTTCCTTAACGATGAGGTGTGTGTCATCATGGCAGCGCAATGGTGAGTGCTAAACGCGTAACGAACCCATGAATGATGGCGGCCACCTTTTCAAGATGGCCCACACCCATTTGCCAATCAGCCAGCGAGGTAGCGGTGGCTCTTACAAGAACGATTATTCAGGACGATCACCCATTTCCCGCCGTCAAATAAAATGTCTGTACTGCAGTGCCGTTGCTCTAGCCGTCTGGGGCTCTCCTAGATTTGCCTAAGCCTTTCAGGGGAGGAGCCTTGTCAACAAGAACGATTATTCGGGGCAGTCACCCGTTTCCCTGACATCAAAGAGAATGTAATTTGGGAGAGTCCCAGACGGCTAGAGGACATGCTCCTCCTATGAAAGGCTTAGGCAAATCTAGGAGAGCCCCAGACGGCTAGAGCAACGGCACTGCACCACAGACATTTTATTTGACGGAGGGAAATGGGTGATCGTCCTGAATAATCGTTCTTGTGTGGCTCTTTTCGTGTATGAGAGACAGATATCGACTTTACCAATGGCTAGAGGAAATTCCCATAAAATAATCGCTTAGCTACAGATGCGACCCCCCCCCCTCCTGTCCGGTCGAGTGCGACCCCCCCGTCGAGGAATCCTCGACTCCCGGAGTGCCCTGCCTTCACCCCTCGAACCAGATGAATAGCATACTTTGGCGCACAATTACCTTATTGTTACTACAGTCTGACACATGAAGTTGCCACACAAAATCAAACGCAAATAATGTAAAAGGCAACAGGAGTCGAATAAATGGTGTGTCATGGCTTCATTCATAGGCGACGCCATTACATATCTTCAAAATTCTGTTAGCACCTATCAGTTTTATAATTTAGGTGGCCACCGTAATTGAACGTGGGCTTTTTATGAAAACCTAATGTCACATGTTTCGAATGTTTGTGGTGGGATTGAATAACTATGTGATTTCAATGCTCGTTTGAGTGCGATTCAAATAGTACAAGAGCGCTTAGTAAGGATACTCCTTCTCCAGGCGACCGCAGTATTCACACGACTTCACATTCATTCACATTCACACGACACGATCGCACAGCTCTGCACGAATCACCTCGTGGGTTTCTGTGATTTTGAAATAGCTGATCTGGCCAACCCTCATAAAATAAGCCTATCTCGCATAATTCCACACGGTGATGAGTGGGTTTATGAGTCCTAGATGGACTAGTATCTCCACGGACATTTTTCACTACTCGGAATTTCGCAGTATTGCGACAGAAATATTCCTACTGGTGTCGCAATGCTGACCATTTTCGCTTGTTGAGCACTGTGTGCCTAAGCTTTATGATGGTTAATAATTCAGTTGTATAAACCACTGCATATCATATTCGCTATTTTCGGAAATCCAGATAATTTAGGTGAGTATCGTTTACTACAACTGATATCGTATCGGTTTTTGACCCACTGATCGTTTAACCCTTGGACTGTAGTGGTCACTACCTGGAAGTTTAGAGTTTAGCTTCTCGATAACTTCCATTCAGTCGCCTCGATTGAGAGCAACCTGTTCACTGAAAAGCATCTAATCTTAGCTGTTGGCAGTAGACCCATCTTCCAGTTACCATTACTCATGGGTACTCATACCATTACTCATGGGTATCATTTTTCTGAAAATGCATTGCTATTTGAAATTATAAATAGTGTAGCGGTCGATGTGCTTTGTTGGTGCTAATACCGCATTAGGAAATGATATTTGCTCCGCATTACCGAAAATCTGGATCGAATCTTGATTATTCATGTAGCATCAGAACAGAGACGCCTTCATTTGGAAGGCTAGACAGGTTGGTGGTTGATACATCGATGCAACTGATATCACAACATAAACGGAATATGATCACTCAATGCCTTTGCGAGTCTATCGGCTTTCATCCCATAAAATGGTACTCATCACCTTCATGAGTCGTCATCAACATCGATAAGTTTTCCATCCCACTTCCTGCCTTTGAACACTCCGAAAGAGTGAAAAGGATATGGCAAATCTTGCCTTCTGACGCTTTTCATCGAATCTTTTCGATCCTAATCTAATCGAGTTGGATCTTCAACTGTTGATGTCCCCGTTCCGGCCTGCAAAACCTATGTATGTCAACGCTTCGGAGGCAACGGGAAAGCGGAACCGATTTGACGATTTTTGCCCTCTAACACCTCTTATCAAACGTCAGTGTCCCCGTCCCACTCACACATCCCCTGCCAAAGTCAGCTTTGCTGCGACGTGAGATATGAATTTCTTGACAAAAAACGGCACTATCTACTTAGCGAATTGTACATAGTAGGAGTACCCAGAATGACACACCACCGATTTAGCAAATTATATACAATAGCATTACTTCTTGCTAATAGGAGAGTGGTTTTATTTCGTTGTGACTATTAGTCAGAAATACTCCTTCTTGAAGGCTTTAATTACACAGAAGCCTTTCTACGATTATTGCTATTCAATGTACCGTTTCAGCTTATCATGATAATGGAATCTGTGTCATTTCCCACAATCCCGACTTTACGTGACTTTACAGTACTCACGTTTCATGCGTGATGATTTATGACTTCATGGAGAGAGTTTAAGTGCGCCAGTAAATGAGAAGTAGCTGAAGCTCAGCTTTGTCGTCAGAAAATATCTTCTGGAATATGAACAGGATATATAGTACAGTGAGAACATTATGACATTCCATGTCATCGGTCAGCTCCGCATCAGTGTTTCCCGAAGCGCCGCACCGACGTTGCCCCCCGATCCCCCATTCCGCACACTTGATAGTTTTGTACCATGTCCTCAGTCACGGCTTAGCTTTTCTGACTGCTCGACTCGATCATTCCAATTGAATTCTATTTTTTTTGCCTTATTGTTGAAGATTGTAGATTCATGGGCATCGGAGATTACAGTATTGGTATCTTTTGATTCGCTGATTGATTTTATTTTTACCACGTGGGCTTCGCGATCTACGTCGCGTACGGGGTGCCAACGCGAAGCGGCACCACTGCTGTGGTCCATCACTGCTCAGCCCTCCGTACGAAAATCGACAGATTATGGCACAAGACCCATGGCAGTAGATGGAGCAGTTCTTCAACTTCTGCGATTGTAATCATTCAATGGGCCTGTTGTGAGCTCCATGCACAGAGATCTATGATTTAGATCGATGCCGACCAATGGGACTTCATCAAATTTTCAGTTTTGCAACAGCGTCAACTGTTGGTGTGGCTCGCTGATCATTTCCCAGAATTTCAACTCCTATAAAGGGAACTCACTCAGTAGTATGGTTCAAGAGCCGTTTCCAGCCTTCTGTGCAAATGCTATATATTCAATGAATGTCAGTCAAATCCGCAGTATAAATTCTGAGATTCTCATGGTAAAGATTGCTGAGTTCATGACTTATGTTAATGTTGTCTATTGCTCAGTAGGCCCTAATGCTTCTATTCGTTATTGTATTACTGCCATGTACTTAATAAAAATTCTTCTAGATGCTCAAAGATAGCATGAAATTCCTTGGCTAGTGGTTTCATAACACTATTAAGCTCCGGTAATGAACCCTAACTTGATGGGATTTTTGTGTAGTTCAGAAAGTGCGTAAATAATCGAGAGGTCAGCACTTCATCACTATGTTTGTTATTAATGCAGGATATATTTTCATATATCTAATAATTTTTATCGCCTTTCTACATACCCATTAGTAATAGTCATTAGTAATAGGAAACTAACGTTATGCTCAATTATATTATAACTGATTCCCATTTTTTCGTTAATATTAGGAGGTAAAGTTTGCCGCAGATGAATCTTTAATGCTTGTCCTGTGCTAATCTTGTGTCTTGTGCTAAGTGCTAATCTTTAATGCTTTATTGCTAGCTTTATCTAATGAGCAAAAAAATGAAGTCCTCATAATAACTACTGACCAATAATTGATACGGCTGTACTTTTGATATTTTCGTATGTATGTAATTCTTCGATTTTAAATGATAGCACGCAGCAAGATAACGTTTGATGAATATTATTTATTTTTATCCGTTTATAAATTCATTGATGAACTTTTAGTAGCTTTGTTTGTAATATCAACATAGCTTATTGTAGATTCTTCTCTATTAACTCCAGTACTTATTCTACCCAACAGTGATATCTCAAGCTGCCACGAAACCTACGGGGGACGAAATGCGTTGACGGTCATGTTGCTGTAGTCCGATCAAGACTGCGTGATGCTTGACATGTCTGCTCTTATGATGAACGCCTGCTTTTGTCGGTATCATATATCTAAATGCGTGACACACCGAGTTATCACTACACTGCCGTTTACGTTACCCTTTTCGATGAATTTCATTTTAACTTCCTTGGTAGAGCCGTCCAGTACGAACATCTAATGTGTCTTGACCCTGCTTCATCTGATGAAAAATAGTCGTTTCTGAAATAAGACAGAGACACCCTTATGAACCTTCACGGCTGCCACGCACAGTGAGGTGTCACTCGCCAACCTTTAAGTGACCTATTAGTCATAGAAATTAAAGCTCGGCAAGTGTAGGCTATTATCCATTTCTAGTTCTTTGCGCAAGAAAAAAACTTTGCAATTTTATGGGAACCTATACTTTCGGAACACAGCAAATTTTCAAAATAAAAGCAAATAAAAATTTTGCGAATCTCTGATTTCCGTTTCATCAGTGTATTTGATCGCGGCAGCCATCAGATATCACTGGTAAAAATTTGGAAGGGAATTGTTAGTCTATAGAGAGATATAGATGAAAGATAGGGTGAATTCAAATTCATGAGACAACCTGTATTACAACAAAGACATCCTACTATATATGAATCGCTTAACATATCTGTGTGTGTCCGTCTGTCTGACACAAAATCCACATTTCGCTTCACAGCAATATAGGCACCCTGAATCTTACAAGCCGAATTTTCAAGGGATGGCGACTAACACATTCTGGTCACAAAGTGCAAGATCGTCCCCACACTCAACCAACAGTGGATCGCCTTGCATGACATGTTCCGGATGATCTGGTTGTGCGGTCCTCTTTCCGGCCTCAGCTCCCTGGGCTGTACCCCACTCAGCATCAAGACTTGAGATCATCCCCTTCTTCTTTCCATTTCTCAGTGTTATATCAAGCACTCTCCTCATTTTCTTCTAACATGACTGGCTTGCATCTTTCATCGATTATTGATTGTACATTCCCTGTTTTTTATATTGAACAGTCCTGCTACTAATTTGTCTGGATTGGGCCATATTACGCCCTCTACTGGATCTTCTTCGACGTCGTAGTGTACGCGAACAAATGCGTGGTCGTAAGGCGCTATATGTGCCCTTTTCCCTATACTCTTCTAGAACCGCTCGCTCATCTTCTGTTGAGCTTCTACAGTCAGATTAAGGAGACTGATCTGAATAATAAGTTCTTCAGTGTTTTCGTGCCTAGCTATACGTCTCTTCCTTCTTCTTTCAATATGTAGATGACAACGTATGCTTCAGCTCCTCTCGATCCTAACCGTAATGATTACTTCACCAAGGAACTTTATTAGATTACTGGAAGCATCAAAAACAGGGTCGAGTACCTTCTGGTCAGTTGCTTGAGGCTATCCACGTCAAACCAGTTTTTCTGTGCTCTTTTTAACAGTCCGATTGGCACAATACTCACAACAGACCTTAAGTCAATCAGTGCTGGGATTCTGTCGTGTTGCATCCTCACCAAGGTGGTAGTCCTCTTTTGCGCCAGATTCCACCATTACCACTGAACAGGCTTGTCGCACCATTTCGAATATATGCGTCACATCGTTTATTCAATTTTACTTCACTTGTTTGTGTTTAATTCTATTGAAACTGGCCCCTCCTAATGGCCAGATCCCGGCAATATGTCCAATTTTTATATGTGAAACACTTTCGAGTGTCAACTTCTTTCTTCCTTGTCTAATCAGGTTCGTGACTTCTACCGATTCAAATGTATGAAAATGTATGACTTTCTTGCTGACACTTATACGCTTGCAGTCTCTTTCGCCATTCCCCTCGTGCGCTTCTCCTCTGTGTTCCGTACTTTGTACGTACTTGATATATGGTAACGGCGAATAGCTCTGTTTCATCGTACTCTCTACTCCGGTCAGACTTATGCAGCACCCTTGATAACTTCTAGCCAGTCTCTCGAATTAGTTAATGAATTGGTGCGTATTCTGTAGAACTTCCTGACATAACGCAGTCAGAGTTTGCTTGCCGGGCAAGATTTTCTAGTACAACACAAAACTATGATAGAATGATCCGGTCTCAACTTCAGATCACTGAGCTCATTCAACGCCCACGTTCAGGCAGTCATTGATGATTCCAAAGCAGTTTATCCATTTCTCTAACCCTCATATAAAATCCTTCTCCTGTGAGATTGTCAGGAATATAATTTTGGCTCTTTTCTCTAAGTGATCACCACTAAGAATCTCTGGTAACACTATGTATTCGCACCCCACGGGAGCATATTTTCTACGAAATTGACGCTGAAACTCTTTGAAATTCTCTTTTGAGTTTCCTCGGGAGGCTCGGGGGTCAGCGTAACTACTTGCCTACAGGCCTTCATAAAATTCTCATTATGCTTCTGACCTGTTTTGCCTCACTTCGCGGCTGTTTCCAGCGTTCCGAACGCCGTATCGTTCGCTGCACACCTGCTCCAGTCTATGTTGCTGCTTGACTCCGCCCCGGAACTCCTGCCGCCGTCTGTAAATTTGGGTCATTTTTATCATGATACAGATCATGACTTCTGTTCATTTTCTGAGCGTCCATGTGATCAGCTGACAGCTCATGAATTTGTTTCTTCTATCCTTTGCTTACTTGTCCTGCAGTGCAGCTCCTGTATCTCTGCTCTTCGATGTCTCCTACTTGCAGCACATCAGTGTTCAACGTGCTACAAACTTCTGTTACCGAACATCCATCTCTCTCCACTACTTCCAGATAATCGTTTCGATCTCCTGCTGAATTCCTTTTTCTTTGATTGCGTCTGTTACCGCTTTGCCAAAAGTATGGTATTTTTCGCGCACCCTCACAGGATCTATGGAAATCCTCATGCTCTAGTGAATTTATCAGTTACCGTTCGCTCTATTATCCCTTGCATTCCGCTGCAATTCGTGTTCCTTCCAGATCTCCTTTGATTCTCGGACCAAACCCATTGATTGCCAGAATTGCCTCTCACAGTACTGTTACTAACTCCTCACTTGCCATGTACTCACCTCCGTGCCTTGATCCTCCGTTTTCTGCACCAAGTCTCCACAACTGATTAAGCCTTGCGCGGCTTGACTTTTCTCGCAGTCATAAATTTTAGACAGTTCGATAGCACTCGGTAACCCATCCCACAATTCGGCGAGTAAAATCACGGCGATGGAGTGGGAATATATATCATGAGTTCACTATAGACCGTTATGAGTGACTTGGACCCCATGAAGTGTATACCCGGTCTCCTCCAAAGCAGCCTTCAGTGGAGGCAGTAGTTATCAATGAATCATCAACAATAGAGAATAATATACAGGCAAAACAGTGAGTATGTAGGAATCGAGAAGAAAATAGAGGACGTAACAAGTGGGAGGTAGGGTAGAGGGGCGGCAAAGCCTGGCTGATAACAGCAGCGAATCTAACCGCCAGCGACGGGAGATGGGTCCAATGGGTCACTGCCCACTCCGACTGGTCGAGAGAAAAGCTGTAACTGACTCCTAAGTGACAGAGCATTTTTTATAGTCCCTTCCGAGCTCTCTTGACTTCCATCGGACGGCGGACTCGAGATTGTGGGAGCCTGCTTTCGACGATAAATGTACTTTACTTCACAGGTATTGAGATTACTTATTTGACCGAGCAGCTTTCACAAATTATGAAAACATCAGAAGAAAATCAACGGTGCTATTGTAAGACCCTATTGTATTGTAAGATCAATGACAGAACCGAGCCACATTCGGATAAATGAGTAACTAGATGTACAAAGACAGAAATTACTAAGAAGAAATATGGAGGAAAAAAATAAATTTCTATATGCAATCATATCCTGAAGAGTCATCGGGTATGATATTGAAAGTAGAGCGTTTCTGCATGAAGGCAATCTTACACTTCCTTCATAATGACAAATCGTATTGTTTTTTCATTCTTGCAGTACCTGATGAATGCGAACTCTGCCGGTGTACCTACGAGTATACTGTTGTACCACACGATATTTATGTAAATATTTCACATTCTCAGAGAGCGTGACGAGTCTTGGGTGCAGTGAAGGAGATGGTGGTCGCAACATGTGATGAAGCTACACACTTCTATCATATGGCTGGTACAATTCTGGTGATAGTCAACGTAGTCCTTTTTTCGATTTACGCCCCCTTTCTTGTGGTGAGCGGAGCGTACAGTATTGCACTAACATTTTTTTACGAACCAGTGTCTGCAAGCAACTTCTGGTGGCTTCTATGAATGCATAAAAATGAAGTCCCTTCCCAGAATGTCATTGGCTCCTAGTAGTGTCTATGAACTTCGACGACCATTAAATAATTCTATCCACAACCCCCACCGCTCGAACATTGTATGTACCTGAATCTGGTGCTTATGGTACAAACACCAACCGTATCCCCATCGTCAAAACAGTCGAGTGATAATGGTGCAGAAACAACTGGCTGTCCATCAGCTTTAACACTGAAGCTCTCCCTCTCACCTGCCTTGAGCACTCCATCGCCTCCCCTCTCTTTTGCATGGTGCGCTGTCATGTGCCCCCTCCCCCCAATGTTTCACAGCTTCTACCTCTTAGATATAACATCGAAAAGAGACATGAAGGCAGAGTTCACGATGATATAAGTATAGTGGTTGCATCCATAAGCAGTTAGCTTCCTCCGCATATGCAACGAAAGTCCCGTTATCGCCGCGAATGGGTGAGTGCTCCATTTCAGCTGCGATAAGATAAGATAGAAGAAATTCTGATAGCAAATGCCGCGTAAGTGGGTGATAAGATCATGCTACAACTCGTCCAAACATGGTTGTATATCGTTAGGACAGAAAAATCGCGCAGCAGCGGGCGGCGTGTGACGATCGCGCGCTAGTTGTCCAATTCCGTTATGGCAGCGCTTTTGCGCCAGAGGCTACAGTATTACTACAGAATGGGATTTTTCGTTGTACTTAGTTACTTTTGCCAAATATTCGGTTTTTTCTAATTGCGAACATTAGGGAAATTGGGATTAAGGTAAAAAGAGACTGAAAAGACTGGAATTCAGAAACTTCGACGTACAGATCTGCACATGCAATTCAAAACATATAAAAAGTGCTAATGTACTTGGGATAGATCCCTCATTGTTGCGCTGTCGTCCCTCACTCGAATCCGTAATACAATCATCAATTTGTACTCAAGGGTATATTTTTTACTTAGCCTTACTTTATAAAGGTAAGACCCTTTATAAACCAAGGCTTAGGCTAAAGAGGTAGGTAAGAATAGCGCCGGACCCCGAGATTAGTCTAGAGTCCCTTCCCCCAACTACATTAGCACATGTTATTGTTAGGAAATGGAAAAAAGTATGAAAAGGTTATGAGAAAGATGAACGACCACTCATACATTGAAGCAAGAGGTTACCCTAATCCGAAACGGGCGACTCGTGCGCGAACATCGCGTGCGCGACGGCGCATCGCGATTTTTCTCTCCTGTCGACATACATCCAGTCATTGACACAAATGGTCTCATGCACTAATGGAAATCTTTAAACCCATGTTTGCTGCTCGGTTATTTTGAAAAGGACAGATGTCTTTGTGCAAGGGGAAGGGAACTCCTACTTATCAAGTAGGGAGTTCTAGGCTAACTTTTGCACTGAATAATTTTTGTTGCTCCAGCCACGTGCGGAAAAGGAAACTACGAATTTGTTTACAGGTTCTCTGGAACAATGAGTTCCGCCGAGTCACAGCCTATCGATTTCTATTTGCTATAGGAATAGCGGACTGTATCCAACTTACTATTCATGTGGCATCAAGCGTCGCCGTTCTCTGTCAACTCGATGTCCCTCCCATTGCCAGCAAGGTGTGCACAGTTTCTACACAGCCTTTTTTTTCACTTTCAGTTTAGCTAGGTGGGCGGTAAGTACTCGCGCTTTTTCCTGTGTTCTCAAATGTTCTCCTCTTGCTGAAGCCTGGGAATAGAGTATTCAGGAAGGAAAAACCTGCACTTGCGGCACCGCCTCTTCTTCGTTTATATGTATTAAAGGTTTTGTCAGGCAGGTCTGCTCGAGCAAAACCCTATCTGTAACTAATAACAACAAACAATAGACAACAAACTGATTGAGTACGTATTGCTTCTCTCATGTGATTCGGCATGGTGCCGAGTAAATCTGCTTTTAAACCTAGATTAAGCGCAAAAAAGAGCAGATGCAGATTTTTCTCACGGAGTACTTCATTCAAAAGACCTAAAAATAACAAACAACCAATTAGTTTAAGAACAACTAGTGTTGTTTCATAAAGCTGAAAAAGCCTTGAGCTCATCCATGGATATACACCTTAAAGACAGTGATAGAGGTAATGTGAGTGATAAGGAATCGCTAAAAGGAGTCCATGAAAACTAGGGGTGGCCTATCTGCGGCGCAATCCTCCGCGAAAGGCGCGCTTCTGAGCTGTGTCAGAGGCGACCTTTTTATCTTCAGCCGCCTTTTCTGGCTCGGTCCACCTCCTGGCGATTGATTGGCCGGGATGGAAAGGAAGGTATCGCGGCCCGCTTCCTCAGTTTTAGCTAGAAGCTCACTCCAGAAAAATGATGCTTTCCCATTTTCGAACATCCCTTTATGTTTACGACATGGCAACACGTCAATGGATAACTCGTCTGGACACCCGCCTCTTTACGGGAAGGCTCCTCGTCGAGAATCAATGGTGGAGAGGGGTCCTACTTTTCGGGTCTTTGGCCATTTCCATCCGTTTTTTCTTCACTGTACTATTACTAGACATCTCGACTTTCATATTCACTGCTTTTTTTCACCCTTCGTCCGAGCTTCTATATCACTGCCTTTAACCTCGAAGAAAGGCGAAGAAGGGGAAACGCTGCAACTGCACATTTTTTCTCTTTGGTGCTCCATCTAGGCCTTATTTGGGTCATTCCATAAGTAGTGTCGTTTTTTTCCAAGCAAAAATTTTTGTCATAAAATCACAAGTTTTTGCAGCATGTCATGTATCATTCGAAAGGAAATTTTCTGCTCTACAAAATCACATGTATAGTTCCTGAGTACATTAGTATGGCGTCGAGATTTAGGTTGGCGAAGAGGTAGGTCCAGCCGACAAAAATTGGCCAAACCGGCAATCAATTGAAACACTATATTTCACTTTAGGAAAATCAACCAGTCATGTGTCGCCTACTTAGTCTAGACCTCTTTTACAAATTCCAATATTTAGTTGATCAAGAAGTCGTGTCGTTCTTTCTCCACATTTGGTTTTTCTTCCACAACTCGGTGATTTTAGACAATTTCTTCGAACCAAGGCAAGAAAATTTTCTCAACCAATCAGTTGAAAGAGTGGTGAAATGTTAAGAACAGGGTGTGGGGTGGGAAGAGGGAAATATCACTGACCAGATTCCTTAACTTTCTTTGGAGAAAATAAATTGTGAAAAATGTCAACTGGACCCCTGTCACATGGTATTAAAACTCAATCTGAATCGCAGCCAAAAGGAACTAGAAAGATGTTTTCGATACAGCAGAAAACGTTCATCGAAGTGGTTCATGAAACAATTCTGAGCAAGGAGTTTGAACGAAAAAAATTTTATTTTGAATAAGTGTGGGTGCTTTTGAAAAAAAAAATTTAGAAAAAGAACGACAAGACTTCTTGATCAACTAAATATTGAAAATTGTAGAAGAGGTCAGGAGTAAGTACGCGACACATGATTGGTTGATTTTCCTGAAGTGAAATATAATGTTTCAATTGATTGCCGGTTTGGCCAATTTTCGTCGGCTAGACCTACCTTTTCGCCAGCCTAAATGTCGGCGCCATTCTAACATACTCAAAAACTGAACATGTCATTTTGTAGAGTAGATTTTTCAATTTCCTTTCGAATGATACATGAAATGCTGCAAAAACGTGTGATTTTATGGCAAAAATTTTTGCTTGAAAAAAAAACGACACTACTTATGGAATGACCCAATAAATACATACGCAGGCCTGAAATATAGATGTGACCCACTCGTAGAGCAGAGGAAGCTCTATCGAAAACTTCTCTTCATTCTTCCAAAAGGGGAAGAAAGATGTGAAACACAGAGAAGAAAGAACCGAACAAAGTTATCGCATAACTTATAGGCAGACCACGCGATAACCATTTAGTTGCTTACTTCTTGGGCGGAGTTGGTCCTCAGACAACTGCTTAGGCTTCATCCCTTTTGCGGCTATACGGCGCACCATCATGATGTTGTGCCTGCTTGAACACAAACAAGCCACGCCCACTCAGACGAACGAATTACCAGCATGGGTTTCGTTGAAATATTTTTTTCTCGTTATAGGTTTCCTTCTCCACGGAGCGCCCTGTTGGTAATTGGTTCGTCTAAGAGCAGGTGTGAACAGGTTGGTTAGGCGTGGCTTGGTTGTGTTCAAGAAGGCAAAACACCGCGGGAATCAACCGCGCAGCCGCAGCATCGGTGCAGCCTGAGCCAATATCTAAGGGTTTATTTGCCAAAAAAACTAAGCTACTAATCGGATTATCACTAGGTCTGCCTTCACTGTGCTTCAGTGTTGCACATCACTGCTGGGACTTCCATTTTAAACACATAATTTCAGATCGTCGGTGCATTTTTGTATTCTTCCTTTTGTTATTCTATGTATTTGTATCTTTTTCTATCATCAAGTCATTTTGTGTACGTTGTGTTCCCAGGTTTCGCCAGCAGCCTTTATACAAGAAAGATGATTTGGGTTAGAAATACTTATATTTTTGACATTACTGAGGGTTTTCACCAGAATTACCTGTTCCATGCCAACGAAATGCCGTCGAATAGTAAACAATGTGGTGTGCAGGGCACAGCGTGGGTCGAGGAAATTCGCTGACCCTGTATCATCCTTTCCCAAGCAGGCTTTCCATATCCACTCCTCTATTCGAGATTGAAAACAGTAATCAAGGTAAATTCCCTCTATCAAAAGGTGCATCGAGGTAACTTCCCTCTATCAAAAGGTGCAAAACTATCAAAAGGTGCAAAAGTAACTGACAGGAAAGCGCAATATCGGTACGAGATGAAGTATTGATATTACTCAGAGCAGAAGCTGCGTAACCGCTCCGTTCCATGGATATGACCACAGTCAGATTATTGTTCACATGCTTGATCATCCTGCAAGGTAAGTCTCCTCTGCGCTGGTCACTGGTCAGCAAGGGAACTCTCCTGCAGTTCTTGGGTAGAGCGAAGATAAAATAGTGTGTGAACATTATGTCAAATTTGCCAGCTGAGGTAAATTCCTTTCGACCTGTACGTTGCTCAAAGCAGCTTTGCATGTCACCATGTTTACTATTAGGTTGTCCGAAAAGTAATGAGACAAATGCAGTGGTGAGATTCAACATTAAGTATTTTTGGACGTCGAAGTCGTGAGAGGACAAAATTCTGGAATCTAGTGTTTCAAGTCCAGTGCATATATGCCACCAAGAGCATATGGTCCATACTGTCTTCATCTTTCACAAACGTGCTAAAGATGGATGAGAAAAAAAAAAGCTGTATCGGGCAGCTCTCATTCTACACTATCGTTCAGGTAAATCCGCGGATGAGGCCCATCGGTTTTTGCTGGAAGAAATGAAGGATCAAGCACCTTCTCGAGCGACGTGCTTCAGATGGTACGGCAAGTTCGACAAGGGAGGGAAATATTAGGTTGGACGGGAAGTTCTGGGACACCTTGTGAGAAAAACCTTGGTCTTGGTCCATTTTTCCGGTAAGTTTTGGCGCTCCGGTGTCCAATTGCCTGCAGTAGAGATCGGCAGTGGCTGTCGTGTTGGATGGTAACAGTTTCCTATTTTTTTGAAAATTTTCAAAAAAAAAAGTTTTTTTCTCAATGCAATTTTTTGAATATTTTCCTGTTCCAATTTGAGCCGATCGAGCCATCGGGCTGCCGCCATATGAGAGACAGTACCTGGGTCCATCGACTGGTTAATTTTGTTAGTGGCCTCGCATGCTGAGGAACCGAGGCGGTGTTCGTGAATTTCGCACCTTTCGCGAAATTGCCGTAAATTCACTGCTAGTTGAAGCCGTAGAGAATATGAATGTGCTATTCAGAAGCCCTTTTCAGACGCTTCATATACCCCCCACTACCAAATGCTCCCGAAGCTTTACAGGTTTCTACAGGAAAAAACAAAAAGTGTCCCAGAACTTCCCGTCCAACCTAATATCTCGAAGACTGTAGTCGTTCAGGACGTCCACTGACGCGAAAGAAGCAGCTCATACTTGCCATCTGTGAGGAACGACCTAACGTTACAGTGCGCGAGCTTGCCACCTCCTCGGGTGCTCCTAAATCCACGGTACACGATGTTCTTCGTGCGTCAGGTAAAGTGGCAAGGTTGCCTCGGGTTCTTCCGCACGTTCTCAGCTCTCACGACAAGAAGAAGCGTGTTGAAGTGTGCACTTCTCTGCTCAGCCGTCATCGCACGCTTTCCTGGATCGACTCCATCGTTACCATGGATGAGAAGTATTGTGTCTACGATAACACGGTGCGCCGAAAACATTGGGTCGACTTCGATGAATTGCCGAAACCACAGCCGAAACAACCCGATCATGACAAGAAGGAGTTGCTCTCATTCTGGTGGGATATTAAAGGCCCGGTGTTTTGGGAACTGGTTCCAACTGGTTCTATGGTCGACTCTGAAAGATTCTGTATTCAGCTGGAAAGAGTAGCTGAAATTCTGCGTAGTCGCCGTCGTGGGAGAGGCAAAATCCTACTCCTCATGGATAACGCCAGGCCACACACGTCGAAAAGGACTCAGAGTAAGCTGAGAGAGCTGGAGATCGAACTTGTACCCTATCCACCGTACTCACCAGATCGCGCTCCATCAGACTTCCACATATTTCGTTCTCTTCAATCCTCTTTTGCTGGAAAAAAATTCACTAATCGGGAGGACGTCGAATTAGCTGTCAACAACTTCTTGAACTCGAAGCCTCCGGAGTTCTTTGCTAATGGAATCAGATCTCTGCCGCAAAGATGGCAGTATGTGAAGGAACACAATGGCGAATATTATAGTAAATGATATTGACTTGTAATAAAGTTACCGACGAATCACTGCACTACGACATTTGTCTCATTACTTTTCGGACAACCTAATATTACTAGTGATGACTTTTAGCCGTTTCTCAAGAAATATACTATTACTAGTGATGACTTTTAGCCGTTTCTCAAGAAATAAAGTTCGAGTTACTACAACACCAAATACGGGTTGTTGCTTGATCAATATTTCACTGTTACTCTCCATCAGTGTTCGTGAAAACATCCTTGTCGTAGTGATGTACCATGCATGCTGTAGAACCTATTACGCTAAATAGTTGGGAGGGATACAAATCTGATCGCCAGTGGAGGGATGGCCTTACATTATCAGAAGCTATCAGTGCCTCAGTACCTCCCCATTCTTAACGGTGTGGCTGCCACAGAGGTCTAGAGCCTTTCAGTGGAGACGGGGGAATGGTAAACGGACAAATGTGCAGAGGTACTCAATACCGCGACGCGTGAGCTTGCGTCGCGGTTCGTCGTCGGCGAGCACAGCCTTTCTTCCGTTTCGTCGCTCCGTCTGCGCACTCCGCGTAAGAGAGAGCACGTGGCGAGATGCCCGCAGAGTGTACTACGCATGATTGGTGGAGAAGCCAACGTTGACCGTCGTTGGACGGTCGACGAAAATGGAGAATGCGTGGGGCAGCGGTGAAGTAGAGGAGGGTTGACCGTGGTCATTACGATTGGGGTCCCAAGTCGCAAAGTTAGTTACGGCGGGAGTCTTCGTTTCACGTTGTTGTGGGGTCGCCGCGTTTCAGCGGCGAGTTGAGAGTTGCTTTTTTCTCCTTTTTTTTCTCTCTCTTCTCTTTTTTTTCTTTTGTTACAAGCTCGACAACGATATTTGGCGACACCCCATATTAGCCCCCACGTCGGGGCTTCCTTCCCTTGCAGGCTTAGTAAAAATATACACTCGAGTATACATTCTGTGATGACAAGGGTCGCTTTCTTCTCACCGATGGCATAAGCTCAACAACGATATTAGGCGACGGCCCATATTAGCCCTCGGCTCCACGGAAAAACTCACCGGCGCGCGTATGCGGCGCGTGCGCGGTGACGTCACAGCCACCGCGCAGCGCGACGGTGAGCGATGGCCTTGCTCCTACCAGAGCGCTTTATAGAGGGTTACCTTGTTTGTGTTTTGCTAATACATTGAGGGTGAGCACATAGTGCTGCGGAAGCTTTGCTGCTTTGACAGGCTTTCGACAGCTGGGAGAGCTGGCCTTTTTCAAAGTGGCTAGCTTCTACAGACGTATGGATTTGCCTCAGCCCAGTGATGTAGAAGTTTCAGGAGACTGTGTGAGCTCCGTCCCATGTATGACCATGCGGGAAGACACATAGTAGAAAAGTGCAAGCCATCTCATGACTTTGCTGAAGTGACAGCGAGGTTATCCTCATTGAAGAGCAATGTTTGTAGCGCAGGCCATCGCAAACCGTCGCGGCGCGCGGTGGCTGTGACGTCACCATGCACGCGCCGCATGCGCGCGCCGGTGAGTTTCCCCTCCTCCCTTAGCCCTCACGTCAGAGCTTCCTACTCTTGCAATGCGCGCGAAGCGCGCGCGACACTTGGCTCGTCGCTTTAGCGGCGAATTAGGAGTCACTCTTTTACACACACCGTAGTAGTCGAAGTCCTCACTTGCTGCTCACGAAGAGCCTTGCCTGATGAGATGAGAAGACCTAGAGCTCATAAGCATGCCAGCTCGCCTCATGATGGAGGCCGCGACGCGCGAGCTCATGCGTCGCGGCAGTGAGTACCGCTGCACATTTGTCCGCTTACCTACACTCGTGGAGACAGGGAAAGCTCATGCTATGCGCAGCTCCCTTAGCTTGAGGGGAATCGACAAAGAAAAACCGGGATTCTTTTCAAAAGAATTTGCATATTATGAATGATATTCATTTATGGTGTAGTGACAGGTGAAACGCATTCCCACTCTCATATTGCGAGGATCAATTTCCGCGTCAACCCCGCCCAGGCCAACCAAGCCTTGTATCCCTCCGGGGTCGGTGAATTGGTACCGTACTCGTTGGAAGGATAGAAGCACTGACGTGTACATTAAGTGGCTCCTGCAAGTCATTCTATACAATACCGCTCACGTTTTTGAATAGTCGACACCTGTCGACGGACGAATCGACTCGTGACGTCGCATACTCATGCCTTCGCTCAAAGTGGATAATCCGAAAAAAAAAATTGAGAGCGCTGAATTCAATTCTGCGATGACGTGTAAAATCTTTGACTATTGCTCTGTCCCAAAGCCTCATTCCAGTCCAAATGTGTGAAAAACAATGTGAGATTCCAAAACTGTTCATTTCAAACACAAAGGATCCCTTAGAATATTGCAAAGGAAATTTGAGCCTATTGGCAAGCTTTCGGAGCTTAAAGGAATCGTCCACGGAAAATGAGTTTTTGTGTTACCCATATATTTATGTTGTATTTGCCTAATGTTGGCCTCATGCAAAATTTCACGCGAAAAAATGTGAATCTGGCTGAGATACAGCACCACAAAGTGCGGTCCCAGTGGGCGGGGCTTCCGTGTAAAAGCCTCGTACCGCGTCCGCCGTGGTCTGAGACGCATTGTAGGAACAGAAGGTTACGTGAACAGTCCCACTCTCCGTTCCCAACGGCGGCGAAAGACGGGACGAGGCTCTTACACGGAGGACCCGCCCACTGGGACCGCACTTTGTGGTGCTGTATCTCAGCCAGATTCACATTTCTTCGCGTGAAATTTTGCATGAGGTCAACATTAGGCAAATACAACATAAATATGTGGGTAACACAAAAACTCATTTTCCGTGGACGATTCCTTTAACGCCTTTTTCAAGCCTGAAATAACGCAATTCATTTTATATATTGACCTTACCCTATTTTATATATTTAAATTTTATATATTTCTTTTATGAAGGATCCAGCAGGTATGTATCCGACTGACTCGATGCTGCCGCGTACCCCTGAATTGTATGGGATTCAAAGTAGTAATGGGTTTTTGTTGAGATAGCAGTTGTTTTGGCGCACACTACTGCGCGCACATAACAGGTAAGTGTGTTACCTGAAATTATAGATGGACTGAAAATACGCTAAAACAGGTGAAATTTGCGATTCTGCGTTCAGAGGGACAATTGGTGTTCGAAAGTATAAAAGTGGTTTCACAACGACGGTTTCATTTATTCTATTGTTGTCTTTCTGGTCTTCGCGAGTCGCTGACTCAAGCAGGTAAATCCTCATAAATGGGCTTGGTCAATATCGGATGACATGGGGGGAAGATGAAATTCACGAAATTTTGTCTCTTCCTTTCTTTGTTGCGGGGTGTCTCTTTTTGCATACCGTTCGAATTATGATACCGAACAAGAGATATCGATCATGCCAATATTTTTGAAAGCTTCTCTGTTCAATGCGCGCAGTAGTGTGAGTCAGCTCAACAGGTCAAATATATAAAATAAAATAAATTGCTTTATTTTAAGCTTGAGAAATGAGCTAGGCGCCGAAAGCTTGCCAATAGGCTTGAATTTTTCGCGATATTCTGTGGTATCTTTTGAGTCTTCTCAAATAAAAATTTCGGGGACTCACATTGTTTTTCACACACTCAGACGTGTAAAATGTTTCTTTTTTTCAAAAATTTCGAAAAAAATTTCGTGTTGCTGCACATAATTCGCAAGAACATCCTTTCCTAGCGCATTATCCCAAAGATGCAGGACACTTTTCAGCAACAGATTTCCACCACTATTTCGAAAGTTTGATGCTCATTTCGCCGAAATCGACCGAGTAATCAGAGAAGTCACTCACTATCCACAGAGCGCGTCTTGCATACTGTAGAAAGTATGTTACCTTACGGATCGCAGGAAAGCGCTTCTCTCATCTCGTTTGAATATAACTGTACGGCGTGGTTTAAATGCTGAAAGCAATTTCCTTTCTCCTTCCTATGAAAGCATTTTATGCAACTAAGTAACATTTTGAGTAGCAAAAGCAACTTTTATACCTTAATAAAATAATTGCTGTGTCACACAACACTCAAAATCATGAGCTTGGGTAGGATATAGGTTTTCAAGAAATTATAGATGGACTGAAAATACGCTAAAACAGGTGAAATTTGCGATTCTCCGTTCAGAGGGACAATTGGTGTTCGAAAGTATAAAAGTGGTTTCACAACGACGGTTTCATTTATTCTATTATTGTCTTTCTGGTCTTCGCGAGTCGCTGACTCAAGCAGTTAAATCCTCATAAAACCCCTAATTACTCGGCGCAGATGAGGCAATGCCTCGCTGTGTTACCTCATCGCATAGGTACACACAAATTTAAACCACTCGAGTGAAACATCTAACGCACTGGCAAGGAGCAGCACTTCACTTGTCTATTGTTAGGTGAGTAGCATAGCCCGTGAACCTAGAATACCGTAAAGGTTTAGATCATCTCCTCTGTTTTCTACTCGAACCACCCATTCCTCATTAGCTACAGTGAACACTTCTCAATATATGGCGGTTAGCGATGTAATGAGGCATTGACCTGTTCTGCACAGAGTAATTAGGAGGTCAATGGGAGTCTAATTGCGCGAGCCAGCAATTCTGAGAAATATGAAGACAATAATAGAAGAATGAAACTGTCGCCGTGAAATGATTCTTACCCTTTTAAGCACCAATTCTCTTCTTGAACCAAGGATGGAGTGCAAGTGTTCCGACTGGTGAGGTCAGGTCAGGTTGCGCGGCGGATTGCAATCAGGTAAAGACAGGTAAAAACACGTTGCCAAAGCCCCTCCCCTGAAAAGGCTTAGGCTAATCTGGGAGAGCCCAGACGGCAGGACGCGCCACCATTCGGACAATTCGCGCAGCGTCGCCGCGCGCGGTGATCCAATTCGGTGCCGACCTCTAGAAATTGGAACACTTGCAACACACCCGTGTTTGTGTATATTCAGTTCATCTTCGTACCTTCATGAGGAATTGATATTCCTTCCTTTCACGACTTAAAGCATTATTTGAACCCGACTACTGTCTGATGAGGGCATAGAATCTGCTTTTCGAAGACATCAGGCGTTTTTCATTGCTTAACCATGTTGTTGTAGAAGTGAAAGAGGGAATTGTGTCGCATCCAAAATAAGACCTACGCATGTTGAGGTTTCATGATAGAAAAACCATCTGCCTGTAGTTCGGAAGGGACGCAGTCTGCGGATAGTAGTGACGTCTCCAGTTTCCTATTTGTCTTCGATGAAATAGGCTTCGAAATTTTCGAAAATGTCGCGGAATGCTCTTGCTGAGAAGTGTTCCGCAATTCCAAAAAAATTCATGGAAAATGAGGTTTGCGCGGATTGTGAGATAGCAACAATAGAAAATGAGAATGTATACCTGAAAGAGTCGGATTCGTGAGCAAAAAGCTTGGAAAGTTTCTAGGGGCGTTCGTGCATACAGGGTTGAACGGTCGCAGAGACACGAATCCAACGCTTCCCATTTTCTTCATTTTATTTACTTTGAAACTAATTATGATGGTGCGATGGTTTGCGTCCATTATTTCGTTGCTAAGTGTCGGTAAATCACAAAATGTGAGCTCTCTGAATGGAACTAGAGTGCCGACGCTTCGCACGGAAGGGATCAGTTGTTGCCAAAAGTTGATACTTTATCCTTTGCATCGTTGCCCCTCATGACACTTTTGTGCATGAACAGCAGCGGCAAGCTGGGTTTTCCAAAACAGTGAAAAGACTTGCCCATCTTGCATCTGAAAGATAGACATATTATAAAATCAAATATTACACTTATAATATATCACGCTAAAGTTGCATACTCTTGAAAACCAGTCGAACTCGATCCACAAGTTCTGATTTGATCTGAAATTTGAGCGTTTTTTATTCAACATTGTCCCACGAATTACCGGGGTGGAGTGCAAGTGTTCCGACTGATGAGGCCAGGTCAGGTTGCGCGGCGGACTCGCCCATTCGCGCGCGGCGGATTGCAATCAGGTAAAGGCAGGTAAAAACACGCTGCCAAAGCTCCTCCCCCAAAAAGGCTAAGGCCAATCTGGGATAGCCCAGACGGCGAAGGACACGCCACCATTCGGACAATTCGCGAAGCGTCGCCGTGCGCGGTGACCCGATTCAGTGCCGGCCTCTAGAAATCGGAACACTTGCAACTCACCCCGAATTACCGCTGACTCATTCATTGCCGACCTGCACATATGACCTTGCTTCAACTCCTAGCAAACCTGGCATAACCCTGCTTTCTCAAAACCTACCTCTCCACCTTCTACGCTCATGGCGTAGCATCCATCATTACATCCTTTCACGGGCACATCATCGCATTAAAAAAGTAATGGTAACAAAAATGGAAACAGAAAACAGTGCAGTTGGAGACAACGACGATAGAACAGGACTGCTCCAACTGCGAAAAGCATGTCACTTAAAAAAGCTTCTGTGACCCAGCTAGTAATTTTTTTTACTATAACCCGGCTGTTTACGAGGCCTTGGACGACAACGCTATCCTACCGAGCATTTCTCGGTCCACGCTGTGCCGTAAAGAGTTTAGATTGTCAACGAAAAACCTAAAGAGCAACATGGGTATGGTTTGCTCTGAAAGTATCTCTCAAAGGAACGAGAGTGACAAATCAGACAATTAGTGCCTGGTTTCGATACAAGGGCATATAAACGTTGTTTGGTTTCAACTTTCCATTTACATGGAATTGAAATGGTGACTTCAGGCAGCAATGACAGCAGCCTTCTTTGGCTTTCTCATATTTTTTGTGCTGAAATGTTTGCCATCAAGCAACTACATGTTTGATCCGCAGTCAATCCAATGGATAACGCCAGCTCAAGATTCCAATGTATCCCACATTCTCAAGGCTTATTCTAATTGGATCATTGTGGTATACGTCGGGTTCTCGGTTGTCTTCTATACTGGCATATTTTTACACATCAAAATTGCGGTGAGCTGTTGGATTATTGTAACGAATGTTTCGCTGGCCATAGCAGGAAAGGAAACATTATCTCCACCGCTTAAAGCTGTAGAACATAATCACGTTCATTGAACTGAATGAATGGAAAACGTTTAGCCGCAAAACCCAATCCATTCGTAAGAACTTAATGACGACCCTGATCCCCGAGCCTTTAAGGCTTATCACTATATTGCCTTGCTCTTTTCTCAGGGTCTGTACCCTAATGTCAGGATGCCGCACTGCGGCATGTCGCAAGTCAAACAGTGCGGACGAGCTAAATTGTTGGGTCCCGAAGTGATTAGAAGTCAACTGCGTATCGCACCATTTGCATTACGTTGTAATCGTTCCAAGACCCAACTACCGCGACGCGCAAAGCTCGCACACATTGTGTCGCACGCCGCTCATCGTCATGCGGCATCCTGACATTAGGGTACAAACCCCTTTTCTCATACTTTCATTTCTTTTCTATGGAGATTTCGAAATGTTATTATTAACACATGTTGTTATTATTACATGATTATTACTATTATTATTATTGTTATTATTACATGATTATTACTATTATAACATGTTGTTATTATTAACACCCCATTTTCACGTCTCAAATATCCATAGGACATGTTGCCGTTGGCGATTACCTCATGCCCCTAGGAAAAAATGTACCTACAGCTCAACCGATTAAAATTTATGGGGAGACGGTCGTTTGGCGCGGCCCCTAGGAGCTAATTTGCCAATGGGGCACTGCCAAAGCTCCACTCCTAAAAAGGCTTAGGTAAATCTGGGAGAGTCCAGACGGCCCATGCGCCCCATTGGCAAATTATCTGCAAGGGCCGCGCCAAACGACATACACCCAAATTTATGAGCTGCTTGCCACTTATTTGCTTCGATGGACCATTTTCGATATTTCTACGCGTTTTTTATTTGTTCTCTCTTATTTTGTATTTAAAGCTTCTGCCTGAAGTCTTTTACAGCGCTTTACTTACTGTGGCTTACTTCTCCACCTTTCTATTATCTCCAAAACAATCGATCAACTATGCCTTATGATGAGAAAACTTGAGATCTTCTCCTTCTTATTGTTTCTCATTTTTCTGTTATTTATCATTGCGCTTCATAATCACACTAGTTGGATGTGCTGTCACGAAGCCTCATGAATATCTGAATGTGTGGAAAACAGCACGAGATTCCAAACGTTTATTCAAAAAATCAAAGGGCTCAAAAGTCTCAGAAGAGTTCTAAAATATATTGCAATAATTCGGTGCTTAGCACATTTGTTAAGCTCGAAATTGAGAGTTTTGTTATGTACTATACATGGGCTATATCACCAACTCACGCGGTCCTGTCTCAAAAACTTTGTCTGGACCTGTCACGTTAGAGACCACAAGGTCTCCTGAAAACCTGAAACTTTTGCAGCCTTTTGAGTTTTTTTTGAATAACCTTCTGAACAAGTTTCTCGTACTGTTTATCGCAAATTCCAGTACTACGATTCTAGTGTTATTTATTATGGTAATGTGCTCAGTTTGTGGTCGTATTTCACAGGACGGTCTTCAGGTTATATTCGACCATGGTCCCTATTATTGACCGTTTGTGAGGTCTACGAGGAGAATCTCACCATTATTCACTAACCAGTGTTATGGTGCCAACGTTCCAAAAGATTAATCTGAATGTTAACTTGAAATGAAAAACCTCTCGGTCAGTGTCATGCCCCTCGTTTTAGCGAAGGAAGAAGTGGCAGTGTTAATCAGAATCGAAAGGAAAAAACTGGGGAAATTGCTGGGTAACTACCAGAACGTGGAACAGGTTTTCTTAGGACTTCCACTAACGTGACAACTTGAATACTGGAACACTCAGGTGGTTTTCCATATTGACAAAAGAATCAAGAAGCTTGAAGAAGAGTATGCAAAAAACTGTGGTTACCTTAGAGTCCAAAATGACTTTTCCCAGCAGGGGTCGACTTCTGCGAGTGGATCGAATTCAGTGATGGCGTATCCTGGTAAGTTTTCCTACCTAAGATACAAGGAGCAACGACCCCGATGAGAGGGACCTTTCATCACAAGACTTTTTGTGTGTGGGAGTCGCAGAAGAGATGAAAAACAAAAGTTATCATTTCAAATCCTTCGTGCCCCAAAATCATGGAAGCCTCGACCGATTCGAGTCCTACCATTTTTATGAAGTTTTTATGATGGAGGTATTGAGAATGTATCGTAGAGAAGCAGTTACAATACCGTTCACCTTTTTCGAAAAATCGACGGTGAGCGACAGATTAAAGGGCACAAACTGTCGCACCGTCACAACTCCGTTGAAAATGAGTAAAATGGGGTAAATCTAGAAGCGTTAGATTCGTCTCGATGCGGCGAATTCAACGACCTGTAAGGTGTCGAATTTTCACAAGTAGGTCACCAGCTTCTCGGTAAAAGCTGCAAAGATTCCTTTAATCACCCTCAGGCAAGACTCCGACTTTTTCTCGGCTTACATTACATGTTCAATTATTGCTCGCCCATGTTCTGCACAAAAATCATTTTTTAGTAAGTTATCTTCAAGTTTCAGGACACTTCTGAATTGTTTGAATGCGTTCATTTTTTGGAAGCGTAGGATGTTGTATTCGAAGACTTTGTGCTATTTTCATTGATCAAACTGTTATTTTAGGAAAGAGAAGGGAAATTATTTAGCGTTCAAAGTACGCCGCTTACCGATGTTTGAAGCTTCTTCACAGAAGAAGCGCTTGCCTGTAATTCGGAAGTCAAGGTAATTCTTGTAGTACGTAGCCAGTAGTCTGCCATAGGTCAGATATCATCTCAATTTGCCCATCAATTCTGGCGAAATGAGCTTGAAAACTCTCGAAAATGTCGTGGAAGTTTCGTGCTGAAAAGTGTTCTAAAACTTGAAGATAACTCACTAAAAAATGATTTTTGTGCAAAACATGGGCGAGCAATAATTGAACATGTGAATGTAAGCTGGAGAAAAGTCGAAGTCTTGCCTGAGGATAAATTAAAGAAATCTTTGCATCTGAGAAGCTGGTGACCTACTTGTGAAAATTCGACACCTTATAGGTCGCTGAATTCGTCGCGTCGAGACAAATTTAACGCTTCTTATTTTTCCCATTTATCCATTTTTAACGAAGTTATGACGGTGCCACGGTTTGTGCCGTTCAATCCGTCGCCCACCGTCGATTTTTCAAAAAATGTGAGCGGTGTTTTATGTGTTAGCTTATTCCTCCCCGTTTGTTCTTCTTCTACGAGCAACAGGAAGGCACGGTCTCCGTTGAAAACAGTCATAGGGGTGAGATGGTTATTGAGAAATCCCTTCAAAAGTCGTCCAAATGGGAACTAGAGATGTAAGAAGTCTACATGTGGCGAAATCTCGGTCGAAAAACGCACCCAGGGCTACAGGGAGCGGTTAACAGCTGACGCCTCTGGATGACAGACCCCGCCTCCCAGGGTCGACTTTGCCGAAGAGTGACCGAAATGTAGAATAACGATCATGATAACAGAATCATATTATGGTATTAACACGGCATCAATCGAAATGACATGGTGCTGAAATGTCAGCTTTCGTGGTGAACACGTCCACCGGCCAGTATCATAGATTGCAATCCATGGAACAGCTGAGTTACCCCTACCACTGCCTTTCGATAGGAAAACTTTTGAGCAGTAGTTCAAGGAAGATTGAACCCTTAGTGCCCATTTCGCTAGAATGAATTAAGATAACATCATATGTAATATGAACGTCATTCAGTCTGAGAGATACAGTCGTTAGTATCTGATGCCAAAAGACAAAGTGCCCTGGAGGACCATAGGTCTCGATTGTAGTTCCAAAACATTGAAATGATTCGTACGGTCGAGATGGGCCGAGAAGAGTGTAGAATGACGATACTCGTGTCTTAGAGATTTGTTCAGCGAATTCTCAACCAGGGGTTCAGGGACTGACCCATCTTAGTGGATATAACGTTATAAAAAAAATTATGCGTAGCCTAAATAGAGCTTTTTTTTTGAAACTGACCTTCCGAATTTTATTATCTACACTGACTTCACCATTCAAAATGCAGCGAATTTCCTGCTGTGGCAAGGTGGATGTAAGAATGCGTCCCATCACTGTTCTATGTACACGTTTTCTGCTGCTGTTCTGGACAACATAATCGTTTTGTTTCAGCGAAATAAAATATCGAGAGGTGAAATGCTGATTATATTCCAGGTGAGAAACTTTACCTTAACATATTCTAATTATTCGTTCACTCGCATTCAAATACCTTCAGTCTCGATGCAGACTAATGGACTGAGGTGTTTGGTGAGTTGTCCTACGATGATAAAGATGCGCATATTTCGCTGCTGTGGATATGTAATGTCAGAAACGGAAGAGTAGTCAGAGCTTGATTACAACCTTACAAGGGGTGAGGAGCGGTATTGAACTTATAGACGCGATGAGCCGCAATTCGATTGAATTCTTTACATGAATCGTCGCGCAATAGTACCAGCTTAGCTGGACCATCGCAAACGAAAACTATAGAAGTTGTGCGAGTTGAGAGCAGCTTGAAACTTTTTCTTCAAATAGAAAAGTTTACATGTGTTTTCAGACATTTTGCTCTCTGTTGTGCTTGACGCTAGTATTCACATACTGGGAATTCGTTAACCCCGCACTCCAGAAGTCTTCGCCTGTGCCAGGTTTCATTTCTGACTTGTTATGGACGATCTTGAACGGTGCCAACCCTATCGTCTACATGATCATCAATAAGTGAGTTAAGCTACACACATGCAGGGAGAGTCAAAAAGCGTCACTTTTCTTCCATCAATTTCAACACCAAATAAAGTCATCACTAAACCTTGTAACGTCCCTTTGCATCTACAAGGTCGGGGCTTCTGCCAAGCCAAAATAATGCATTGTTGGCCATCGTTTAAATCAGGCGACATACGTGGTTTCATCACTCTCGTACACAATCCTGCTGACTCGGTGGCCGAAGCAATTTCTATTGGTAGTGCACATGACTAATCCATTCTCTTTACTGGACTCCAAATTCCCATTTTCCAATTAGCTGAACGTGGCAGTACAGGTGAAACCTTCAGAGCATGTTCAGGACATGGGAGATGGCAACGCGAGTCTTACTCACTTCCCAAGTAAGACGTTAATAGCTATCCAAAACCGACGCGGCAGCCTCCAGCATTTGCCCGCAAATGTCCCATCACGGCAATTGGCTTTGCGAGGGATTGCGACTTTTTGGCAGACGCTTATGCAGTGTGTTATCTTGAATTCGACGCCGCTAGCTGACAGCGACATCTCCGGACGACGGTGAAGATAGTGCACCATAGTGCACCACAGTATGCTCCGGCTTATATCTGAACACTTCAAGAATATGGTATCCCGCTACTTTTATCTCTTTAATTACTCTCTGTTTCGTGTACTTGACAAGTGTGAATGAAAGTGACTCTCTCCTCAACTTCCCCTCTATAGGGTCAGGATGGAAAAATGTAATCGATACACATTCTAGCTTACCGGTCGCCCATCTGGCAAGCAACAAAAAATATTGCTGTTGCGAGACTCAAGAGTATGATTCGAAGTCACCGAAACAGCCAAGTTCGTGCGATTCGCGATGAATATGAGACCCAAAGTTTTGGTAGTCGCTCAGTTTAGCTTCACCATTTCACGCCTTCTTTTACCTTCACCACATTCGCGCTTGGAACCCAGAAACTCGAAGCGTGCACTATGAATGTGAAATTTCGCAACGCAGCTTGCAGTGGCGCTGTGATGCAATTTTCATCTGACGATATATGGGCGAAACCCTACCAGTGATATAAAATCAGAATGATATAATATAATAGGTAGTATGGTATTCGAGAGGTTTGAACAAAGCGCGTTCCCCACTTCTCTAGAGAGCACTCGATCCAGGAGTTTGCTGATCAAAGGAACAGCAGGTAGCCACCACGAGCGCTTGTATAAGTAAGCCTCTAAGAACGATAGCCTCATGCGTCGTAAATGTGCTGAACTGAGTGTGCAAGGCACTTAACGCAATAAGTGCGGAATCCGTGTTCTACTATGTTGCTATAGTAGCAATGAAAAAGCAATTGCGGGAGGCATTCTCTAATATCAGCAAGCACAAAAGAAGAAAATAGGGTTCAATCAGCACTCACAAATGACAAAGGTGTTAGGGTAAGGATAAAAAGGAAATGAACGAATAGTACATCACCTTTGCCACACTTTCAATTGGATGAAGTCGACATCAACTGTGGTGAAGTCGTTCTCCTTGCAGATCACTTCGGAATGGCTTCCAAAGGCTTTTGCATCTGAACCAGAGACTGGCTATTCCAACCAACACGAGGATATTTATGAGGTTTGAGAGAACTCTAGACGATTTCTAGCTCCGTTGATCTGAAAGAAACATATTTCTGTACAAGGAGTAGAAATGGTGATCAGTACACATCCAGTCGAGCAGCATGAGAGTCGTCCACCACATGTCGCACCCAAATGATACCAGCCGTATTCGAATTCGGATGCCGTGGATTCGCGCATTTATGAAATTCTACTAATCAACTCTAAGAAGGAGTAGGGTATTTCTGTACAACAAACACTGGATATGGAACACTACTTGCAAATTTTGATACCAGCGGCAAAAAGCATAGCAACGCAAGAAATTGTTTTTCAAGGATAATGCGAAAGAGAGACGCCTGATCGAAGTCAACCCTAGATCATTAGTCTTGCCTGTTCATAAGCCAGATTACGTGGAGTTTGTTGGGAAAGATCAAGTGGTGTATTTATGGTTTCTGAAAACAAAGGCACTCCATGTAGACATGAGACTGGAAAATTCTTGCAAGATCGACCTCGCAGGAGATTCCTTTCTTGATATTTGTTTATCCACAAAGGGTGCCTCACCATCCAAGACCAAGTCATCCCATTGTAGCACATGGAACACTCGTGGAAGACCCACAGCACTGACATGAAACAAGCTGTTTACGTGACAGTATTTTTGCTGGGAAATCGACGCTAGGCATTGTTCTACTTTCTTGAATCAGTGCTTGCTTAGCATGACGGTAAGCTGTCAAATATTTGTTTCAGTTTTTTGATACCGTCAATTTAGTCCATCAGTAGACCCCGCTGTCATTTTCTTTGAGCCATCGCTTCCGCTTTTACCACGTCTTTTCAAGATGGTCATGTGAAAATCTGCGTGGGGAAAAATATTTCCTTTTCATTTTTCTAAAACATGGTCATTTCTTCTCATGTAGCATACAAGTTCTCTACTGTACAGCTCTACCGCACATACACTGCGGTGCATAATGATAAAGCCACTCATAAATTGTTCATAAACTTTCATAGTAAGATGTTTCTGGGAAACTTCTCAGGTATAGATTGTAGCAAATTTAATCGCGCATCTACACATAACACCAAACTTGAGCTTGAAATAACAGAACAAATTTATCTTCATTTTTTCAAAAAAATGCAGCTTTTCCGATGGTGCAAAATGATAAAGCCACCCTAAGTTATTCCGTCGCTTCTCATCTGTATTTGCTGAAACGTTTTGCTGCGATAATGTTTTTCTTTTTCAGGTAATGGGGAAAGGAAAACCCCTATCTGATTTTGAAAAAAGCCAAATTGTCGCAAAAAAAAGCGGAGGGATAGTCAAATCGTCAATTGCGCAAGAATTTAACCGCAGCCACACAGTTGTCGACAACTTTCTCAAGGATCCTGAACTAAGAAGAGTTCTGGCGATCTCCTTCACTTTCCGAGAAGGATAAGCGCCGCATTCTCAGAAAAAGTATCGAATTTCACCAAGTCAAGCTCCGATACCAGGTCTTCTTTGGAGCTAAACGTCTCTAAAACAACTGTTTTGCGGGTTCTGAAAAAAAGTGCAAGTTTATCTCGCGACAGAAAATGAGGAAAGCACCATTCATGACACGAGAACACCGCAAAAATCGAGTGCAGTTCGTCAAAACATGCAGCCGAGGGTCTGGAGTAAGGTAGGGTATTAGGTCGTAGAATCCTTCTTGCTTTCATATGATGTTTTTCCTCTCCAGATTGTTTTGTAAGGCTGAAGGAGACACTCCGATATTACTGGCATGATCTAAGAAAGGACAAGCTACGATTTTTGAGAAGGAATTTCAAAGGAGGGGGCGTTGTGGTGTGGGCCGCCATTTCATCGAAGAAACGTCTGAAGTTATGTTTTGTTCCTAAAAAGATGAGTTCCCCCGGTTACCAAGTGGTCATGCGCCGTGCACTTCTCCCGTTCTGGCGTGAAAATCGAAGCTGAAATCTTGTTTTCATGCAAGATAAGGGCACAGCCAGAGCACAATTGCATGGTTCAGCCGTCATTGAATAAGGCTCCTGCCCTGGCCGGCAAATAGCCCAGGCCTTAATCCGATGGAAAATGTATGGCGCTTCATGGTGCGACGGATTTATGCAGATAACAGGGAAATCCAAGGAGTTAAGGAGCTCAAAAAGGCTATAATCCACGCGTGGCACCAAGTGGACCAAGATCTTATTAATAATCTTTACATGAGTCTAGACAATCGGATTTTTCAGGTTATTCGGAGAGAAGGAAGGCCAACGGATTATTAGAGTAGCGTATTGTCCCTCTGTTGTTTACAAGTTGTTAAAATTCCTTACTGGCTTTATCATTTTGTACCATCGGAAAAGCTGCATTTTTTGAAAAAATGAAGATAAATTCGTTCTGTTATTTCAAGCTCAAGTTTGGTATTGATGTGTAGATGCGCGATCAAATTTGCTACAATCTATACCTGAGAGGTTTCCCAGAAACATCTTACTATGAAAGTTTATGAACAATTTATGAGTGGCTTTATCATTATGCACCGCAGTGTATATGGGGGATATATTGTGCCCGATATGTTTCAGAACTTTATGAAATGTCATTCATCCTACACACATAGTTTTTGTTTCGTGGAGAATTTCAATGTGAGGAAAATTTGAGCTCAAATACGAACCACCCACTATGCATCAAATAAGATGATCTAGTCTGATAGAGTAACTGTGCATCAACAAGGGGCGCAAGGGGCGGACGTGCAATGCGTTTACGTTCTCATAAAATGAAGCGGACAAGAATCGGTGAACTGAGAGGTGCCTCATACAAAGCCACCAAGTTGGAATAACTTCGATGCATCACTCCGCACGCTTCTGATTCTGTGAGCAGGGCTCTGTGATTTGCACCTTTTTGTACCATATCTTTTTACTGCACTGAGTCCAATGCAAGATCATGAAAAGTGCGACCGATTAGTTTCTTAAGAGAGAATTGGAGCGATGTTTTTGCGATGACTAAAGTACTAATTCCTACTCTGGTAAAAACAGAAGTTGTTCCTCCGTTCGTGAGACCTTCCCACACTCACAAGCCTTGTGAGAGTGATGAACACAAAATGAAATGTTTATGTGAAATGAAGGCTCGATTTCTATTATCTTTATTGATGACGTTTCGGGCATAAGCCCTTCTTCAGATCAGCTGAAAACTACTACTAACAACATGACAACATGAGTGCAATGATACTAAGCAATCAAAACTACCAACCAAGTCCTATAGAGCGATAATATACCGCTACTGTGAGGACGGGAAGGAAGGGCTGGGGGACAGTTCTTAGAGATGTCGACTAGAAAGGAAAACTCGAAGAAAACTCTGTCGACATAACATCCAATAGTAGCATCGTGGTGGCCCGACTGACGGGATCAGTTGGTTCCTCCGGCGGATTCTCTGCCCACTGCTTTCATATGTTCCGCACCTACAGAAGAATGTGAACCAATTTCTGGAGCAATTGAGACAATGCAATTTCAACGGTAAACCTCGTCTACAATATCAAAGCTTTGACGGTAAGGCACTGTATACGAATATTGACACGCAAAGAGCTGTAGAGGCTTGTGTACACCTTCTACGTCTGCACTATCACCACCTCCAGCTTTTTGGTCTATGTGTCGGAGAGATTGAAGAGCTCCTGCGAAACAGTGGACGTGAACATATTCCGTTTTCGAAATCGGTGCCACAAGCAGACCAGAGGATTGGCTATGGGAAGTAGATTGGCGCCGTTACTGGCGATAATTTTTATGGATAGCATTGAACGGTCAGTCAGCTTTGTCGACGGGAGTGCTGTATTTTGGTCGATTATCGATGACATATTCGTTGTCGGAAGATCAGGAACAGCACTACGGAATACATTTGGGAAACTCAATTCACGGTGCGAGTCCATAAAGGACGGCTGAGGAGCCATCAGAAGATGTTATTAATAACTTTCGCAGTTAATAACTTTCGCATCGCGAGCTGCGGCGATAAACAGCAGTTATCAAAAAATTAAAAATATCGACATCAGAAGATGGTTATTTATCTTTCCTGAACACGAAGATCAAGATTTGCGATGGTCACGTCAACAGCATGTGGTACAGGAAACCGGCATCTCACAACATAATTATTCACGCAGGAATTTGCCATCCTCACTACATGAAGGCGAACGTCATTCGCCACATAATCACTGCATCATGCGAGCTGACCACCGTGAACTCCGACGTAATGGAGACAGAATTGAGCGAAATATTGCGGCGGAATGGGTATAGGCGACAACAAGATCGTGGCTGGAGACCATGGCGATCACCTTGTGGTTTTCCTCTGGTGTTGCCTTTCGACACTGACCGCTTTGCGTTTGATGTTAACCGCTTTGTGGAGCGGTCGGAACTTCCAATAATGTTGGTGCTCCGACCACATCCTACATTGCGACGCATTTTGACATCATCACGACCTTACGAGAATCAGTATGGAAGATCGAACTGCAGGTGTGTTGTATATAGAGTGGAATGCCTCTCTTGTCATGATTTCTATATACGAGAGACAGGAAACCTCTCTATAAAAGAATGGGAGAACATATAAGAGTCCTGCGTAGCCCTCAAAGCTATCCAGAGAATCCATTTTCAAAACACCGCACACTCAAGCATGCCCAAGAAATACCGCCATAACTACGAGTCACCATGTTCAGAAAAACCTAATAGACCCGGTCGAAAGGAAGATAAGAGAAGCAATGGAAATCAAACAGTGCAAACCACCGATCAACAGTAGGGAGGAAATGAAGATGGCAGTGAGGTTGATAGCAGTGTAAACGATGTGATATGGGAGGAATGGTGACTTACACGACAAAATGAAGGTCTGTCACTATCTCCTATGTAAAGGATATACAAAGTGAAATGGTTGTTTTTCATTTTTTTCGAAATTATCAGCTCTAGGCAGTGAAGGCCTTTTTTCCGACAAAAGGGATTACTTTACTACTTTACAAAACTTATATCCCGTTGACGAACGAGTGACAGGACGTCGTGCCATGTCTTGCTGACCAGGTGGGACCGTGTCACATGATGTTGCATCAGAATTTGTTTTACTGCGTTTTCTCTTTCTTGAAGGCAGAGTTTTTCAGTGCACGCTCCTCCCATGATGGGTGGGGATCGACGTGGTTCATGCACCTTACTTCCTCTCCCATACACTACCCTTCCCGAAATTTGCTCCACCTCAACGGGTTGTTTTTCATGTAATGCCCATGATGCGCCCACTACTGTAAGAGCTCAGCCCACTGTTCAAATGTCTCGTCCTTTCATATCTCCGGCTACTACTGACCACCTTCCTTTTCTTCCGGTCCCTAGATCATTTTAGGGATATATTACATTTTTTGCAGTGAGTGTCATTCGACTAGTAACACTCTCGGTTCATTGTGGGAGTGCTTTCGCTCATTTAAGCTTGTTCAGGGAAGTATGAATACCAGTCATTTCAACCGATTTCTTCCTTGACTCCACTCCGCGTTGGAACCGAGTCATGAATTGTGGTTGTACGGACCACCCAATCGGGGTGCTCTCCGCCCACTGTGCCCAGACCTCCTTCATGACTTTCGAAAAGTCATAGCTGATCTCTACCCATCTTTTCCTCACGTTTGGATCATACTGGAACCCAATTAACGATTTTTGGTCCGAAAACGGAGCAGTGCACGCTCCACCCATCGTGGATGGAGCTTAGCTCGGTTTTTGTGTGCCCCTCTGGTAAACGCGCTTCTCTTTGCCGCGTTAAGCTTTTGCACTAGTTAAGCCCTCCTAGTCATCTAGCCTTACGAAATACCTGAACAACCTAAGATCAACAGTATACGGGAGGAATTGTCTTCGTAGGATCTCACAGATGAATTTACATAGAGCACACCGGCTTTTGACACACCATGTATGATAAATCGCAGGGTACCTATATCGTGTTCCTTCCAATATTGTTGCTCAAGAGTTGTTCAGGTATATCATGGCGTACACAGACGCAAACGCTTGGCGCGTCAAACAGAAGTTACCAGGCAGATGGCAAGGAGGAGAACGCAAGTTCGCTGAGCTTTGAACACCACCATCATGATAGGAATAAGAAGAATAGGTTTTCATGCAACCTCTATTTCATCTCCAAATCATCGTAGCACTGAAACTTCCGTTGAAGGCACACCTCACGGAAAATTGTGAAAGCTATCGCGCGTGTTACAGGATGTAGAGGCCCTGGTTCACCCACTAGTGAAGGAAAATGAGTCAAAACCCTTCACAACTACCAAAAATGAAGCCCCCTATCATCGGTCCTCGTACGAGTATGGGAGAGTGGAAATGAGTTTTTGCTCGATGATATCGCGCAAGATGCTACCATATCAGCTGTTCTTCCCTTGATGCTAGCTTCGCTATTGATATCGCTGCCTTATCTTATCTTCCGCAAGTTTCCTTCTCGTCTAAGCCGGGTGTGATTCAGCTCGGCGGGCTCAACTGGGCTCAGGTCGACCAGGCCGTGCGCGGCGGGGATGAGCCGTGGCGCCGCGAAAAGGGTGCAAACTTAACAACCATTTAAGGGTCTACCTGCCGCTAGAAGGTAAGGATCACTTTGATTATCGCATGGTGTGCCTTTAGACAACAATTCTCCTTCTCGTTTGTCCGCTTTCCTCTGCTAACAAGGGATGGATACCAGGTCACCATGGTCATTCGAGATGAGATGTGTACTGCCTAATGAAGTTTTAAACAGTGATCTCAAATAAGTTTTTAAAACTGCAAAGCGATTCTCTAAATGGAGTCATGGAGGATTTTCTGAAAAAATAATACTATTCATGGTACTCTCGGAAGCCCGTAACGCGCGAGCCAGTCGTTCTCGTGCGAAACCAGTGTGATTTTCGTGTTCAGGGAGTCAAATTACTCTAGCGGACAAGTTTTTGGCCAATTCGAGATTTGGCCAAGTTTCGCAAAATTTCACGGGGCATTGGGAAGCAGCACATTGAGCAAAGGTGATGTCGTTGACCCTTGCCCTTGCCGAGGAAGTGCTCTTATTTGACGCTTGTTACGTATGTTTAGTGCGATGGGCAAGTGTAACAGGTACGTGTAGGTTATCTTGTTCAGGCTGCAGAATATTTCGTTCAAGAAAATTCAAAAACTACCACTTTGTCGCCAGGCCACCCCAATCGTCCGAAATTGGACCAAAAACTGGATTTAGCTGGATTGCACAGAGGGGTGATTCGACCGCCTGTGTGCGAATACCATAACCTTTTACGCAACAACGCCAAATTCATGTGGTACGGAAATCTCTTCGACCTGATATCCTACCCTTGTGAGTAATGTTAGCATTTATAAATAAAGTGGCAGAGTAAATGATGGGTGCGATAGGTACCAGTACAAGGAACGTTCAGAAGTGAGTGAAAAGCACTTACTGGCAATGAAACACAAAATGCAAAAAAGTTCGCACTGACGGGAAGCAAACCCATGACCACTGCCCTGCAGTGGTTCGGAACACTACCAGCGAGCCGCGGAGGCCTTTGACGGCTTTACAACGGCCGTGCTGATGGCAGAGCTCATCCCCAGTGAGATCCAACGTGAAGCCTCTCATTCAGGAAAACCTCCATAACTCCATCCATAGAATAGCTTTGCAAATTTTGAAAACTGATTTGAAATCACCGTTCAAAACGGCATTAGGCGGTATACATCTCATCTCGAATGGCTACGGTGTCTTGGTATCCTTCCCTTGTAAGTGTAGACTTTCTGCGTTGGTCTCTTGACGATCCCAGCTCCACCTGCTACTCGCTTCTATACAATCCAAAAATCACAGCTTTCTCAACTTCCTTCATTTTTGATTCCTTGAAGACTGCGTCTGTTCCCTTCATTTTGATCCTTTGAAGACTGCGTCTGCCTTTGCCGCGCGCGAACGCGTGAGAGCGAACTTATCTACCAGGTTTCAGGGTAATTTGAAATAGCTGCCTGTTGTCAAATCTCATTGCCACATCTGTTGAAACTACTGATTGGTACACACTTTCAACGGATAAAAGTGACAAGTTAAAGTTTCCTGAGAAAATGTATTCATGTCGCCGACTTCGTATCATGCGCATAAGCAAAGAAAAAAAAACCGCATGGGTTCAGGCGCCACACAAGTGTAAACGGCGTGATCGTCAGCGCGTTGAAGATGATGTAAAATTTAATTGTTTTATAGCACATTTCTCTATGAATTTTGCTATCTTTAATGACTATTTCCTGGCCGAGGCAGTCACATTTTGTCTCAATGTATGCGTGATCTCAACTTCACAATATTTTCACAATCAGTCATCTTTAGTGTATTTGGAATGCTCTGAGTGCAATAATAATTTGTCCGATGTATTAATACTTTGTCTATTAGAAACAGTAATGCTTAGTGTATTCATGGCTTGAGTGCATTTATTTTACCATTGTATTGGTATTTTGTCTATATTTGAAGGTTTGAAATACAATATTGATGAGTATTTGTATATTCAAGAGAAAGAATGTATTCACGTGGAACAGCTAATGAAGAACTCACACTGTTTTCTCTGAGTAGTCTAACAGAATGATTATGTCAATAATGCTGTGCTAACTGTAATTTTTATGAAATGGACTATTTTTACAAAAGGTTTCAAGCTCATCTCAAACAAGTAATTTTTCGCAGTGCTGTAAAACTTCTTAGAAAACAGAACCTTTAAAACGCTATATATGTTGCGATGAATGTGCTGGCGAAATCAGCTGGAAAACGTTTCATGTGTTATTTGAAGTTGTTTACTGATGTTTTTGTTGTGCCATTATTTGATAATTTGAATGTTTCTGTCTATTAGATGCCATAGTACTCGATAAAATGTGTCTTAGTGCTTGGTAGGCGTCAAGGAAAAAGGTTCAAGGCTCCTAGCCATTACACCAGTTAAAAACTGAATCTATAACTGATATTTGCAGTTTCAGAATGGCATACATAGATTTTGGGTCATATTAGATGGGCTTTTGATGGTACTATCAATGAAGCGGGAGCATTCCACCACGAACCCTATTTCTCTCTAAGTCTAGAGGAGGATAGGAGCCGCTCTCTTCCTCTACTAAGGCTTGGGCAAAAATATTAGGTTGATTCATAATAAATCGGACAAATTGACCAATTTTAATCATTGTCGTACAACTTTTTTACGACAGCAGGGATTCACTTGAAATATACTCCATCTTTATCAGTGACCTTCTGCCACGGTATAGGCAGATCATAGATGCCCTTGCTCCAGAAGGCCGGAAGCTGGAGCTCGAAGAAGTTGCCGAGTGCCGCCTTGACCTCGTCGCGAGTTTTGAAGTCTTGGCCGTCCAGGTGGCGTTGGCTGTGGGAGAAAAGGTGGAAATCTGAAGGGGCCAGGTCTGGGGAGTACGGTGGGTATAGAAGTACGGTCCAACTGTACGACAGCAGCTCGGCCTTGGTCGATCTTGCGAAGTGCGGTCTGTGGAAGTAGACACGTTGTCGTGCTGGAAGTAGACATGTGACCGCCGCCGTAGCGAACTTTGGACATTGGCCTTCAATTCTCGTAATTGACGAACGTAGACGTCGGCGGATACTGTGGTACCTTCATCGAGCAGCTCCCAGTACTCTACGCCGTGTACGCTCCACCAACCGCGGTTTTCGTCTTCGATGGAATAGTCGCCTGACGCAAACTTCGAATGCTACAACTACAGTGTACTTCTGCCGGGGGCATGCTCCTTGTGAACTTCTATCAAACGTCTGCCGGTATCCGCGAGTTCCTGGCCAGATAGCGATATAAATAGTATGACGTTGCGGATGTGGTCTCTGGACCGCTTGAAATCGTGCGGCATTGTGGCGGAATGAATTTACTTTGGAGTGATTATTTTGCGGTACTTTGGAGAGCTTTTCATACTCATTCCAACGGTATCTCGCGCGTCCATTTTCGTTAATTCGTTACTGAGTTATGATCTCTAGAAATCATCACTACCATTTGTCCGATTTATTACGAATCAACCTAATATATGCCTGAGTCCCTTGGATGTGCTCAGTTGGGCACTATTCATAAGGTCCCTCTTTGCGATAGGAGTGTGTGCGCGTAAGGCAGAGGCCTGAAGCAATTACGCCTAGAACAAGGTGTGGAGCACCGTCATGACTTCAGGACCCATCCAGTACCAGGCGCATAGCTTTCACCACTGCGTTTCTTGCCAGACGCTGCAGTTTTCTCAGTGGAACCACCCACTGGAGTTGTAATGGCGCACATCTTGCGATAGCACCCTTTTGATTCCTTTTATCGTTAAATTTTCAATGTTTTCAATGAAATTTGTTTGGTTTGCGGTACCTATGTGCATAGGCTCATTAGATATTTGTAACAGAATGGCTGTTATGTTCAGTATCCACTGCGTTCGTGATACTTTGAATGTAGAATTTTTCTGCGAACGACTACATAATTATTGCTGGCCGCTTACATAGTCAATATTGTGATTGCAACCTTACAAGTTGGAGTCCTGCTGGAGGTGGATATCAGTCTGATCTATCCTGGCGGAGGGTCGACAGAGATACACCAGGCATGGATATCAAAACATTGTTTGACATGAGTAGATGAAATGATACGTCATCACACCAACTTCAGTGGAACCACCCACTGGAGTTGGAGTAAAGTTCAGTTTTTCAGTTTTGAACTTCTGGTTCCACCAAGCGGTGGAGCTCCGGTCAATAACTGGTTTCTAGGTCATCAGATTTCCTGAACCGATCAACACAATAAGGAATGTCAGGAGACGCTGACGAAAGAACTGCATTCTCATTCATCGCATGTAGATGCGCCGTCCTCAGTTCAAATAAGTGGTGAAGCGGCGACGGAATGCACCCTCATTTCTCCTCATTACAACGTATATTTGTTCTGCACCCTTCAGACTTTTGTCCTCTTCATCACTTTGGTCCTGTGGTTAGCATTATTGAGCTGGACTAGGAGGGTGGCTTGTTAACGTATGGTCCTTGCTAGTGTTTTGTGTACATAGAAAATCCTGTTTGATTGACTTAATTCGTTGTCGCAGGTTACCATATATAGAGCTTTATGATTCACCATACTTAAAATGGCCGCTTAACATTTTCGATCCCGTTTACTTATCTCGGATTGAGTTCACTTAGCACATTTTTCGCTCGCTCAATTACCTGAGTCTGATTATTTCGCGATTAAGTCAAGCAATAAATCTTGGTTCGGCGATCGTTTACTTGACTGCATGGCATATAACTCGACAAGTTCCAAAGTTCCAAGGTTCCGTCAATCGAATACTCACCTTACCTGCACTATACTTTACTTGTCCTGCACATTTTAGGATAGTGCGGAGAACAAGCGACGCTTCACTTACTATTATATTATCGCTTACACTGATTGCATACAAATTCAGTTAATGGTTGTACTTTACTCTAATGACCTTGCAGGCTACCCACGCTTCCACACTCGCCAAAACTGATGAAATTGTATGATGGCTACCAGCAGGAAAGGAGTAGCATAAAGTCTGAACGTGACCCTTGTGAAGCGGTAGCGATAGCGTGATGACGTTATTTCCTTCGCTCTCTTTGTTGTAGTCACGTACCCAGAAGGAACTCGTTACATCTCTATCCTTCTCATGCAATCGAACTTGGAAGAATGCCTTCTTCATGCCTGAAGTTATTAAGTACTCGAATACGTGAGAGTACTGCGCAAAGATAGGGAAGGATCAGTAGCCCTCATGTAGGCTATCTTGGGAGAGGGACAGTCCCTAAAGTGCGATGAAGAGTAGAAGGCAATGCTTAGTTCGACGGTTTTTCTGTTAGGTATTACCGGCTAATTTAAAGTGTTTTGCGTGACTCCCTTGCTTCGTAATTGCTAATTGGAAATTCCTTTATGATTACTTTTTTAGGTGAGTTCTCAAAGTGGTCATAGTCCGCCAGTATCTGAAGCTGTGTCTTCAGCACTGTCACAGCGTTGCGAAGGCGTTTTAGCGCGATTGCCTAATTAGGTGCGAGTAGGGGATGGTTCTCTCTGAACAGTACATAGTGCGTTTATTTTTGTCGATAGTTTCATAGGAAAATTTCAAATTCTTTTCGTTAATCACCCATTGTCTGCGTCTACTGTTCCAAAAAAGTCTTAGATACCGGCTGAGTCCATTGTCCAACCCTTATCCCAGCGCTGCAGATCGCTTTACTCACATGTTGCGTTTCCATTATACTGGTCACATTGGGAATGGCTTCTATTTCTGTGTATTGATGTCCTTTCAGTTGCTGCTCATCCTCGGAAAAATGAGCCATGGTTCTTGTGAAAGCGTGAGGATTAGGCTGTTGCGGTGATGAAACGTCTAGTGTGTTCCAGGGCTAGTGACAGCCTAGAAGTATTTGAGGCTTTGTCCTTGCTCCTGTGTAGCGCTGAAGAGAGCAATATTGGGTTGTGTCATGAAGCGTATTTTATGCTTCACGCAAGGGAAAATTTCATCGCCGTCACGGTGCCTATGCGGTTTTCGGTTCCTTCGTCCCAAAGGGTTCAGCTCCAACTCGTGCGTAGCGTATCTGTATATTCTAGGCGAAGATCTTGCGCTAGATTTTCGCTGATGAAGGATTGATAACCCACGTGTCGCAAAGATTTTTACACTGCAATTTTCGTCCATATGCGTGCTGCTTCTTGGGAGCACCACATTTTCCCTCTGTGCCCCGCGATGTAAAACTGTAGAGTACAATCAATGCCATCAGCTTGCCCTGTCTTCTTACCCTGTGATGGTCCGTCCGTTATGTGAACCTGGATCGTGTGTCCCTGTATGTATTTTGCCTCTGAATATTATGACTTATCTTTGTTGCCGAGCTGCGCTGCGTTTCAGGGCCCTACGCCTTTCTTGTCACAGTCGCTGATGGCGGTGTTGATGGCTTGAAGTGTATTACCCTTTAAGGACATAATGCATGAAAATTTTCCTTTCTTTGACAATTTCTGCACCCCTTTTCGGCACAATTTGATCCGAAATGACCTTCGCTTTCACAGTTGAGGCACAGTCCATCTTGCACGAAGCTCCGTCTCCCTGGGATGGTGTTGTACTGTGCGCGGTTTGTTGTGCTTTGCTTTGTTGAGCAGCAAAATATGCAGTTTGAAATGCCGTGCGATTCCTTGATTATGTTCCTCTGTTGAAGAGATCACCGCGTCCTAATTCTCTATTTCCCTCACTGTCCATCATAATGTCTATGCATTTCCGAGTCGTTACGTATGCGTTCAGGTACATCTTGCAAGTTTCATGCATCATCAGGCATATCTCTGGTCGTCATGATCACTAGAACTTTGCGATGAGTTCTCAGTGAAAACCTGCTCAAGCCTTCCGAGTATTATGTGAGCCGTCTATGTTCACCCCCACTCTGCGGAGCTTGAAGACAGCATTAGGGGTGATGTGGTTACTGAGAAATTCCTGGAAGAAGTCATTTACATGGAAACTATAGGGGTAAGAAGGCTATCTGTGGCGAAATAACGGCGAAAAAGCGCTCCCACGAGCTGTAGAGACGCCGCAACGGATGGGAGCTGCCGCCTTTCGATAATCGACCCCGCCTCCAAGCGACGTGATTCGTGGTCGCCTACGATTAGAGCGGCCAAAGATATACGGAGAGATTGAAGGCATCCCGGGCGCTTTTTCAGTTTTAGCATGGAGCTCACTCCAGAAAATATAGATACTGTCGGATTTCCAATCAGTTTATTGTGTTTATTGGCGACATGCCGATGGGAATCTCTCTCGCACTATCCGTCTCTTGATGGGAAGGTCGTCCGCGCCAAGTACCAACGGTGGGAGGAGGTCCTATTTTTCGGGTTTTTGGCCATTTCCATCCGTTTTTCTTCACTGTCTTTTTGCTAGGCATCTCGACTTTCCTATTCACTACTTTTTTTTGCTCTTCGTCAGAATTTCCTTTAATGCTGCCTTTGATTATCAATGAAATGAGGGACTTCAGAAGCCTTTGCCCCTGCGTCGAGTGGCTGCCCCGACCTTGCGTTGTACAAACGCCTCTGTAGGACCCTCCAGATCAGCGCTGTTGCCGTACTTTCTTTCGAGAAGAACATTCTAGTACGTTACTGTAGTTATCCTCTGTGACTGGATATCGCCTTACCATTACTGCTTGAAGCGCCGTGAGCAGTTAATTATTTCGCTGTAGTTTGGTAAGCAAGCTTTGATTATCGACATTGTCTTGAAAAAAGGGTCCAAAAATTGCTGAACTCCCCTATATCGCCGTCGTATATGGGTATGGTAATGGTGGGAAGACTTGGGTGTTGATTTCATGCTGCCCTCCTCTTTGCCCCTGCGATCTTTGTGCCAGTAATGTGTTATATTCAATGTCTCTTGTACACTTATGCGCTTAGCTTCAAGTTTGTTGGCCAACCGATCAGTGCATCAATAGCGGAGCGGGTTTTGTCCAGGTACTTCTTGGTCTCTTTCCGTTGCTCTGGGGCAAGCGAATCAGAAAGCGAGTCGACAGTGCTGGCGAACGTTGTCAGGTGCCATAGCCTCACAATCACATGGAGCTAGTAAACAAACGAACTTATGCGTTCAAGAGTGTCGCGCAAGAGCTTGTAAAGAGTTAACAGCGCAGTGGTTGTCCTTAAGCAGCTTGAGATTATTTCTTTTGAGTTGTTACAGCATTGCATGAGTACCTCTTTTGTGAACTGGGAGCCATGGTACTCGAATCGCCAGATATTTTTCGCAACCGCGAATGCGTTTAATCAAAAAAAAATAAAAAAGAAAAAAAACAGAACAAAAAAAAATGAAAATTTTATGCTCCTAATGTGGAATCACAATTCCTCGCTTCTAGTACTCAGCCGATGTACCAGTGACATGATATGCCTCACGAGACACTGTTGCCCACTTTCTTCCTCAACGCGTGGGCAATAACCAATGCTTTATCAAATACAGCTGAAAATATGTAGTCAGCAAATACTGCGACATTCGACACTTGCTGACAACAGCACAAAGGCAAAATAAACTACTCGCCCAGCCCCTCTTTTATACCCCTAGAGCCAAAAGTACAAAAGTCAAGGGCGGGCTGGGTCTTTTCCAGAAAGGCGCCATCTGCAAGCGCAAAGGTCGCCTCTGATGCCTTCTGGCAAGGTGTGGGGTGAAAAATCAAAGTTTAATTGAGCGATAACCACGGTGCCCCGTCGCAAAGGAAGTTGCGAAGTACAGAGAACGTATGCTTGCGTGATTTTATAACAAGCCGTCCTTATTTAAGACCTACGAAATATTTCCTTGTGGCGTTCGGACCCTTGCAAACTCAACTACAATGGAAAGGATAAAATAAAATCTTGAGGTCTGGAAGTCGAACTTCCTGTGCCATCAAGCTGTTGGTATGTCTTTGGATATCCTATTTTTGCCACACCCATAAGTTCAAAAAAGACATTCTCGCACAGCCAGCGTACACACTTCGGCAATCTCTCCTGTGTGTAGGTCATCAGTACTAATCAAGGAAGAAGTTCAACTCTTCACGGAACTTCGGAACTTCGTAAAGAAACTCGGTAGATCTTAAGTTAGAGCCTCGAATGCTGATTATAAATATGAGAACTTGCAAAACGGTGTTTTGAAGGGGATTGGAAGGAGTCAAAGCTTGCTTGCAGTAATAATTGGCGGAGTAATGTCTAGTCAGTGGGACCCTGGCCTATGTGGCTCAGTGGAAGTGCTTTAGCTACACAGGTGACAGATGAGGATTTACTCCTCGCTGACACCGGAGATCGTGCATTCTGTTTTCAGCTTCAATGGATGGACCATCAATCTCTGAGCTTTCTCTGTCTCAGCGGTTTCATCTTACTATTTAGGACTTAACACTTCCGCGCCTGAATATTCGTACTATCATCATCAAAAATTGAAGAAAAAGCATACTCCTAACTGTCAGTATCAACCCCCACACGTACCAGCATCACACAAGCATTATAAGAGGTATTTGATTGGTTCCCAGCCAGGCTACTTCTGACTAGCACTACTTAGCGCAGTTGATAATCCAACATCGATGTCCGTAGCGCATAGATGATAGGTCTTATTTCGAAAAAGGAATATGATATTCATGATCAGGCACCGACTCACAGTAAGATTTTTGCGCAACTCTGCAAATTTTTAACCTGACTTCGCTAATTTGCGATGGCCATGGAAGCATAGGTGGCAATGCGTTCACGAGCGAGTATGAAGCCTATGAAACGACGACTGCTTCTTTTCGGGGCTTGTCACATGCAGTCGGTGCAGCAGAGGTTTAGCTGCGTTTCCTTTTGTGGTTCTTCTTACATTTTCCTGGAACTTCGTTTCATCCATTAAAAGAGAAATACATACCCATGGCCAACCCCCTTTCTTGAACCAGGGTCAAGATATCGAACTGTCCAAGAAATCGTCTCCAGGGGGTAATTCGGTCCGTTGAACACGAATATTCCATCCCCCTAGACACGAACATCCCATTCTTTTAGCGAAATAGAGCGTGGTTCGTGCGTTAACCCGCGGTCATATTTCACGTGTCACGTCAATTGACGCCGGCACTGGCGTCAATTGTGCCTGCCGCACACGACGGCGTCAATCTGATAACGCACACCGTGTGCAATACGCTCGACCCAACCACACCACAGTATGGTGATCGTGGCGCAAGCCCACGATTCCGATTTCGAATCTTGGCATAGTGCCATACCATGCCTATTGCAATTTGGATTCCTGGGATCTCGCCACGGTATCATACCGTAGTGTGGTTGGGTCGAGCGTTTTGCAAACGGTGCGCGTAATCAGATTAACGCCGTCGTCTGCAGCAGGCACATAATTGCGTCAATTGACGCAGACACGTAAAGCATGACTGCGGCCTCACGGACACCGGACCTAAGCATGCTGGATTACCAAATAGGGTGAGTTGAGGTAGCCAAAGACAGTCTTATACGCAGGAAAAGAATAACGTGTCTCTTTAGGTTATTGTGCGATGTTGGTACCTGCGAAGTGTTATACTGACAAATTAGAGTAGGTTTTCTCTTTTTTTTCCACGGAATCTATATATTCATTGGAGATAAAACATGGAATGCAAAAAATCCGGGTCAAAGAGGGTTCTCCTAATTCGCATCGGAACGCCTGTTTTCAAATTTGGTTTCCTGCTTGAAGTCAGTATTCGAGGCTCTATAGATTTACGAGGCCTCCTTTCAATCTTCCGTGAAGAATATGACAGGATATCAAAGGCCTGAGGTATGCTATCACCAGATTACGCAGAAAGGGGACAACAAACATGTAATTGGACTATTAATGCAATTCTCCGGCAAATGGGCTATTCATGTAATTCTCCGATTACTGGTCGCAATCATTACTGGGTCCAAAATGAAATTCCCGCGTATAAGCTGTGTTAGATACCGGACTAAAGCACAACTCTCGAATAACTCAAGAAATTTGGATGAAACTCATTTTTAGTATTTTGTACCACTCAGTCTATGCCGATTATAAAGTCTATGCCAGTAAAAATTACGAGGATTTAATTAATGTGAGCACGAAATGCAAAGATCCATTAAAGGCTTTAAAGTTTTCGTACCAAAGCCCTATTGCAGCGATGACCAGGGAGGGTCAAATTGACGCCAGAACTAGAAAAAGAAAGAACGAATTACCTACGATATTGGAATTACAACCTAGTTCTTCACATTTTCTATGCACTATTGATCAGTATGCGACACTTTCAAAAGGAACTCAGAATACCACTACAACCACAATATACCGAAGCCATATCTCGTTAATTATTAGGTTGATTCATAATAAATCGGACAAATTGACCAATTTTAATCATTGTCGTACAACTTTTTTACGACAACAGGGATTTACTTGAAATATACTCCATCTTTATCGATGACCTTCTGCCACGGTATAGGCAGATCATGGATGCCCTTGCTCCAGAAGGCCGGAAGCTGGAGCTCGAAGAAGTTGCCGAGTGCCGCCTTGACCTCGTCGCGAGTTTTGAAGTCTTGGCCGTCCAGGTGGCGTTGGCTGTGGGAGAAAAGGTGGAAATCTGAAGGGGCCAGGTCTGGGGAGTACGGTGGGTATAGAAGTACGGTCCAACTGTACGACAGCAGCTCGGCCTTGGTCGATCTTGCGAAGTGCGGTCTGTGGAAGTAGACACGTTGTCGTGCTGGAAGTAGACATGTGACCGCCGCCGTAGCGAACTTTGGACATTGGCCTTCAATTCTCGTAATTGACGAACGTAGACGTCGGCGGATACTGTGGTACCTTCATCGAGCAGCTCCCAGTACTGTACGCCGTGTACGCTCCACCAACCGCGGTTTTCGTCTTCGATGGAATAGTCGCCTGACGCAAACTTCGAATGCTACAACTACAGTGTACTTCTGCCGGGGGCATGCTCCTTGTGAACTTCTATCAGATGTCTGCCGATATCCGCGGATTCCTGGCCAGATAGCGATATAAATAGTATGACGTTGCGGATGTGGTCTCTGGACCGCTTGAAATCGTGCGGCATTGTGGCGGAATGAATTTACTTTGGAGTGATTATTTTGCGGTACTTTGAAGAGCTTTTCATACTCATTCCAACGGTACCTCGCTCGTCCATTTTCGTTAATTCGTTACTGAGTTATGATCTCTAGAAATCATCACTACCATTTGTCCGATTTATTATGAATCAACCTAATACTTCTATTGGTTACTACATATATCCCGAGTTAATCACGACAAAATGTTTTTTGATTATGAGGAACTGTGTGCTTTGAGCCGACGAGGGAGACGAAATCCATTTCAGTGCTAGCTGTAGATCAGTCTGTAGCTTTGCTGACGACCATGTTGAACAGCTATTCAAAAAACTTAAAACTTACTCTTGCGAAGCAATTGACAGCGAGAATCTTCAGTTTTAGAAGAAAATCCCAATGAAACACAGATCTTGCATAACGAGCAAACCCCTCATAGTATGTGATAACACACGACAACTCATCTCTTATGCCACACACTGTACTTCGAGGCCATGTGAGTTCTTTTGGACCCCAGTGCCTCCGGGCACGTGTTGTTCCGAAATCACGACAGCGAAGTCGCGAAGTGGCCTCGTATCCATGTCGTCGTGTGGCCTAATATCCATGTCGGTGTGAGTCGGTGGCTTTCCAATGAGTGACCACCACACGGCAAGTGAAAGCGCCGAGGGTGGTAAACTGCTATATCAAGTGAACGTCTTCGGGAAGGAGTCTATACCAGGTGACTTCAAAGGAAGGTCGAGGGTCCTGCGATTCAAGGCATGTACACTTGTCATGTAGCTCTCTTCCAATCGAATGTAAGAATCGTCCTGCAATTAGTGACAGTCCATTCCGCAACAGTGGAGATCTCTGTGGATGCTCTTCATGACAATGGTTACGGAGTTACAAAGCCATTCATAAGTGCATGTAAAATATCTTTGACGATATGCATTTAGCAATAGAAATATGGGAGATCTTGCAAGTCTCACATTGTTCAATACATATTCAGATCAACATGAGGCTTCGGGACAAGACAATGCTGAAGTTGATAGCAGCACAGTCTAAAACGCGTACATCACTTCTGGTAATATATTACCAAATCTGATAGAGTGCCAACGAATACAAAACCAGAAGGAGGTACTTAAAAATGATGTGAACCTACATACAATAAGTACACAACAATCAAATCTCTGTGGATAAACGAGGCTATCACAATGGGGGAGAGCACATCCCACCATGGACATTGTTTTTACGCAACCCTGTGGAGGGAAAGGGGCTCCATCTTCCCTCCACTAGCCTTAAGCCAAAATATACGCCTGAGGAAGCGGATGGACCCCTCAAAGATCTCTCCGAGATGCTTAGGCCACGTTCATACTTTATGCATCGACGCCAGCATCGGCAGCGACGGCGTCAAAACCATGTCCCCGCGGCACTCTCGTGACGCGCTCCGTTTGCAAAACGCTCAACCCGACCAAACCACAATATGATGATCGTGGTGAGAGCCACAAATTTGGATTCGGATCTTGTTATAGTGCCAAGCCATGACAAGTCTCGAATTAGGATTCGTGTGCTTTCGCCACGATCATCATACTGTAATGTGTTTGGATCGAGCGTTTCACAATCAGAGTGCGACGCTAGAGTGCCGCTAAAGTGTCGTCGGCACCGGGCACATAATTTTGGCGCCGTCGATGCCGGGGCCGACGTCAGTGCACAAAGTATGAAAGCAGCCTTAGATGTGCAACTTTTACTTTTTATTTCTTACGATTGTTTACTTCTTTTATAAGATTCCACCCCCATTGTGATAGCACCGCTATCAGTCTTTGAACTGCGAATCTTACCGACAGACACAGGACAGTGCATGTGAAAAAACTAAGTGTGCGACTACTGTAGCTTTCATAGCACGCAATCCACTCGCAGCAAAGTAATTCAGACTGCTGAATGAATGGATCTCGGAAATTATCGGCGCTCACGGCACGACAGGTGCCGTTACCGCCTTGCGGAACGACCAAATTGCCTCTGAGAGCTTCATAATTCAAACTTTCGAGGCCACGGTCGCAGTCGATGCTCCGAATCATTGAATCGTCACTTCAGTCACATGCAATAGAGTGTACGCTGTGGAATAATTACCGGTTATAATGTTTTGTCAGGTCTACTATTGAAACTTTCATTCACTTTGTAACTCTAAGTGGAGTTGCGACTCGTACAATGGAACACATGGAAGAATCACTAACATCAATTTCCCTTCATGAATGAATGGCTCAATCAGCTTCACCTCTTCGTCAATTCAGACGACGAAAACATGTGTGAAAATGAAAGCGTTAACGGTCGGAGGCTGTCGCTTTCATCGTGCAATCTCGTCGTATATTTTCTCGCTCCAGAGAGGTTGTATGCGTGAACCATGCATCCATATCGCGCTAAGTTGATGCATAGTGCGTTCCTTCCATATTTGATTTTGCTTGCTTATATCTCTACTAACATCCTTGTAAATGTTTCCTGGCACATGCGCACTACTGAGTATAACCGAGCTCTTCTGTTGAGGTCTTCTGTAAATTATTGCTTGTTTTAGCTAGTATTAAGCCTCCAATTTACTGAACTCCTCGTCACGGCGTTTCTCCGGATTACACCTCTATCGTTGCATCGCAGTTGACTACTTGAGTGGCTTTGGCAGTTTTTCCCACCGTGACCTCTCTGTCATTTCTATCTTCTAAAAACTGCTGCAAATGAACTATTCACCCAAGGTTGCTTTGCTGTCATGACCGCCCTTCCTTCTCAACATTCTCAGTGGATAACTCACGTACATCAATTGCAAGTGCTATCATTACATCTAACATTCCGGTCATCATAGCATGGGGACATAACCACCGCAAGCCGACTTGCTCAGCAGTGAAGGGAACATGATCCAAATGAAGATGCATTATTCAAAATGGTGAAACGTTTTGTGAAGTACCGCAGCTAGTGGAATACATATATCGTCACCAACGGAGAATAAATCAAGTCATGTGTCCCCATCACCTGAGCTGGGTCTAACCCCAAACGCAGTAACTCTTATTGTTAGTGCTTTGGCACGGTTAGTAATTCTGCTGCAAGATTCTGAGCTTACAAAGCCAAGGCCACATCTGACAAAATTTGTGACTTTGGACACTTGATCAGAAAAGACATTCAACTTTACAAATTCCTTGGATCACTCCAAATGAATTACGAAAAAGAAGTGCCAATGCGCGGCCCTGTGGCTGCCTTCAAAGGTCATTAAAACAACTTCAACTGATACTATGAAAAATAAATTCGACATCCATTTTGGACACAACTTTTCTTAACACTCCGCTTGCCCTTATAAAGTATAACTGTCCTTGTAAGAATGTATCCCTCCAGGAAGAAAAACTCGAAGAAGCTGTTTCTGTAAGGTAGAAATAATCGCTGTGCAAGATAAAAACAGTATACCTAATATAATACTATGCTACCGTTCCCGTCTATAGCATCCAATTAAGCAATGAATTTTGAATAATATGATACGTCTTCGCATGAAAAGGCTGCTAGATCAAAACTGTTTCAAACCACACTCAAAAATGAAAAACAATTTAATGATTCCAAAAAATCACTCCTTTTATGATACGTAGGATTTTGCGAATACACGACCTGTGTTCTTTTAACCAATAAAATTTCTTTCTTGTAAATCGTTCGAATGTCTGAATTCTTCGGAAGTTCCGCTGTTTCCTTGAAATATTGATGCTGGCTCGATGACTGAAGGAGAATGTGAAGCCATTCCCGGCCTATTGTGACTTCTATAAGTGCAGCTATACGAATGCGGCCGTATCGTACATTATTTGTTTAATTCAGGTTTCTCAAAAACATCAAAAAACTCAACTATTATTGCAGTGAAGAAGGTGATGGAGGCCACGTTTGAGGAAGCAACACATTTCTACCTAATTGCTGGTACAATTCTGGTGATAATGAACGTAGTACTTCTTTCGTTTTACGTACCTTTTCTTATGGTGAGTGGAGTTTGCAACATGCCAACATTTTTTGAGAACGTGTGATTGCAAACAGCTACTGTGGCTGGTACTGCCAAAACCAAATAAAAGCAGTCTCCCGAATGTGGGGACTAGAAATTGCGCTATTGCGCTTTCCTTTCCTGTTGGTTCACATTAACATTCATTCAACGTAACAGCACTGCAGGTACTCACAATACATTGTCAACGTACCGGGGAATCTTCGATACCCTTTGCAAACCTCACCAGGTTTGTTTGAGGTAAATAGTATATCGGCACGGCGATCATCTTCATAGCTTGCCATTCTTTTAAGGAAGTGAGCTAGAGAGCAGAAGTAGCCACTAACGCGAGGTTGGGGCTATGGAATGGATGAGGAGGAAATGTCCACCTGGAAGAGCATCATTTTTTCCTAGTAATGGAGGTAGGGCATTACCCATGAAAGGAAAACATCCGCCACGCTTCTTCTTCAGTTGAATGGCTACACAAACTGCTCACCATAGAATTCAGCTCCGACACTGGCATCGAAAGGCCGAAGGTACCAGCGTGCAGCTCTCCTCCGTTTTTATTATCAAGTCGAAAAACGTTTTTTCCGATGATTTGGAATTGAACAGTTGAAATTCAGGATCGTTGAGGAGCCTCTGTCTTCTAGGCTAAAAAACGTACGATCCCCTTTTTATGGCAAGTGAACATGATGCATAGCTCGCAGAAACTCGATAAAAGTTGTTAAAAACATCGCGACGCATCCGTACTACGCAACGCGTCAGTGCGCAACAAAGTATAAACGCGGCATTACGAGGTCAAGTCGTGGTCGAACTGTTGCGACTAAGCACATTTGGAAAACAAACTCCACACTTCCAGAATTTTCTGGCATAATTAACAAGCCTCAGTAATGCAACGGAAATGTTCTGACACATGATGTCTGATTGCCTATTCTCCCGCTCATGAGCTTGTCCTGGAACATCACAAATTTTATGGGGTCGTCGGAGTGTTCATTATTGCAAAAGAAAGAAACCATTAGAATGAATTGTGCTAACACTGCATAATCTTTTCACAGACCGAGCCTTTCCATTGCGTGGCAGATAAACTGGCCTTTGGAAGGTCCAAAGCGGGATTCGCAAAAAATTAGGCCTACGAGAACTCCTCGCAGTTAGTATGATAGCCAAGTGGGCAACGAGCAAATGAGTGCTTGTCAAGGTGGGTATAGTAGTGCTCGAAACCTAACACATCAACCAGCACTGGTGGACATCTTACTTAATGATATTCTCCCAGTTTCATTGCGATTATCGTCTCCCAGACTTTTTGATATGGGGTGTTCTGTAAATGCTTGTGGACGCTTCATTAAGGGATTCTGTGAAATTGGATTGCTTTCACGTTTATAGTGATAGATCTAATCAAGAATGTTCATGAACAGAAGAGGATCAATCCGGAGAACTTGTAGTCTAAAAGATGGGTTCCCGCAGGCCGTTGTTCTTTTCACGCTTGGGCGAAGAAAATTCTTCACACCTACAGGGGGTGCCAAAAGAAAAGTAACTTTTTCCGCTCCACTTTCAACCCTGCTTTATACGAACTTCAGCGAATTCTGACGAGGTACTTCCATCTCCAAATTCAACAGCACACCTCATACTATCAAAACTCCGTGGAAGCCTTCTGCACGAATAGGATCGGGAACTTATTCCGAGTGAACATGATGTGTAACCTCAACATGGCAATATCCGAGATTTCGTCACTCTCGTTCACAACCTTGCTAGGGTCCGTTCATTCTGGGTACCTGCGGGGAAATTGAGTGGAGCTCTTGAGTATTCCGTTTTTCCAGGCTCCGCAAATCATTCGTTGTTAGAAGCAAACGTGCCATTACCACTGAAAATCTTCCGGAGGGAGGGTTTGAGGTATGAAAAATGACATTTCGGATGATAGCAGCATGTCCGAGCAGCAAAGGCTCTGTGACTTCTATGAACCGAAAGGCCAGTCTTTCGGAAGCTTCCCACAAAAGACCTACCACGGAACCTGGCTCCACTGTTTCAAGCGGACCTTGATACCGTGAGTGCTCTGAAGCCCGACTGCGCTGACTGAAAGCTCCGTATTTTGATGAAGGTTATCATCGCCAGGTGTGCGATGATTCTCACAATCTGTGTCTGGCGGGGGCGGGGCATAAACTGTAGGGCAGACCGGGAGGTCCAAGCCTAGATACCTTCTTCTGTAAGCGTCCAATAAAGACGTTCTACCTGCTCTGTTCTGTACTCTGCTGAGCCGCTCTTATTATTCATTAATATACCACTGAACCACCACGGTAAGTAGAGGTAAAGTAACCTCTGCAGTCTCTAGCGCCCACAACAGTTTTGGTGCATCGGCCTAATTAAGCCTAATCTCCCGTGTCAAAGCGTAACAACTTTGAGACCTGGAGTCGAGACTTGCTCATTGAGCACATTTATCTGGTCAAATACAAGACCTCGAATCTTTTGATTCATAAGTCTCCCGTACTAAGTACCTGGAGCAATCTCACTGCAAAACAAGTAGTCTAAGTCTCCCGTACGAAGTACCTGGAGCAATCTCGCTGCAAAACAAGCAGGCTAAACCTCCCGTACACTGTACCTGGAGTAAATTTGCTACCAAGTTAGCAAAGTAAGTATTTCAAAAAAGGAAATACATAATAAAATAATACAAATGGCGCTACAGTTCCAAGTTCCATAAGACGCCCATAGTTTTGAGTGCAAGAATACTCAAAAATGTAGTACTCCGGTACAAGGAGTACACCTCAAGAACAGACTTCACTGTTGTAGATGAGGAAAATTATGAGAAGTGCAGATCCACTATTGCACTATTGCAATGTGGTCTCCGGCTAATTAAAAACGGCCGAGAGAAACTAGAACACTTATATGCAGAAATCAGAGAAGAGTATAAAAACTGCAAAACAAAGTCAGAGAGAAAAGACTTAGCAGCAGAAATAGAAGAAATAGAAGCCGAATCCGGCTTGAATACAGCAATTGCCGAGTCAGAAGACTTAAGTTACATGCTGGCAGCACGGCTCGATGAAGCAAAGTGCGCCATGAACAGGATGAATGTAAAATTAAGGTACGTCACCCAAAACACAAATAGAGAGTACTCAAACAGAGAAGGAGGTAGCGCAAATCGTCCAGGATGAGGACGCACAGCACCGACAGTGGTGAAAATAGCGTGTCAGCAGCCCCTATTTCTGAGAAAAATTTGCAAAAAAGCTCCTACAGATCCATAAAACCTACGCAAGCATCTTTACCGAAATTCTACGGTAATGCAGAGGGTTTTCCAGAATTTTGGGCAATTTATGAGACATTAGTCCATAAGAGTTCGGAACTGGATGTCATGGAGAAAATACTCCTCCTCAAAGAAAGCCTGCAAGGCAGAGCTCAAAACACAATAAAAGCTATAAAACTCATTCCAGATAATTATAACTGGATTATCCGAACTTTACAGGAAAATTACTGTAATGATACTGTGAATCGGTCACAAATCATACAAAAACTAGTAAGTATGAGACCAGTCACAAATTCTGCTGACCACTGTTCTGCTGTAATTGACCAAATACAGGTCCTAATCAACCAGATGATATCCGCTTGCTATGATGTGCGTAAGACATTCGATCCAATGTGGTCTGAAACAATATTAGCCAAGTTTCCTCAAGACGTTGTCAAACCAGTATTGTTATCAGGGCAAACGCAACCTAACCAAACAGTGGAAGATTTGGTGGGTCACCTTATAAGGAAATTGCCGCTAAGCTGTATATCGAAAACAGACTCGGCCACGCAATCGAAAACAAACCTAGACACACAATCGAGGGCAGATATGGCCAGGTTATCAAAAACAAGGTCAATACACCGCGAGAAAAGTACTTCACGCGACCTCAGTCTGGCAATGATTGTGTGTTTTGCCACAGAGACAATCACGCATCTATGGCATGCCGAACAGTTGCAGACCAGAGTAGTCGCCGCAAAATATTGAAAGAAGAGAATAGGTGCTGGAAGTGCCTCTCATCCAGCCACAACAGCTACGACTGTGATGAACCTGACTGCTCGGACTGTGGACAAAAACACCATAGAGCACTGTGCTTCAGCACGAGTAACTAAATGAGAGATCAAAATAGAATCGATAAGAGAAGGCCCTGGAATCGAGAACGACAGACACCTTCTCCAGCAAACTCTAATCGCTGGGAATCATTCAACTAGCGCTATAGAGAAAACAGGAGTAACGGTAGAGATCCGGATACCATGAACGCCTTAACCTGCACCGAAAATAAGGGACGGCGAAGCAGTGAAAGTGAACATACTATGTCTCAGCTAATACTTATGACAGCCGAAGGAAGTATCTGGAATCACAGATCGAAAAACTACGAAAAGGTGCTTTTCTTCTTTGATACTGGAGCACAAAAGACAATTATCCAGGAACCGGTGGACTCGGTATTCCACGACATACCACCGAAATATGCACTATGTCTGGTGTTGGAGGTCACATCGAGAAGTTTAGAAGCCACGTAGTTTGCGCCAAAATAAGCACAGCTTTTGGAGAAGAGCTTGAGCTCAATTTCCAAACGAAACCAGTACTCACAAATGGTTTTCCAAGCGTCAATCTCACGCCGTCAGATATAGTTTTCTTGAAAAAAAACAACATTTGTTTGGTCAATTCCAAAACTCGAGGTGAACATCAAATACCCGAGGTTCTTGTGGGCCTGGATTACTTCCACGAGCTCGTAGAAAGTTCCACGAGTGGATTGAAGACCCCTTCAGGTCTGCATATATCAAAAACAGTCTTCGGACCAACCGTGTTCGGTAAAGGACTGCTGACAGACGAGAATCGCAAAAATAACATCTGCTACGAATTGTCAGCTATCACTGAGCAACATGAAAAAGCACCACAAAGAGTAGACCAGCCAAGAAAATCTATAAGATCTTGCATGGATGTTGCAGAGGTCGCAGTAACATCCCTCATACCCAAAGGAAACCGGCCCAACGGCAAGATGACCGGGATAATTACAACAGGTGATTGCCGTGCAATACCACCGAAGATATTGACCTATCATAAGGTCATTCAGAGATCTCGCAAGACCGCCTGCCCTCTTGAAATCCGAAGAACCAAACAAAAATTTATTCGAGCTCCACAAAAGCGTGCTCATGACTGTAGCTTAGACTGCAGCCTATTCCATCCGAAGGGGACTACTGTCGGTAATAGCCCTGAGTTCTTTCGCTCAAGACAGCGTCAAATCTGCGCACCTCGGGCAGATAATTTGTAACTAGTTAATTTCTACCGCCTACGCCTAGACCACTCATTGTTACTACTAAACCTAAACCTACTGCAAAAAGAAAAAAGGCATGCAAAAGCAAATGGAACGGGCGGCACAACCGCAGTTCTATTGATCCACAATAATACCCATGATATATTCAATATCCCCTTTTCATATTAAACGGAGCACCTAAGTCGTGCCTCCCTACCAAAAGTAAGACCACCCACCATTACCGACCATTACCGGGGGAACGGCTCCATAAAAATTCGGTTTGTGGCGGCTGGTGCTCCAGACGGCTGCCAAACGGCTCAGTGAAAAGAGCGATTCAGACGAATAAAAGTAGCAAAATTATATAAGCGGCAATAGGGCATTTCGAGGCACCTTATCCCACGCGGGTTTGCAAATAAGTGTTAACCTGTTGCCTGTTTGATCAATTGCCACTAGCAAACCAAGCCCTCGAGTGATCTACCATTCTAACGTGATCTACCACGTTAGCTGCAACTTCTACTCTCGACTTCAATTTCATCACCGTCAACGATCTCCACGCCCTCTTCGTCAACGCCCTCTTCAACAATCCTGCCCTCTTCCCGTCGCTACGCTGCCTTTCGCTCCAATTCATCGTCCACAACGAAGAAACTGTGATACAATTGCTCTATTATATACTTCTGCTTGTTGTAACTATTTTGTAACTTCGTCGCCCGGCCGGAGTATCATCGCCAGGTGTGCGATGATTCTCACAATCTGCGTCTGGCGGGGGCGGGGCATAAACTGTAGGGCAGACCGGGAGGTCCAAGCCTAGATACCTTCTCCTGTAAGCGTCCAATAAAGACGTTCTACCTGCTCTGTTCTGTACTCTGCTGAGCCGCTCTTATTATTCATTAATATACCACTGAACCACCACGGTAAGTAGAGGTAAATTAACCTCTGCAGTCTCTAGGGCCCACAACAAAGGTGAAATTAGTGAGTCTCAGCTTGCTCCTGTTCCTAAAGGAACATTCCGGGAATATTTTGCCCCAATACTTTTATCTCTTTCTTTCTCTGTGTTTTATATAGTTGGCGGATGCCGTGAGCAAAATCATTTTCTTTTAGCACACCTGGACTGCTAGATTCTGGAGAATCATCTCGTAGGAGAGCGTGGCTGCGCTTTATTCGGCTAGTGCACTATTGCTTCCGATGCGTGTGCTCACACTCAAAGGCACTGGGATGGTGGCAAGGAAGAAAAGCTTATTTACAAGCGCTATTCTCTGTAAACGAACATCTGAGCCCAAAAGGGATGGTGTAGGGCGCTATTGCGGTCCTAGCGTGCTTCACCTCGCACTGCACGAGAAAGTGGCCAAGGTGCCTGCTGGTGCTGAACAGAAAAGAGGGAACAGATTCCAATCATGATGATGTTCAACAATGGAGCAACAAACAAAAAAAACAGTGAAACAGTTAAGGGCAGAATAAGCAAAGAAGTAAATGCAAAAAATACGTTTGTGATAGAAAATATCCAATGAACTCACACCCGATGTCTTGACAAGGCGGTGTGTGCAGGTATGACAGCAAATCGCGTGGCCGCCCGCGGCCAGTGGCGCGGCGGGTGCGAGTGCCAGTGGCAGAGCATAGAAGCCTTCAAGCGAGGCAGTGTGGCATGAGTGGAAGCGCAGACGTGACGCATTCTCGCTCGACTGGCTCCCAAGGGCAATCGATACGGCGAGTCGTACTGGTGGCGCCGCGAGAGAAACGCCGCGAAGCGATTTGCTGTCATATCTGCACACACCCCAAGGTGTCGTGGGCAGAGTTGCCGAACTACAAACGGGTACCGTGGGCAAAAATTGCCTCCTCTTGGCGTCTTTAAAAGCAATTGTGATGACTGGGTTGGTGATTTCTCACTTTACCCATCAGTGATATTAAACGATACTCGCGCCACATTGTGGTTGCCTGTCATTCCCAAATGGTAGGCAACCACAAACCACAAGAGTGAAGATGAACTCCCGGTAAAGGTCACTATAGTATCAGTCATTGACACAGGTGGCCTTATAAATAACATATATAGCATCACTAATTCTGGAGTGTGGAGAATTCTGTAACGTGGTCGCTTATGCTATCTTGCTCGAAACTGATATAATCAACGAAACGCATAGTTTGAAATCTTGCGAGCAAGATCTGCCAGATACCAAGGTTGTAACTTATGAGGCAAAGCATACCTCACACAGCTATTTCAATCAAGCTGCAAGCTGTTTCAAGAAACAGGAAGTGACTTCCCTTCCTTGTAACAGTCAAATAGGGAATTTTACGCTGACTGAAATGATTTCTGCTCTCGCTTCTTGTTGGACAGGCGCAGAAGAAGACAATATCATTTACAGGTTCTCTGGAACAATGAGTTTCGCCAAGTCACAGCTTATCGTTTTCTATTTGCTATAGGAGTAGCGGATTGTATTCAACTTTCTATTCATGTAGCATCAAGCATTACCGTTCTCTGTCAATTCACTGCCCCTTTTATAATTGGCAAGGTGGCTTCACTTCTTCACATTCTTTTCAACAGATGCATTCTAAATGCATGGTTTCAGATTGTCGGCGCAGCTATGTATTCTAGTTATTGCTATACCATGCCTATGTATATTTTTTTATCGCTGAATCATCTCGTATACGTCATATTCCCAGCCTTCGCCAGCAGACTTTGCACACCGATATTCATTTAGGTTTGTAGTAATTATCCCCATTCTACGACACAGAGCATCACTGAATAATGAACAGTATGGCGTGCTGCCGAAGGAAGTGACTGTCCGGGCTCCCTAAGACGGACTTCTATGATCCCCACCACCAGATTGCAACTGGGAGTCCACTGACGAGGAATCATACCCTATATATAAACCAGGAGTTTGGTTTGTCCGTTTGCGTGTGTGTGTGTGTGTGTGTGTGTCCGGTTCAATTACCCAAGTTTGAGGTACGTGACACTATACAGACCCTCAGAAGTTAGCAGGAAAGGTCGAGCCAAGTGCTGGCTGGGTGAGGCGTAATGGGGGATGTACAGAACGCACATCGACTTTGTCGATATCGATTGAATCGATCGATATTGATCGAAAATATCGGCTTTGTGCAGACGGCTGGAAACGGCTCATGTACCCGATCCCACGGAAGGTCGGCTCATCAGCGGGAAAGGTCGGGTCAAGTGTGGGTCGGGTGGGGAATGGTAGGAGATGCACTCATGAAAGTTGAAATTCTGCAACACACGCATCACCGATCGATATCGATTGAAAATATCGGTTTTTGTGCAGAAGGCTGGAATCGACTTATGGACCATACTATTGCTTAAGTGCCCTCATGAAAGTTGAAATTCTACAACATCATGCATCACCGATCAATATTGATTGAAAATATCGGTTTTTGTGCAGAAGATTGGAAACGGCTCATGAACCATACTACTGAGTGAGTGCCCTCATAGAAGTTAAAATTCTACAACATCACGCATCACCGATCGATATTGATTGAAAATATCGGTTTTTGTGCAGAAGGCTGGAAACGGCTTATGGACCATCATACTGAGTGAGTGCCCTCATAGAAGTCAAAATTCTACAACATCATGCATCACCGATCGATTGATTGAAAATATCGGTTTTTGTGCAGAAGGTTGGAAACGGCTCATGGACCATACTATTGATTAAGTTCCCTCATAATAATTGAAATTTTACAACAACATGTGTCACCGATCAATATTAATTGAAAATATCGGTTTTTGTGCAGAAGGCTGGAAACGGCTCATGGACCATACTATTGATTAAGTGCCCTCATAGAGGTTGAAATTCTACAACATCATGCATCACTGATCAATATTGATTGAAAATATCGGTTTTTGTGCAGAAGGCTGGAAACGGCTTATGGACCATACTATTGATTAAGTGCCCTCATAAAAGTTGAAATTCTATAACATCATGCATCACCGATCGATATTGATTGAAAATATCGGTTTTTGTGCAGAAGGTTGGAAACGGCTCATGGACCATACTATTGATTAAGTTCCCTCATAATAATTGAAATTTTACAACAACATGTGTCACCGATCAATATTGATTGAAAATATCGGTTTTTGGGCAGAAGGTTGGAAACGGCTTATGGACCATACTATTGATTAAGTGCCCTCATAGAGGTTGAACTTCTACAACATCATGCATCGCCGATCAATATTGACTGAAAATATCGGTTTTTGTGCAGAAGGCTGGAAACGGCTCATGGACCATACTATTGATTAAGTGCCCTCATAGAGGTTGAAATTCTACAACATCATGCATCACTGATCAATATTGATTGGAAATATCGGTTTTTGTGCAGAAGGCTGGAAACGACTTATGGACCATACTATTGCTTAAGTGCCCTCATAAAAGTTGAAATTCTATAACATCATGCATCACCGATCGATATCGATTGAAAATATCGGTTTTTGTGCAGAAGGCTGGAATCGACTTATGGACCATACTATTGCTTAAGTGCCCTCATGAAAGTTGAAATTCTACAACATCATGCATCACTGATCAATATTGACTGAAAATATCGGTTTTTGTGCAGAAGGTTGGAAACGGCTTATGGACCATACTACTGAGTGAGTGCCCTCATAGAAGTTAAAATTCTACAACATCACGCATCACCGATCGATATTGAGTGAAAATATCGGTTTTTGTGCATGGACCATACTATTGATTAAGTGCCCTTATAAAAGTTGAAATACTGCAACAACATGCGTCACCGATCAATATTGATTGAAAATATCGGTTATTGTGTAGAAGGTGTCCTTACTGCACACCACTTTACTGGATTATGTCACACTCCGCCCACTGTGGACACTGTTGACGGGCCTGCATTAAAATGTTCGGTGTTTAGATGAAAATGTCTATAGTTCGTTGGGAAAGAGCCCAGGTGTCGGGATATCATACCTCATATATAAATCAGGAGTTTGGTGAGTCTGTATGTCTGTGTGTCCACCCTTTGGTTCAACTACCCAAGTTTGAGGTGTAGAGGGCGTGGCCTACGGGCTTGGGTGAGAGTGAGAGTGTGTGACGGGATGAGAGAGTTCGATAACGCGCTGACTTTGCATGCTTCCATGTGTGACGCGCAGTAGTGTGCTCCAGCTGGCATACCAAATTGAATGAGAGTTTTAGCGCATCGGCGATTTGGCGTGCCACGTCACTCTAGCAACAGCGGTCAGTTGAACGCGGCGCGTGTCAACGTGCGGTTGGTTTCTTTTTCTTCGCTTTCCATTTCGTGATTTTCCATATCTTATCGAAAGCCGATATCTGTTATGGCAAATATCCAAAATCGCGGATGCGCCAATACTTTCACCTTCCGATTAATACGTATCTTATCCTTTACGCAAACGCGCCAATTCTCTCGAATCGCGGATGCGCCGATCCGCCACTTTTCTCAAATCGCAGATGCGCAAATTTGCTCATTTCCTCGATCGATACGTGTACTTAACTTTACGCCAATGCGCCAAAACTCTCATTTAGTTGGGTATGGCATAACAAATTGAATGAGAGCTTTAGCGCATCGGCGCATCCGCGATTTGGAATTTTTGGCATGCCACGTCACTCTAGCAACCGCGGTCAGTTGAACGCGGCGCGTGCCAACGTGCGGTTGATTTCTTTTTCTCCTATTTCCTTTTCGTAATTTTGCATATCTTATCGAAAGTCGATATCGAAAGCCGCACGATGGCACGCACCGCGTTCAACTGATCGCGGTTACAAGAGTGACGTGGCACGCCAAAATTCCCTAATCACGGATGCGCAAATGTGCTCATTTTCTCGATCGATACGTATATTTATAGTCCATTTCCCGAAAACTGAGTAGGCGTGTCCCTACGGACTTGGGTGAATGGCGAGAGTGAGAGTACCAGGCGAGAGTGAGAGTGTGTGGCGGGGTGGGAGAATTGAGAGAGTTTGATACATGTTCACACAAGTCCGTGGGACACGCCCAATCGGTTTTCGGGAAATGGACTGTAACTTTACGCCAATGCGCCAAAACTCTCATTTAGTTGGGTATGGCATAACAAATTGAATGAGAGCTTTAGCGCATCGGCGCATCCGCGATTTGGAAATTTTGGCATGCCACTCACTCTAGCAACCGCGGTCAGTTGAACGCGGCGCGTGCCAACGTGCGGTTGATTTCTTTTTCGCCTATTTCCTTTTCGTAATTTTCCATATCTTATCGAAAGTCGTTATTGAAAGCCGCACGATGGCACGCACCGCGTTCAACTGATCGCGGTTACAAGAGTGACGTGGCACGCCAAAATTCCCTAATCACGGATGCGCAAATGTGCTCATTTTCTCGATCGATACGTATATTTAACTTTACGCCAATGCGCCAAAACTCTCATTTAGTTGGGTATGGCATAACAGATTGAATAAGAGCTTTAGCGCATCGGCGCATCCGCGATTTGGAATTTTTGGCATGCCACGTCACTCTAGCAACCGCGGTCAGTTGAACGCGGCGCGTGCCAACGTGCGGTTGATTTCTTTTTCTCCTCTTTCCATTTCGTGATTTTCCATATCTCATCGAAAGCCGATATCTGTTATGGCAAATATCCAAAATCGCGGATGCGCCAATACTTTCACCTTCCGATTAATACGTATCTTATCCTTTACGCAAACGCGCCAATTCTCTCTAATCGCAGATGCGCAAATGTGCTCATTTTCTCGATCGATACGTATATTTAACTTTACGCCAATGCGCCAAAACTCTCATTTAGTTGGGTATGGCATAACAAATTGAATAAGAGCTTTAGCGCATCGGCGCATCCGCGATTTGGAATTTTTGGCATGCCACGTCACTCTAGCTACCGCGGTCAGTTGAACGCGGCGCGTGTCAGCGTGCGGTTGATTTCTTTTTCTCCTATTTCCTTTTCGTAATTTTGCATATCTTATCGAAAGCCGATATCGAAAGCCGGGCGCTACTGGAGTTAGGGGGGGGGGGCCACTCGACAAAAGCATAGGTAGCGCCCAATTTCTGCTTATAGGCACTCTCAAAGTTATTTTATGCCTAGATACAGCTAACTAACTTAGAAAACGATTAAATTAGGCCTCCATTAGCATATAACGAGAAATTTACTTCAACTAGACTGAACAGCCACTTACGCGTATTCGCCTAAGCCCAGGGAAAGGGAACCTTCTTCCCAAGGCTTAGGCTAACATAGGATAGAAAAAAAGCATGAATTTTCATCATCAAATCATTTCTTTGTAATATTCGAACCCGATTCGGCAGGCGCTATGACTTCTCTGCGCTCCTTTAGAGACGCAGAGCACAGTGCGCTGGCCCCCCCCCCTAACTCCAGTAGCACCGAAAGCCGCACGTTGGCACGCACCGCGTTAAACTGATCGCGGTTACAAGAGTGACGTGGCGCGTCTAAATTCCCAAATCGCGAATGCGCCGATCCGCCAATTCTCGCAAATCGCGGATGCGCAGATGCGCTCATTTTCTCGATCGATGCATATATTTAACTTTACGGTGATGCGCCAAAACTCTTATTCGATTTGATATGTACGCAGCATTAGAAACTCTTTTCATTGTAATTCCGCTCTGAACCACTTCTTTGAAGCCGACGATGTCTGCTCCTGACATGTGACGCCCAAGTGATGAACGGTTTTGCCCCACCGAGGTTCGTGGCTGTCCAGTACTATTAGTTCCATCTACATTACCAACGAGTGTCGCCCATTCCGCGTAATCAGGAGGTTGTAGCTCCTCAATTCCAACTTATTATTATTTACTTTTGCAGAATACAGCTCTAAAATGCTTTTCAGTTCGTACATTTCTGCGAGTCCCCAGCCACATGATTTCTGCCACCTACCGCCATATAGACGTGATCAACTGATATGTGGGGCTCTCTGTTGATCTTACCCATGCGCGACCCGTATTCGGAAGACCTCCTCGATGCCGACGATGCCTGCTCCTGACATGTGATGTGCCCAAGTGAAGAACGGTTTTGCCCCACCGGGGTTCGTGGCTGTCCAGAACTGTTAGTCCATCTACATTACAAACGAGTGTCGTCCATTCCGCGTAACCAGCAGGTTAAAGCTCCTCAATTCCTACTTTTGCAGAAGCATAACCTATAAATAAACAAGGAGTTTGGTGTGTGTACTATTGTCTGTCCGTTCGATTCTCCGTTTTACCAGTAAGACAAGTGGGGAGGTCAGGTCAAGTTCGGGTTGGGTGGGCATGGCCAAGATGATCAGAGCGGACATGGGCAAGCCTGACTCCGTCCGCAGTAGGCGGGGCGTTCGCTGCATTGTCTTCAGATCAACGCTAAAATTCTTTCATCTCAAACTTCCACGGGCAGCGGGAGAAGGTGAACCAAGATGAGATCGGAGTATATGTAGCAGTCAAGGGAAGCCCACCTTCAACGGGCGGAGCGTGCTGCAAGCGGCCGGTGCTTACTGCAACTGTTCATAACCCAGCTCCAGAGCAGTCTAGAGACTGAGGAAAAATCGCTGGAGATCAGCGAGATCTGAGCTGTTTCCAGTATATTTGAAGTGAGGGAAGACCCTCCCACAGTGGGCGGTGCAAGCAACCGAAATCGTGTTCACTCATGAAACATCATATTCTTCTCTAGAGCGGTCCAGGGACGGGGTGAAAACCAAAATGTGTAACAGCCGAAGTGGCAAAAATAATGCCAAATGATCACGTTAGGCGGAGCCTTCGCTACGATGTTGATTGAAAATATCAGTGTTTGTGCCGAAGGCTGGAAACGGCTTATGGACAGTTGAAATCCTATAACATCATGCACCACCGATTGATATTGATCGGAAATATCGGTTTTTGTGCAGAAGGTGTCTTTACTGCACACTACTTCACCAGACTATGTCAGACTCCGCTCACTGTGGACACTATGGACGAGGCCTGCGTTAAAATGTTCCGTGTTCAGATGCAAAATTCTATAATTCTTTCCAAGGAGCCCATTAGTCGGGATAACATAACCTATATACAAACCAGTAGTTGTTGTGTCTGTTAAGTTGTCTGTCTGTCCCAAGCGAAATTCTATACTGCCTGAAAAACAAGCGGGGGAAGTCAGGTCATGTTAGGGTTGGATAGGTTTTGCTAAGAGATGGACAGGTAGCACATGGACCATGTCAGACTCCGTCCCCTGTGGGAGGGGCGTGCGTTACAATGTTCGGTGTCCAAATGCAAAATTCTATAATTCGTTCCAAGAGAGCCCAGGAGTCAGGATAAGGTGGGCCAAAATGAGTCAAGGGAGTTTGTGACTGCTGAAGAGACCTACCGGCCCCTTCGCTGTAATTCGTTCCAAAAGAGCCAGGAGTAGCGATAAGGTAGGCCAAAATGAGTGAAGGGTGTATGTAGTAGATGAAGAATACACGCCTTCAGTAGGCGGAGCACGCTCCACGTAGGTGGTGCTTAACGAGCGTTTATAAGTTGTCTCAGGTGCAGCCCAGAAACTGCGAAAAAAATCGATGGAGATTAGTGCTGTCTAGGCGGTGTTGCACATTATTGAGGTAGGTGGACCCGCCTACAATGGGCGGAACGTGCAATCACCAATATCGTGCTCACTCATAAGAAATATAACACCGCCCGGAGCGGTCTAAAGTGCCGTAGAGAGCGGAAGTAATTCGATGCTGCTAGAGTGACAAAAATAATGTCAACTGATCACGGTAGACGGGCCGTCATCAGGATATTGGCTGAAAGTATCGGTTTTTGCGAAAGGCTGCAAACGTCTTATGGACCATAGACTCAGTGAGTACCGTCATGAAAGATGAAATCCTGGAAAATCATCAGCAAGCCACACCAATAGGTGAAGCTGTTGCAGAACTTCAATGAAGTCCTATTGGTCGACATCGATCGAAATCATAGATCTCTATGCAAAGAGCTGAACAGGTAATGGGATCTCATTGAATGATTACAGTCGCAGAGGTTGAAAACTGCAGCATCATGTGCTATAGGTCGTAATTGTCGGTTTTCTTACAGAGGGCCGGGCAATGAGATGGGCCACACCAGTGGATGGACATAATTGCAGAAGCTTACATTCTGTAGAGCTTATTGCATGTAGATCGATACCTATTGCTATAATGGACCTTTGTAAAGAAGGCTGTAAATGGACTACCCCTCAGCACAAATGTAAAATCTATGTATTGATTTCCGCCAAACCACATTGCTGTGCAATTTCTTTTACATCATTTCGCCCACAGCCCGCTTCGCACCGGTGTCCCGTAACGCGATGTAGATCGCGAAGCTCACCTGTTTACATCATTTCGCCCACAGCCCGCTTCGCACCGGTGCCCCGTAACGCGATGTAGATCGCGAAGCTCACCTGGTACAGGAATATCGCGCATCAAAATTCGAGCCTACAATCGAGTCCTCACTCGAATACAAGCGAATGCAGGATTACACTTTTTTACTTTTGTATTAGAATAATTTACATTACATAGTAGGCGGAGGAAATCTTACCATTGGTTGGCCTGGTAGACTGAAAATTGTATGAAGGCAAATCTGTTGTATCTTTCCATCACTGTCCTCCCACGAAAATCCCCACAGTTTCAAGATTTACTACGTCATTTTCGCTTCCTAAAATGCCTGGTACTTTTATTTGTCCACTAATCTATTATAGAAGATATCTTTGTCGAATGGCTATGAAAAAATTCCGATGTGATTAATGCGACATCTTCACGCCGCCGTGAACGGTTTTCTTCAGAAATCATGAAGTTTCTTCAAATAATTCTCTTCAGCCGTAACACTAGGACATTCAGAAACTTTTGCGGTTTTGAACGTTCCTTTTCCTGAGTTTTTTATTTTCTTTCCTATGGTTGCCTATACCATTTCAAAGCCCGCTTTTCGCTCTATCCAAGCATAGTAAAAAATATGACCCAAAACGAATCTTGAGTTTTTCTAAATCTACAGTATTTGCCTACCTAAAATTCAAACCAAATTGTATTTGTCAATTTTAAACTTTAGACTTGAAATATAGAGTCTCAAATTTTCACCCACTTCAAATTTCAAAGTCTAACAGTTCAGTTTAACAAGATGGACAAACGGTAGATGCACGCACTCTCACATATCCTCGTTATGTCCGCAACACAAACAACACATCTCTCAATTTCATCGAGACATGTGTTGAGAACTGGATTCTGCAGAACAACTGACAATGTTCTGCACAATGGTTAGACAAAGGTCACGCTTCTAGCGGTCAGCCTCGTCAGCGTGATAGCGGTATGGTGATCCACGGTTGCGCTCACCCACCATAACTTGAATCTCGGCGAAACTATTAGGGCTGCGAGGTAATGCGATAATGCGAAGGGGAGCAAGGCGCATCGCACTGCAGATCACAGGCTCATTATTGGCTGATAGGAAGAATCCATCCTTTTTCACGACAACGCACCCATGACCTCGTTGCACAAACAAACCTGAGTAAAGTTGAATGGGCGGGCTACAACCCTACGGATCCACCTTACTCGTTCACACTGGCCCCATAGATTACCATTTCTTAAAGCATCTGGACAGTTTTCTTCAGGAGAAACGCTCCAAGACCCAACACGATCCTAAAAAGACCTTCAACGAATTCGTCATCTCTACGCCTCCACATTTCTAGGCAACCGGTATAAGTATGTTATTGGTAAGGATCAGGTATCTAATGATACTCATGGTTCTTATCTCGACTAATGAAATTTTATGGGCCGAGATATACGAATTTAAAATTGGAAGTCGAAAACCGCAAGCAGTTTCCGAGCGAACTTCCCGTTTCGCCGGATACATAAAGCTATGATGAATTTGAGCAGTCCACCATACCGCCACCATAGTAACCGGGCTGACTGCCACGAGCTTGACCTTTGCACAACCAATGTGAAGATCGTCCTAGATTGTAATACATATTCTTATTGCATGTCACGATGCGCTTGAGGAATGGATTGTTTTGCGTTGAAAAAGAAGAGTGCATGAGGAGAATAGTGCGTATGTGTCGTTTGTCCATTACAGGTATAGAGGCTTTAGAAAGATGAGCTACTATTCTAGGACAGTGCGGGAAGCGGCCTCAATGTAGTGTAAAACTGTGGCGGAGAACAAAGAACTGTTCAGAAAGTGAGATATTCGAGAACGCCAAAACTTTCTGTACAACCTAATATTTCACTTTACTGGATGGGGGTCGATTGGTCGAATTTTCGCTTCGCGGCGTCGCACTCGCGGCACCGTCAGTACGAGTCGTTTGAATTCCGCTCTAGACGCAACCTGCGCGTACCGTAAGGGACCTTTGAAGATTGCACCTATTTTTAGCAATATGTTGTGAATTAGAATTTCCTAGGACTGCAATATTAGCTTTCCGTCGTCCTTCAAAACTAATAAAGGCATAGCTATCACAGCTTCTACTGTACTTGAGGTTGTTGTTGATTGTTGTGTTATCTTGATAGGTTTCGTTAACTGTTAATGCTCCTGAAGAAACTTGTATGGATCACTCAGTGCAGAATGAGAGAGAACCATAACATTTAAATTACCTTTGATATTTCAGTTTTCTCAGAAAGTCTAAGAACAAAATCAAATAGCCGCCCGCGCTGAAATAGGTGCAGTCCTTAAAGGTCCTTCACGGTACAGCCCACCGCTTACGGTACCAGCCCACCGCCTATTCGCAGCGTGCGGTCGCGCGAAAATTCGACCAATCGACTCCCACCCCACTTCACTCACTGTCGTATCATACTTGGAACACACACTGCTTTAATTATCTTGCATTTTACTGGGTTGGGGAATAAGTTTCCGCGGTTTTTTAACCCCGTTTTTCATATTGTTCCTTTCATCTTTCGACAAAGCTTATATACGTTTTCGTAGAGCTTTTCTTGCTCTACAATATGCTACTATCTGTTTTTCAATCTCTCTGACCACCTAATATTTATGAGGTTGGGAAGTGAAGTAAGCTGAAGGCAAAGAATTGGCACTTGCGCACCTCATCTTCCTCGTCTGCCGTCGAGATCAAAAATGCACTTGTATATGAGTTCGACAGAGCTTTTCTAGCTCTACAAAACGGTTTTACTTTTTATTTAAATCGCTCAACTTTTTGCTGTTTTTAGGACTCCCAAACGCAGTACTCGCAAAAGTGGGCACTTTCGGTATCTTCTCTTCCTCACCTACAATCGAGATTGGAGAGAGCGTACATGTATATATTCGATAGAGCTTTTATTGCTCTACAAGATGATACCACTCTTCCTTTGTATTCTCTCATATTTTAGCATTTAGGAATAAACTTCCACCTGTTTTCCAATTCAAAATTGCATAAGAAAATGAACTTTTCTGGCAGAGTTTCTCATATCATTCGATAGACCTCTTTCGCTCTACAAGATATGTAGTGCTAACGGGTTTTGTTCGAATAACTTTTTGCCTTTTTTTTAGATCATTCAAAAGTCGACGAAATCGAGCATTTTCGATACCATGTGACGAAAATGCTCGATTTCGTCGACTTTTAAATATTCTAAAAAATGGCAAAAAATCATTCGAACAAAACCCGTTAGCACTACATATCTTGTAGAGCGAAAGAGGTCTATCGAATGATACGAGAAATTCTGCCAAAAAAAATTATTTTCATTATGCAATTTTGAATCGGAAAACAGGTGGAAGTTTATTCCTAAATGCTAAAATATGAGAGGATACAAAGGAAGATTGGTATCGTCTTGTAGAGCAGTAAAAGCTCTATCGAATGACTATATGTACATCCTCTCCAATCTCGATGGTAGGCAAGGAAGAGAAGATAACGAAAGCGCTTACTTTTGTGAGTACTGCCTTTGTAAGCCTTTAAAACAGCAAAAAGTTGAGCGATTTAGATAAACAGTATCACCATTCTGTAGAGCTGAAAAAGCTATCGAACTCATATGCAAATGCATTTTTGATCTCGACGGCAGACGAGGAAGATGAGGTTCGCAAGTGCCAATTTTTTGCCTTCAGCTTACTTCATTTCCCAACCTCATAAATATTAGATAGTCGAAGAGATCGAAAAACAGATAGTAGCATATTGTAGAGCAAGAAAAGCCTTATCGAAAACATATATAAGCTTTGTCGAAGGATAAATGGAACAATATGAAAAACGGGGTTTAAAAGAACCGCGGGAACTTATTTCTCGACCCAATATATGTAGTGGTAACCGAAACCTGTGTTCCAAAGTGATCAAGGCCACAGGAATCTCCCGTTATTGCCTTTGTAAACATAAACATAGAGATGGACCTTGCTTGTGAAACCACATCCCTCCTACTCTATAACCGTGAACGAACTCAAGGGTACGGAAGTTGCAGTCATGCCACTGCAATCAATAGACAAAATTTCAACATCGACAGCCAACATGTCCTTGCATCACGCAAAGGGTGGACAGTAATAAGGCGACTGTTCGATTCCGATTGGTCTTGCCTCGACACACAGTACCTTGTACACTAGGCGCCGTAGGTGTGTCTATGTGGCTCAAAACCATTTCCAACCATTTTTATAAGCCTTTTTTTAATACAGTGCGTTTCATAATTATAAGGTCACCCCCAAATTTTCGGTTATCGGAACACACAGCCAGCCGAAAATTTTCTGAGTATTTTTTACAGATTCCCCACCACAGAAAACCCTTCCATACTAGTTTTGATGACATTACCTTTTAGCCCGATTTTTCTATGAATATTTTCTGATTTCTGTGCCGTTTCATAATTATAAGGTCACCCCGAAGAAAAAGAAGATTTGCTAGAGTTAACAGCACATGCGAAGAAGCTCATAATTTATGGTTCCTCCCTGTTTAAGAACGACATTGACTAGCCGTTTGGAGAAGTGGAAACGAAACTTCGAAGAGCCTCACCACAGATATTGTTCCAGTCTTCAACAATTGCCTGTTTCAGCAGCTTTGCTTCCCAGAATTGGCGAATACTGGGATAAATATTTTTGCGGCGATGTCTTCCAGATCTCCCCAGTAGAGCTGAGACCAAGAACACATGATATCTATGGTTGGAGGTCCGTATTTTGGAACTTTAACCACGATTCCGTTGAATGACCTACGTGAACAGCAGCCTTGTCATGTTGTTAGACGCAACTATGAAGAGCCGCTCGGCTCCAAAAAGTGACTGATTTCTTCGTAAGATCTCCTAGCAGTCTTTGGAGTTCATTCTGCAGGTTTCGAAGGCAAGGTTCAATGCAACCTCATTGCCGAAAACCACTAAGGCCATCACCCTTCTCCCACAAAAATTGCCAAGGCTCCGCTAGAACGGCGCACTTCTTAGACCAAGCTAATACTACCTCTACCCGTCAGCACTATACAAATAGAGTTTTTTCAGACTCAAAAGTACAATTCGGATGGAATTATTCGCATTCAGGGCGCAACTGCTATGCAAATTCAGTTTCGTTCAATCCGTGCTCAAGAACATCTTTATGAATTGGAGTCGTTCCACCTTATGGGATGCTGTGGGCCTCGGAAACTTCTTCGTTATTTCTTCAGTGATGTTTCTGCTCTTCCTCGCTGCTGTACTCTCTGTGGTTCCGGACTAAAAATGGTTTAACTCCAAACAAATCTGGTTCATGGAGGAGGTGGTGTAGGAAGTGGCCCCCACAATCCTTTCCCCGTTAATGATAATAATCTCACGTGGGAGTCCAGAACCTGGAAAGCATCTGAAGACACCGAATCCCTCAAATGTCATCTAACTGAGCACAGGAATCTTCCGATTTTTTTGGAATTTCTCTCAAACTGAGCCTAGCACCACGAGAAACCCAAATCCGGGCTTTTCTCTCGGAACATAGTAGCTAGCCACAAGACGATTGAATATGTATCTCGAAGATGTATTTGGAAGACAAATCTACCATCACAGACCCGCCAGGGCCTCAACTTTTTTCTTTTTTTAGGGTGACCTTATAATTATGAAACGGTGCAAAAACGCAAAAAATACTCTTAAAAACATGAGGTAAACGAGACTGCTACCAAAAATCGGACACGGGGGTTATTTCAGGTGAGGAATCCGTCTATGGGAGTGAAAAGATTCCTAAATGGAGTGTTGTCGAGAAAACCTGAATTTCAGGGGTGACCTTATAATTATGAAACGCACTGTAGTTTAGAATGAATCCCAAACTGCTTCCTGAATTCAGACCACCTAGTTTATGCCAACACGATACCTACATATCTTCTAAGACGCAACCTCCATTAACCCTTTTATTGAAGGGATACCTTTGCTCTGTCCATTGCCGAACCTCATCATATGCCCCAGTCATCTCTCAGCCTTACACAAATTCCCTCAATTATAAGAAAGTTCTCCAACCACTCTGTACCCAAGGGCTCAACTCGCTCACATGTCTCAGTGAAAATCGAGACAAAGAACATGCCTACGGGGATAGCGATATGAGAATGGCCTTGCCTTCTATGTTTCACCTACCACGCGATCGTTGACTGAAGATTAGGAAGTGTGTGGCCTTTGGCTTGCGGCTATTTCTCTCCAAGTACTGCCATTTCGTTTCCCCGCGAGCGTGGTCGCGTCGCGGTTTTCAGCGCACGATGCTTTCGCGTGAGGAACTTTAGACCGCGGTCATACTTTACGTGTCTGCATCAATTGACGCCGGTGTCGGCATCAAATTGACGCAATTATGTGCCTGCCACAGACGACGGCATCAATCTGATAACGCGCACCGTTTGCAAAGCGCTCTACCCAACCACACTACGGTATGGTGATCATGGCGAGAGCTCATAAATTCAAATTTGAATTAGAGTATGGACTATGCCACGATTCGAAATCAGAATCGTTGTCATCAGACTTTTCAAAAAAACTCTAAAGGGAGCAATAAGTAATTCAAGTAATAATATAAGAGTGCTGCAATAAGGGCATCACACTATCGAGAAAGCTCAACTTATTAAACAGCATTATCCAAATCAGCGCAAGCGTTTGCGAATTCGTGCTCCATTCAAAATCGCTGATGCCGGATACTGCGTCGCGCAGTTTATCGCGCAAATTGTCGCCTGCCGGCTCGGACGAGCCAAAATCGTGTTTCCCAAGATTGGGTGCATATTATTATGCGACCCTGCAGTTCGTGTGATCCTGGATATCGCACGATCCACAGGGCCGTAAAATCGCAAGTGCCGTCTTGTTCACTCTCACATGAGCGTGCTGTCTCGGGTTCGGTTCTTTACCACTCTGCGGCCGTGAATGGTGAGGCCGCGGTCATACTTTGCGGTGCCGGCGGCAGGGTGTGGCTGCGTATCACTGCGTCTCCGCATATGCCACCCTGCCTCGTTGCCTGCGTCATCTTTGCATCTCCCTCGTGCTGCTCTCCCTCGCTACCTGTGAACGCAGTCACGCCCTGCCGGCGGTGAGTATGACCGCGGCCTAAGAGACAAGAGTAATGAAGAAAAACATTATGTTTAGAGTGCGCAAACGGCACTTGCAATTCTGCGATTATGCGATCCTGTGCAGGATCAGAGAATCGCAAGGTACAACCTCAACCCTACTGTTTGTTAGAGACATGCCTCTCACAAGGGATGGACCCCAGGTCGAACTGGCCATTCGGAATGGGATACGTATGGTCCGACGTATTTTCGGACGCTGATCTCGAATCTGTGTTCGAAATTTGCAGAACGATTCTCTGAGCAAAGTTATGGAGGTTTTTCTGAATGAACGGCTTTACGTTGGATCTCATTGGCGAGGCACTATGTCATAGGTACGCCCGTTGCAAAGCTTGCAGCAGCACAAGATTGTAAGTTTCCGACGCGGCGCTTGATTACGGTACTCTGTTGTGAGTTTGATGCAATCGCGCACTCACACTCTTCTGCGTTACAGTACACCAATATAGCTAGTTGGTTTCCGCATCAATGTGCAGGTAATTGCTAGCGTTCTTAGTGTGTTTCCTTTCTCTCTGCTAACCGTTTTGTTCGTTTTTGTTCTGTTCGTGTTCCTCGTCGTTAACTTGTGGGTTTGCTGCTCCGAGTCGAGAACTTATTCACTTGTTTCAGTCTCAAGTGTTCAATGGATGAGGATGCTTTTGTCCGGAGACATGTCCGAACATAGATACGTATGAGTCTTCCTTTTCTACTGCGGTTGGTTCTTGTAGTAATCCTTTCGGTCGATTAATACCTACATTCAAAATGTATCGTTTTGTGTTGTTGAGCAAATGCTGTATTTGTGCAACTTGTGCAGCTTCCTCTCGAATATTTAGACAGATTTCGAATTTTGATTGTTCTCCTGATTACCCAGAAATCACAGTCGCTTTTTCTTATTGTTCTTCTTGGCAGTAGGAGGGACCACAGTACATAACCGTATTACCGGGTTTTCACTCACAAATAATTAGAAGCCACCTATTTGTACAGCGGAATCCTAAAATTGTTCCGAAGTAGGTAATATAGCGAGCTATGGAAAACTGAACAAAAACTACACTGTGCTGGGAACGTCCATAGAGACGCAAGCGGCCTGAATATTCGGCAAGGAGGTTACACAGCGTTGCAGAAACAATGCAATTGCTCAACAATACAAAACGAAACATTAAGAAAGTAGGAATAATTCGACCGAAGAGCAAGGTCATCGAAAAAAGCAACCTCATCATTAAATACTTGAGCCTGAAAAAAGTGAATAGGTTCCCAACCCGGCGCAGCGCATACACACAAAGTAAAGGTGAGGAGCACGAAAAAACAAAAACGAGCAATACGCAAAAAACGAAAAAACTAAAAACACTAGCAATTCACTGCATAGTGACGCGAAAATCAACTAGTTATATTCGGTATGCAATAACGCAGACTGTGTGTGTGCGTGCGCGATAGCATTTGATCAGATGACAGGGTACTGTAATCAAGCGCCTCTCGGAAACTTATAATCTTGTTGCAGCGGCCTCTGTGGCTCATTAGTAGTGTTTTGGATCTGCAGGACAGGTGTTATGGGTTTGCTCCCCGTCGGTGCTGGTTCTTTTGCATTTTGTGTTTCATTGTCAGTAAGTGCTTTTCTTTCACTTCTGAACGTTTCCTTGTACTGGTACCTATCGCACCCATCATTTACTCTGCCACCTTATTCATAACTACATTAATCACAAGGATACCGAGTCGAAGAGATCATCCCCGTACCACACGAATTAGGCGTTGTTGCGTAAAAAGAGTATGATATTGGCGCATAGGGGGTCGAATTACCCCTCTGTGCAAATTTTCAGCCAAATCCAGTTTTTGGTCCAACTTCGGAAAATTGGGGTGGTCAGGGGATAAACCAGGGGACGAAGTGGTAGTTTTTGAATTTTTTTTCTACGAAAAACCCTGCAACCTTAACAAGGTAGCCTACACATACCTTTTACACTTGCCCATCGCACTAAATGTACGAAGCAAGCGTCAAATAGGAGTATTTCTTAGGCAAGGGTCAACGACTTCTCCTTTGTTCAATGTGCTGCACACCCAATAAATAACCCATGAATTTTCCGAAATTTGGTCAAATTCTCGAATTGGCTAAAAACTTGTACCTTGGGTTAGTTGAACTTCCTGAACACGAAAATCGCCTGCGCTTGTGCGCAAGAACTCTGGCTCGCGTGTATGGGCTTCCAAACCTACCAAAAAATAGTACTGTTTTTTTTTTTCAAAAAAAACCTCCATAACTCCGCTCAGAGAATCGTTCTGCAAATTTCGAATACAGATTCGAGATTAGCGTCCGAAAATACGTCGACCATACGTATCCCATTCCGAATGGCCACTTTGACCTGGGGTCCATCCCTTGTCAGGCAAACCATTGTGACAAGCCAGATAGTGTTTATCTTCAACCCCTTATCGTGGGATTTTGTTCACTTTCGAATAGCTGAAGGTGAACTACGTAGTGTTTTAGGCAGTGCTGATCACAGCTTTCATTGGTTTTGTTGTATTTTTTGTGCTGAGATGTCTGCCATCCATTAACTTTATATTCGATCCGGTATCAATTCAATGGATAACGCCTGCACAGGATTACGTTATATCTCACATTCTCAAGGACTACTCCAACATTATTATTGCGGTCTATGTAGGGTTGTCCGTCGTCGTCTATATTGCGATATTTTTACATATCAAAACCGCGGTAAGCTTTATGATTATACTAACCATTATTATTACTGTTGATGACAATCAAGTGAGTAAGTTGTCACGTCCACCGAACTAAATGGGCACTGTAGCTTGAAAATATGACCTATCCCTGCAGAGTTCGTTCACCTGTACTTGCTAATATTGTATCTTTCCTTTTTTACAGTAACTACAGCTACTAGAATCCGTCGAAAGCGGCTTTTGTTAGCGTTATGTCCGAGAGACCTAAGAGCATTTGTTCTTGTAAACGTCCCATGCCATTATAAAGAGGCTATCTATAGGATGAATGAAAAGTGTTATTTCCATGCGACATACTCACTTTGACGCACCGCTTTTGGTATTGAAGTACTTTTATGCTTTCGATACTTTCAACCCTGCTGTTTTGTTATCCTACCACCACCGCTGTTTTTTATGGGCTATTGTCAATTGTCTTCTGATATTTTGCGAGCGGTCCCTCATGAGTTCCCCGAGAATCTCAACTTCTCTCTGCAAAAATTGTATTGAAGTCCGTCTATTGAATTCTTCACCCAATCGCGTTGTCAGGCTTTCGTCCTCTTCCACGGCCGCTCGATGTGCCTGTTCGACGAAATCCGATAGCCGACCTCCTCCTTCTTCATCTTCAGGACTTGCGTCGCCCGCTTTGAACTTTTGAACCATTTTTCAACATGGCGTTTACTGATTGTTCCCTCGCCGGAAAGTTCGTTGATATCGCGAAAAGAATCTGCCGCCTTCCATCATTCTCGAAGCGGTAATTGATAGTATGACGAATATGAATATGGCTTTCGACACGCATTTTCATTAACCAAATAAGAAGATTATTTTTACTCCAAAAAATGAAATGTCAGTTTCACTATAGGAAAAACAACGATTAAAATGAGCAGGGGGAAGGGGGAGCAGGGGGGTGGCCATCTCACTGTGGACATTATTTTGACCTAAGCCTAGAGGGAGAAAGGAACTCCTTCTTCCCTCCACTAGAGCTTAGGCAACAATATACGCCTGAATATGCAGATTGACCCCTCAAAGTTATCGTTCTTCATAATGACAAAGAAACTAACACTCCGTCGATTATGAAGATAGATTTCGATTGTTTGGAGGAGTAAGCTCTCGGAAATATTCTAGTAGAATTGAATTCCAACTACAATACCGCCACTAATACATGGTCAATCGACACGAGAAATCGGAAACTCCATGATTTCTCCGAACTTTTGCCATAACTTTCTTCAAAATGCTTCAAATAATTCGAAAAAGGTTTCAGTAGAAAGCCCTGATTAAGGCGAATGTGGGAACCTAAGGAACTTCCACTTTTCTTCGCTCCTTCGGCATAATTTTCGAGATTTCGCAAAATTTGCCTTAAAGTACCACGGGCGATTCTCGTCGACGCGGCGGAGTCGTAAAACCTCCACTTCAACTGCGACTTTCAAAACAAAAGTTTCACAGCCAACAATACCTTTGTATTCGAGGAGAGCATAAACCCGTGATCATTTTGGTATCTCTCATGATAGGATTCAGCAGCAATGAACTGAAAATGGTCTTTAAGAAGTTTTTTCATATTTGAATTGCGTCCATAGAGCTGCATTTCAAGGGGAACACGATGCAACAAATGTATAAGGAAGTAGTGATGGCATAGTCTGCCAATTTTCGAAAGGTTCTTTTAAGGTGAGTACCACATTCGTTTTTGACCCCAAATATACAACCCCAGACACTATTAAAAATGATGTCGTCAAAATTCAACTCCGACAAGTTGTGACTGCCAGCACAGATACACTCTATGAAAGGGAAAATCTCGTTAATGCTCCATTCGCTATGGATGACCTCCGGTTTTTTTGTTTCAAAGTAAGAAAATGTGTGTTTAAAATGAAAATGAATGCTGTCGAATCAAAATTTCTTATTTCATTCCCAACACCGAACATGCTGCCATCAGTTATTGTGCTGTGGCCACCTAATTGTGTAAGTCTCGGTTTTTATGATCATGACATTGTTGCAACTCGATTCCCTTGTTAATTGACGGTCGACCCAAGTCGACCCCTCGCTATCGATCTCATTGGTCCACCACGTGTGTACCGGCCACGAACCATCTACGAATAGGTTTCACGGTATATTTTGTTTCGAATGCATACAAGTGAGGTCTAGCGATGAGCTACTTCAGTAGTTATGGACGAGGCACTTTTGAGTACCTCGATATTACTTTAATTAAACTTTACCTTTGACCTAATTTCTAATGTCTCTAATATCGCTGTAAATAAACTATATGTTATCTCCAATGTCTCACCTAACATGATCGAATGTACAGTGATTCATTAAGACGTGACCCGACAGGTAATGAATCGATTAATGAGACAGCATGCTATCATGGATCAGCAGCCGTCTCAGCCGTTATCATTAGGGATGTCGATTTGTGTGGACATGAAACCGGCCGAATAGCGCAGAGGGGTCGTTGCGTTTGACGTACGCTCCTGATGTGGGACCCGAAGGGGTTCGGATCCCCCGTCAAGCACAACGTTTGCAAATACATCGTTGTGCGCTCTGTGCTGATTCGACCGGTTTCTAATAAACACAGCCCCCCGGTCGCGAGCCGGGGGGCAATAACACGCGGTTTTGGTGAAAATGAACATGAGTGGAAAGTAATGTCGAGGTACTTAAAAGTGCCTCGTCCATAACTACTGAAGTAGCTCATCGCTAGACCTCACTTGTATGCATTCGAAACAAAATATACCGTGAAACCTATTCGTAGATGGTTCGTGGCCGGTACACACGTGGTGGACCAATGAGATCGATAGCGAGGGGTCGACTTGGGTCGACCGTCAATTAACCCATTGACGCCCGCATGAGACGCCGGGTGCTCACCTCCAAACTCCCACATCTGGAATTTGGGAGTCTTTGGGTACACACTTCAATAATAGACCTCCCACTAACCCTCCTTCGTTCGTTTTGTGGGCATACATTTCTACTGTCCCCATGATTGTATAGAACATATGGTCAATCAACATCTGTGACTTCAACAGATTTATGATACTTCAAAATTACACAAACTTGGCAACAATTACAACAATCCTGGTACAAAAAAAAATCGGCGAACAACAACAATAGAGGTAGATACGCGAACAGAACAACTGATACATTACGACAATACAATATTCGACAGCTTTGATCGTTTTTTACCGTATTTTTTACCTTCACATTTCCAATGGTACATTTGGAAACAAATTAAGCAGAAAAATCTTTCACAACGACTGCATGTGGTTGAAACTTGTTTAGCCCTTTTTTTTGCTACGTAACAGCCAAATTCAGCGGACATATGTTCATAACATTTTACGCAGCGACGACGTGTTTTGCGTCCAACCCCTTCTGCAGGCATTAGAATGGGACGTGTGCTAGGCACTAGGTAACTGCAAAGCTGTAGAGTGGGCAGCTGCACGTAACCCATCATCAACAAAATAGCCACAAATTTCGAAAGCTCGTCCCTGTCGGTTGGAGTGAAGTTACAACATTTTTGTGAACCATAACGGTTCGTTTCAGTCACAATAAGGTCAAGTAACGCATCGTCAAGCAAAGCACAATAATAGTCAAGCGGCTCTTCGCAACCGTCTAGCCAATTCTTTTGAATACCACAAAGATTATCATCAAAATTCCACCGCTTTGGCCTCATTATCGTGTCCGACCAAACTCCTCTGATGGGCTGAGAACTGCCCTCTTCATCCTCCAATTCATCGTCTTCATTCGCGGGCTCCATGGGACTGACCAGCGCTCCTTGAGATTCATTCGACTCGTCATCATCCTCACTTTCGATAATCAGCGAATCAAACTCGAGATTCAGTTCATTCAATTCTTCACTCTCGTGCTCTGAAGAAAACAACATATCAACATATCATATAAATGAACAAAGAGGGGTGCTATCTGAATGAGGGGGCATCCCAGTATGAACGCTATTTTTACCTAAGCCTAGAATGGGAAAAAACCTTTTTCTTCCTTCTCTAGAGCTTAGGCAAAAATACATGAATGAGTGTGAAGACTGACCCCTCAGTGATCCCTTTGAAATGCTTAGGTCGCACTTTCGCACGCGATGCGACCTTGAAATTGTGCAGTGTCGCAAATTCGCGCGCGGAGCCGCGACACAGCAAAAACGTAAAATCGCAAAGTCTGACTGCTGCCTCAGGCGTGCAACTTTCCGTGAGATGCCCCCCCCCCCTTCCCTTCTCTTCAATTCGATAGCACCCAAAGACTCAAAGAGGTTAGAAGCCAAAATTACTCACGTTGCACTTCGTCAACGGGGCTATAAGTTTTTACTGGCATTGAACTTGCTTCGAACAGTCTGTAGGCGACTTTGTGATGCACTGAAAGGTTCAATTTAGATGTGTTACTTTCGAAAGTTAAAAAAACAAAAATTCATTGACAACCAATACTATGCACAATAACACTAACCAGCGAGAAAGCAGCACTTGCATAAATGAAGGGTCAAATAAAGCCGGGGGGAGACGCAACTTTGCGTCGACATCAAAGCTTCTTTTCCTCCCTGGGCTTAGGCTAAAATTGATATCCCCTCCTCCCACATGAAAAAGCATCTGTCAAAGCATATGTCTCATCTGCTTCAGCCTAAGCCTAGGGAGAAAATGACGTATCAATTAGGCTGCGTTCATACCAAATTGAATGAGAGTATTTGGCGCATCCGCGATTTGAGAGAAATGACGCATTCGCGTTGTGCATAAGATAGAAAACGATTGAAAAAAAGTGAAAGTATTGGCGCGGCGCATTCGCGTTATGCATAAGATACAAAACGATCGAAAAAAAGTGAGAGTATTGGCGCAGCTGCGATTTGAGAGAAATGGCGCATTCGCGTTATGCATAAGATACAAAACGATTGAAAAAAGTGAGAGTATTGGCGCAGCCGCGATTTGAGAGAAATGGCGCATTCGCGTTGTGCATAAGATACAAAACGATCGAAAAAACTCACCTCTGTATAAAACGTTAGTCTTGACTCCGTCGCTGTCGTGAGTAGTAAAGCCAACCAATCCGCCTTTCGAGCTCGCCCAGTTGCTCAGTCACGAGAGATCAGAAATATCTGAAAATTTTCTAAAAATAAATTCTCAATACAACTAGAAATGAGATAACAAACCAATAATTAGATACACGCAGAAAGCAAAAGAAAAAAAGAGTAAGCATATCGAAAAGACGCGCGAAACCGTTAAAAATTGGCGCGCGATGATGCATCTGCACAAAATGTTACACAAACGACATTCGTGAGTCGCGAGACACGCACGCGCGCAATGCGCCAATATCATATGTGTGACATCGCCTGAAATGCGCGCGGGCGTCAATGGGTTAACAAGGGAATCGAGTTGCAACAATGTGATGATCATAAAAACCGAGACTTACACAATTAGGTGGCCACTGCACAATAACTGATGGCAGCATGTTCGGTGTTGGGAATGAAATAAGAAATTTCGATTCGACAGCATTCATTTTCATTTTAAACACACATTTTCTTACTTTGAAACAAAAAAAAAAACCGGAGGAACATCCATAGCGCATGGAGCATTAACGAGATTTTCCCTTTCATAGAGTGTATCTGTGCTGGCAGTCACAACTTGTCGGAGTTGAATTTTGACGACATCATTTTTAATAGTGTCTGGGGTTGTATATTTGGGGTCAAAAACGAATGTGGTACTCACCTTAAAAGAACCTTTCGAAAATTGGCAGACTATGCCATCACTACTTCCTTATACATTTGTTGCATCGTGTTCCTCTTGAAATGCAGCTCTATGGACGCAATTCAAATATGAAAAAACTTCTTAAAGACCATTTTCAGTTCATTGCTGCTGAATCCTATCATGAGAGATACCAAAATGATCACGGGTTTATGCTCTCCTCGAATACAAAGGTATTGTTGGCTGTGAAACTTTTGTTTTGAAAGTCGCAGTTGAAGTGGAGGTTTTACGACTCCGCCGCGTCGACGAGAATCGCTCGTGGTACTTTGGGGCAAATTTTGCGAAAATCTCGAAAATTATGCCGAAGGAGCGAAGAAAAGTGGAAGTTCCTTAGGTTCCCACATTTGCCTTAATCAGGGCTTTCTACTGAAACCTTTTTCGAATTATTTGAAGCATTTTGAAGAAAGTTATGGCAAAAGTTCGGAGAAATCATGGAGTTTCCGATTTCTCGTGTCGATTGACCATGAATTAGTGGCGGTATTGTAGTAGATTGAGTTCAATGATGTTGCAGGCGAGATTTGCCTCATTCTCGTCAAAACAATGACATTCCAGCAAGCCTAACCTGAGCTTGCTTAACTTCTCTGAAACTTCGTGGAAAAGGACTCATAGTATAATAAAAAAGCATGTAGTCATATCATTCGGATCCCGCCGCCATATCCTTTTTAAAATCTGTTTCAAAGATGTCGTTGAAAAACGTTTTACGGCGGTGTTGTTGAAAATGTGCAGATGTGAGGCAAAGATGGCGACGCACACATACTTTTCATCCACAGTACACATGCTATATAAGATACAGGTATCGCACATATTGCGCGAATAACACAACATAATTATCGGTGGTCTACAAATGAGAAAGTTAAAGAAGACCAAAAACTAGAGCGACAGTGATGCAGCGCGCCCCAACTTTGAGCTATAGTTATAAATCCTTTTTTTATATGGAGGACATTTTTTGAGTTATAGAAAACAAGCCGCTGTTATAGAAAACAAGCTGCTGTTTAGCTCATAGCTCGGGGATATCGGGAATATTCTTCAAAATTTGTCAGCTAGATCATGCCAATCTCACGCAATTCATTACGTTATCGAAGTATTTGATAAATAATACAACATGTGCAAGGCAATGTGTCAAATGTTTTTTCGTCCCCTACCACGAGAGAAATTGGTTGAGAATTTCAAACAAACCTCCATGGAAGTGCAGCGGAAAAAATTTTTGGTAAAAATCTGATAGTGGACCACTTGAATGTAGTTATAGTTATTGCCGTAAGAGTGTTAAAAATCGCGCGAAAACGCGTTTTCGCGCGATTTTTAACACTCTTACGGCACTAACTGTAGAATCGTAAATTGCGAAAACAGGATGTAGGACAGTGGCGATAGTGCAGAATTAGAAATGCTTTTTTTCAATCGTTTCGCTTTTATCTTAGCTCTTTTATCTCTTCGAAGAATAGATAGTGAAAATGCCTTAATACTTACGTCTTGGCAGGTATAGAGTAGAACGAATTCTACCGCAGTTTTTTGAGAGGTAACCCACATAATTCACTGGAGAACCGCGTTGTCAAAACTCATATAAATCAAGAGAGAAACCGTTTATCTTGTTGTTGCGTTTTCTGTGTACCATCATTATCGCTTCAAGAGGACATCAACTCGTGTTCATTTTATTTCAGCGAAACAACAAATCAACGAGACGCGAAATACTGATTATGCTCCAGGTAACACCTTTTATTACTTTGGACGTATCCTCCACACAAGCAAGTACGAAGGAATTAATAGGGTGCATAGTGAGTTGCACAGCACCGATTTTCATACACGCGCTCATATCATGACAGCGAATTACAACAGTCCGATACACTGAAGTAGTCAAATCTCTATCATGATTCGAAACAAAAGGAACAGTTGTCTGGGAGGCACCAACACTATCACCCTCAATGCAGATTTGAATTTATTACATAATTTATACGGAATTCGAAGCTGAGACACCACTAGTAAGAAACACATTCAAAGAATGAAAGAGTTTGTGTGAGAGTTAGAACTTTCCAACTATGATGAACGGTTAGATTTTACATATGACTTCAGACTTTTTGCTCCCTGTTGTGCCTATCGCTGGCCTTCATTTACTGGAAGTTCGTGAACCCTGCACTACAGCATTCATCAGCTGTGCCAGGGTTCGTTTCTGGGTTTTTATGGACGTTCATGAATGGTGGCAACCCTATTATCTACATGATCATCAACAAGTGAGCTATTTTTCTCATATAAATGCTAAGGAAGAAAAAAGGAAATCGAAATACTGCTAAACAGCAATCCTGCACAACTTTTATGGCGAGCAACCTATTCGTCGCATTCACTGCGGTTGACAGAAACGCAGATGTATGACTCAAAGGATCGAGAAAGCCAAGCACATGCGATTCACGATAATCTGAGGCTCTGTTCTCAACACGTCTATAGAACATAGCACTGGTGTCACACGCGCCGCCCGTCTTTCCTTATTTACGTCACCCTCGAACGCCATCTTTACATGAAAATGCCGCATCGAAGCAGCTGCAATCGTTGGTCTAGAATGAATAAAGGCACATCTCGCTATGACCCAATTAGTCGACTCACCTTTTCGGAACACTGGGCCCTTTGATGACGTCCAAGAAAACCCTTTTAGCGCCATCACGGTGCACCATCACGGCGCCTCCCGTCCTACCACGCTAATCACGCCCAGCTCAGCTGCGCAATGGTCAACTGAGCGAAGGTGGTGTGGTTAATATGAGTTCAAGTGATGCAGCGCCGTTATGGCCCCTTGTAAAGGGGCAAAAATGTGCAACCTTGTTAGATTTCCAAGAGTCCAAGTAATCAGTTGCCTTCAAGATACGAAAGAGGTAAATTTGGCAGACTCTGCAGAATGAAAGTAAGGATGCTCAGCAACGTAACGTAGAGCAAAAACGAGACAAAACGGCGAAAAACCTGAGATTCGCACCCCTCTGCGTCACTATCCGGGGTAGACTGCAGACGGGCGGAGAGGCTAAAACAGCCGGCCGCTAACGTTGTTCCCCCTTCCTCGGCAACTCGCCCTTCTACAGGACTGCAGGACGACACGCCGTGCGTGATAACACTCGAAGCCGCGCTGTTTCAATGCGAGTTTCGCCACTCATCAAATCGTCTGAAGTGGAAGGTTTGTTTTCAGAGAACAGGTATTCACAGTTCTCAGTTTTCCTTCAACCATTCCGGTACCTCCAAGGAATAAGTCGACTAATCGACCAAAGATTATCGCGTGCACTGGGATGGAAAGCAACATTGGAATGGCGACCATCCAAAGAAGCCCGAAAACCCCATTTCCATCCTCCGCACATCCCGAACAAGGACAGTGTCGCTCGTCTTGAATGGGGTGAACATAACTGCTAAAGCACTTCGCGCAGATTACGCCGCCTACAGTACTGCTATCATAGAAACTAGCAAGCTTGCTCCATGTACTCTAATTTCTTCGAACAGCGCTCATTATTGATCTCATAGATTCTATGACAGCATAATCGCTTGAGCTCTTCCGATGTTTGGATGCCTGTGATCAACCACGAGTGCCCTGTAAAAAAATTTGTGTACAATCATACCCATTTCGCTGCAAGTTGAGGGTGGTAGCCATGGCATAAAAAAGGAAAAAAGAAGTAGAATATGCTTTCATTTTCCAGATCACTTCGAAGTGGCTTTCTAAGGCTTTTTCGTTCGAAAGAGAAGCTGAAAGCTGTTTCAAACACCGTCATATTTGCGAGGTTAAAGGATTTTATCACTTTTCAGTTCTTCTTTCATATGCATCAGATAAAAACGTATAGCTTTACAGTAGGAACCCAAATGGGAATGCACGTAATTCAATCCAAGTGCAGCGAGATAAATGCTCGAGAGCTGTCGTAAGCAACTGATGCCGCCTCCTAAAGAACTTCGAACGTCATGAGCATGCGTGAATATTATGTACAGGAGGTACAGGAAGGTCACTTTGCTGGCTTACTTTCGCCTATGCGAAGAGTGACGAAGAAGGTTGAAGTAATGGGTAATACACTCTTGAAATCTTCCTCTATAAGCATAAGCAAGCGGTGACCGACTTCCCTCTCAAGATGTAGGCGGCAGCCAGCGACATCGGGCTTAAGAATACCCATTACATTGCCGACTGTCTAAAAGCCGGTGACAACTCACGTGGTGGGTCTCTCGTGGGTAGCTTCCTTAAGGACCTCGCTACGATCCTGGAGCGACATTACTGTTTGGCTGCTCAACAACGATGCTATGATCCGCTATGTCATTTTTCAAGTCCCAAACAGGCTTCCAGTGGGGTTTCAGTGCTGCTCACAGCTGCTTCGAAATGTGGGGGGGAGGTCGCTAGGAACCACAAAAAAAAACGGAATCTCATGTGCACCACCCACTATGAACCCTCTCGACGAGGGCAGATCTCGGCAGGGTTGCGTATGAGGTTGACGAAATCGCGGATTTCGCCGAGATGAAACAGGCATGTTTAATTAGCACCCTCCCGACGTTGTTGGCGGAGATGGCTGTTACGAAGATAAGTAATCTCATGAACTGTGTCCTTGAATTTGCCTTGAATGTGGTAGTGAAAACCTCCGGTCGGAATTTGGTAAGGTTTGGCTATCTTGGTGTTGAAAGTGAAGGAGGAAAAGTGACTTTGTGGCACCTCTTGTATACTAATTCAGTGCTTCTAATCCAGTTATAAGATGTATTAATGCATTGTTAGGCTAAGCTGAATAAATACTGGTTTGGTGTTGCTACAGCGAAATTTGACACAATACCACTCGAATGAATTAGCGTTTCAACATCAAGTGCAAACCTAAATTAAAGGCACCGCAAGAAATAGAGAAGGAAATACGAACGCGTAAATACCTTCTCCGTGAAGAAAATTCTAGTGTTGAAGAGAACATACGTAGCGAAACTCATGCTGAGAAGCGTGTCTTGGGGCCCTTATCGCAGTCACGTTTGACTGAGAAGTAAACTATTGGAGTCGGAACCACGTTACAGTAATCCTGGCGTAGAATAACGCGCTTCCGCAGAAACTCTACGGACCGCGCCACTCGGTGACTTTTTCCGCTATTGCCCACGAGTTTTGTGAGCTAAATGAGGGAATGAGATTTGTGGATGATTCTGCCTTCGTATTCCATCATCACAACGAGTGCCTTCAAATTGAGTAATTAGGCTATTATTACCGAACGACTCAAACTTCTATGAAAGGCCGAAAAAAAACTTTAACCACATGGTTGTACGTTTTGCGAGCTGTTCGCGTGACTTGGGTCAGTTGGGCAGTCAAGAAGCACATCCGGATAAGCAACAGGCTCTGATGTTTAATATTCCTACTAAATACAAAACGCTCGTCTGTCTGTCCGTCCCCTTGTCCATCCGTCCCTTTGTCCGTCTGTCCCTTTGTACCTCTGTCGCGAAATTAGGTATCATATGAAAAACGATCTATGCAGATGGGGCCAAGTGTGGTATGGGTAGGGCATGAAATAAATACCACACATGGACCAAGTTAAGCTCCGCGACGTGACCTAGAATGTTCCGTTTTCAGACCGAAAATTGTTAATTGGGTTCCAATATGACACAAACATGGGGGAAAGGTGGATTGAGGTTAGAATGAGTTCTTTAAAGTCATGGAAGATGCGTGGGCACAACGGGCGGGGCTTTTTAGTGGTGGGCGGAGCTTAGACATCACATGAAAAACGAGCTGTGGAGATGGGGACAAGTTTGGGATGGGTAGCGCATGGGATAAGAAGTAAAGAGCACACATGGACCGAGTTAAGCTCCGTCCACGGTGAGCGGGGCGTGCACGAAATGTCCCATTTTCAAACCATGGATTGTAAATTGGGTTCCAATGTGACCCAAACGTCCTGGGCACAGTGGGTTGAGCATCTGTGGTGGTGGGCAGAGCTTGGACGCGTAACAGATGGATTCACCAGCGATAAGTTTTTACGGATCACGAAAGAATCCTGGGCACAGTGGGTTGAGCATTTGTGGTGGTGGGCAGAGCTTGGACGCTACATGAAAACAACCTGGGGAGATAGGAGCAAGTTCGGGATGGTCAGGGCATGGGGATTAGAAGTGAGGAGCAATCATGCACCAAATTAAGCTACTTCTACGGTGAGCGGAACGTACACTGAAATACTCTGTCCTCATAAAAAAAGCAATTTCGATCGACCTACTGACGCACGTGGTGTCGCGCACAGTGTGCGCCAGCCAACTGGTCAAGCATATGTTGGGTAATTTTCTAGAGGGATTGTATTATACTTTGAGCTGAGGAAGCCCGAACCGAAGAATCTTTCCTGACGACTTCCCAGTTTTTGGTGATCTCGGGTACTTTAATGAAATTTTATTCATTCATTACATTGATTACTTTTTATTTATATTTATTCACATTCTTTACTTTTTATTTACTTATTTTTCATTTATTCATACACTAGTAGCAGCATGGTTATCGATTGACGACACGACCTTTTTGAAGAATACCAACAGCGCTGGTCATGCCAGTGACGGTTAGGGTGGCCAGGGGGTCGTAGTCGTATCGTCAATGTCGATTTGGAGGGATTGTATTTCTCAAAAAAATCTCAACGCAATGTTGACCCTGGGCGGGGCACAAATGAATTGAGCAGATTGTGAGCCTACGATCACTGTCAGGCCTACCAGACTTAATGGAAGGGGAACTGACAATGATAGAGCATCCTCAAAAGGTAGAAAAGATTACTCGCAGTGGTTGTAGGTGGTATTTAGTGGGTTTTCTCAGAAGAAAATTTCGTACTTGGCTTCAGAACAAATCAGAGATCGGGGGTATGAAATGGGAGAGGTATGTAATGAAAGGAGGAAAGGGCTCAAGTAAGAAAGGTCTCGGTATTTATCGCTTAAGGCTACGTTAATGACCCATCAATATCATCACGATGAGGGAGCGTTAAAGGCACTACTAGGCACCACTCGGAATCCCTCCACTATGGTGAGAGAGGCGGCATTAGAACCATTGTGATCGTGGGGCACAATGAAAATCAAAAAAAATTTCTCTGTGCAGCTTTTTGAAATTTTTCTGTTTCAATTTATTTTTTCTCCGTGCAATTTTTTGAAGTTTTTTTCTGATTCAATTTGAGTCGATCGAGCCATCGGCTTGCCTTCATATGAGAAACAGTACCTGGGCCCATCGACTGGTTGATTTGGTTAGTGACCTTGCATGCTTAGGAACCGGGGCGGTGTTCGCGAAAATGTCGTAGATTCACTGCTAGTTGGAGCTATAGAGAATATGGATGTGTTATCCAGTAGCCCTTTTCACTCGCTTTATATAACCCCACTACCAAGTATTAGAAGCTCCCACAGTTTTTCCGAAGAAAAATAAAATCTGTAACAGAAATTACGGGTCAACCTGATAGAATGCATCTCTGACAGCGGCGAACGACGGGGTGGGCATTTGCTCGGTGGCCCCGCCCACCCGGCGAAGACTTTCTGAAGCTGTCTCTTAGCCGAATTCTCACATTTTCGTGTGGAAGTTTGCTTGCGGCCCTTATTAGGCAAATAGAACATAAACATGTGTAACAAAAAATTCATTTTTCCGTGGACGATTCCTTTAAGGCTCTGTCGTCATGAGGCTCAAATAGTAAGGCACCCCAAACCCAAACCAACCAAGTTGCGCACCATACGAACCCACGCGAATTTTCTATTTTCCCGTTTTTTACTTTTTCATAGAAGACATAAAGTAAGAATAATTCATCTTCAAAAATATTCATGACATTTACATCACAATCTAGATCAATCAGTGAGTTCTATTCATATCAACATTTTGTAGCGAGATACAATCTTGAGACCTACAACACTAAATCAAAAGATACAGCGACACAGACTTCTACCGTTCGATGTAAACATGTTACTAAGAAATCGTAAGCAGTCCAAAAGCCAAGAGACACGTAAGGGTTTATTTTTCCACATTCTGGTCACCGCTTCGCGGGCCATTCCACAGTTTCATACCTTAAAGGCATCATTAGGGGAAAGTCGGACGAAAAGTAAAAGAAATAGTGCATATGAAAGCCGAGATGCCTAGCAATAGGACAGTGAAGAAACAGCGGATGGAATTGACCTGAAACCCGAGAAATAGGACCCCCTTTCCACTGTTGATTCTCGAAGCGGACGACCTGTCCGTCAAGAGGGGAGTAGTCTGATCTAGTTTCCCATTGGCATGTTGCCAAGTAAACACATGGGAATTGTTTGGAAAGACGACAACATCTATTTCTTGAGTGAGTTTCACGCTAAAACTGCGAAAGCGCGCCGCAAAACCCCCGATCCTACCCCATCTCCTCGACCGCTCTCACCCCAGTCAATCGGGAATTACGTCATCGAGAGGCGGAACCACTGAGTGGCAGAGGCGGAGCCCCTGAACGCTTCGCCGTTTTGCAGCGCTTCTACAGCTCGGAGGGGCGCTTTTTCACCGGGATTTCGCCGCAGATAGCCTTCTTAGGCCCAGGACTACCATGTGAGTGACTTCTTCTTGGGATTTCTCCACTATTGCCTACCCCTAATGATGTCTTTAAGTTGTGAATGACAAAACCACAAAATGAAAACAAAAAAGCACTCGACATAAAGGAAAAACAGGATTGTAAACACTAATAAGACAGCGGATCTCAAGCTTGCAGCATCCCGACACTACCAATGCTTTCCATTCCAGGCCGCCCGATTGCTATGTATATGTAGATGTGGTATTGCTTTCACACAAATGTGATTTATCCGCACCACATGTACCAGCTTGGGGACTAGAATCCCTCAATTTTTTATTAGCTCATTTTAAGAGTGATTTTCTTGTTGCGAGAAATAATATTACTCGAAAAAGTTCAAAGATCATGCCAAGATTCATCGATGGTCACACAAGGACATTCGAAAAAGCTTCTTCTACTCTACAGAGGCATGTTGAATCTCCGTGTAACAAATATATTCGTGATTGAGCGTGGGGTCGGAGGCCACAAAACAGCGGTGTCGACACTCGGCCTTTCGCCTTTGGAGAATGAATTTCCAAATCTACTTTTGAAGTAAGCCGTGTAAGGAAGAACGTGTAGATGGAGAACACTTTCTAAGTTCGATGTCAACAAGAAATCCATGACCTGTATTGAATGGGCTGAAGATATGATGGAGAGGATTGGTACAATATTATAGAAAACCTTCTTTTGGGCCATACACGGAAAAGAACTTCAAAGCTCTTCTCCATGGACTCCACTGGGATGTTCAGCGAAGCATTTGGTAGTCCTCGAACCTTGCAAAAACAGATTACTTTTTCCTCGCCACCTTCTGAGCAAAGAAGCCACCCCCAACATCAGCGGACATTTTGAAAGCAGCCTCACAATATCTTCGAGAGCAGGTAGAGCGGCGTTCGACAAAATGGTATAACCTTACGATCGAGAGCCGAGGATGTGAGCACATATAAATAATGCATAACGGTTTGTTTTTCCAGCCCAGCCAATAGGTGTAAAATACTGTTTTTGAAGCAAAGAGGGAGATGCGAGACTTGGCACTCTGGCTGATATTCACGGCGCAGCCTGAAGTGTAAAGCACATACATCGAGATTTTCAGTAACTCGGTTGCGAAGAAGAAAAAGTTCACGATAACAGGCTCACACTACGCGTCATTATCAGCTCCTCATCACAGTTGTCCTCCACTGCCGACATCTCGGTACCAGCGGACACAAAGCTGTCAGAGTGCGATGTAACATCCCTTGAAATGTATCCATCTTTGAAATACACTAACGTCCTGCTAGGTGATTAATGAACGTATTTTCCTGACTTCGGTATATGAAGATATGTTGATGTAAACACCACAACAATTATGAAACGCATCACTCACGCGCTCTGCTCGCGAGAATATATGCAATACAATTCCCACAGCCATTGTGGTACAATCTGCTTGTGATAGCTCATAAACTGAAAACATATTCATTTTTCATGGAACAAGAATTCTTAGAAAAAAAATAGGAAACGTTCATGGATGCGAAAAAGCAAAATATGGAAATAGAAGCAGCGCAGCTGATTTCGATTCTCAAACAGGAACTCAGAAGTCAGAGAAGCAGCGCAGCTGATTTCGATTCTCAAACAGGAACTCAGAAGTCAGCTTTGAATGCATTGCATTACCCCCAGTTTTGTGTGTAAACATTAAAAACATGAACTTCCAACGGATTAGTCCGAGGTTTAATATTTTACGCATAAACATAACTCGAATGCCATCACAATTTAAACTGAGATAAAACGCGTGGCAAATCCAAAACGGTTTATCACTAGCAATCCAAGACACCAAATTTCGAAATTTTTAGGCAACCCATTATTGACACTGTAAGTACGGCTCGGGAAGTGGCATAATAAGCACTCAGGCAAGGTTTTCTCAGTCTGGAATGAAGTCTATTTCTGTGGGCTTGATACAACTTAGATTTAAATCTGCATTCGTTCGAATCCAAGTCAGCGCCATTGACTAACTTGCTTTTCTTGAAAATTTTGAATTCATTTGCTGCTAATTTTCGCCGAAAGCGCGAAGCGAAAGTTGTTACAAGGGTGCTGAGTTAGGGGCAGAGTTTTGGTCTTGGACGGGACTCGAACCCACGCTCTATGGCCAACGAGCATGGTGAGCGTTCAAGTCCCGTGCGAGACCAAAGCTTTTGCCCATAACTTAGCATTCTTGCAACGACCAATTTGCTCCTTCATGTATGCCAACATATCCGCACTTCTCAATACGGATCATAGTGCCAGGGGATAACAATAACTCGTTCGGCGCAAGCGATGGCAATTGTCAACATCAAATTCGGAATCCATTAGCGCCATAACACATATTTCTACTTCTCACTGCCACAGGTGACATCACAAGGTCGTCTTATTCCAAATTTCGCTTTTCATATGCACGCCATTTATTCCTGTTGCTGTTAGCGAGCTGGCGGCAAATGTACTCTTTTTTTAGGAAAATAATTGATAATTTTACGGAATATGATTCAGGTAAAATTGACGTACACGTTCAGATTTGCATGAGATTTCGGGTTGGAACAATACTCAAATTACTGGAAAAAATTTTGCCCAAATAACTCGCTAAAATAATGGAGTAACCTGCCAAAATGCTTGGTGTGGGTCGAGTCGTTCGACTAGGTTGGATGGCCCAATAACGGTTCGCCGTGCAATGCGTCTGCATTACTGATGAATTGAAGCTAACTAGTTATTCCTTCCTATATGAAAGATCAAGGTGGGATGTGGTGTAAGCATACAATTAGTTTTCTTACAAGGGAAGGATTCTAGGTCGAAGTGGCCATTCGGAATGGGATATATATTGTCGGACGTATTTTTGGACGCTGATCTCGAACCTGCATTCCAAATTTGCTGTCCGATTCTCTGAGCGGAGTTATGGAGGTTTCTTTTGAAAAAACAATGCTATTATATGGTAGGTTTGGAAGCCCGTAGCACGCGAGCCAGACGTTCTCGCGCAAAACTAGTGCGATTTTCGTGTTCAGGGGACCAAACTGCCCTATGGAACATGTTTTTAGCCAATTCGAGGCCCCAAGAGTTTTTCCGAAATTCGGTCAAATTTTCGAATTGGCTAAAAACATGTTCCATAGGGCAGTTTGGTCCCCTGAACACGAAAAGCGCACTAGTTTTGCGCGAGAACGTTTGGCTCGCGTGCTACGGGCTTCCAAACCTACCATATAATAGCATTGTTTTTTCAAAAAAACCTCCGTAACTCCGCTCAGAGAGTCGGACAGCAAATTTGGAATGCAGGTTCGAGATCAGCGTCCGAAAATACGTCACACAATACGTATCCCATTCCGAATGGCCACTTCGACCGAGAATCCTTCCCTTGTTAGCACATGCTTGAAGCATGTACATATATAGGCCAAAAATACATGACAGAAATGTAGAAGGTGTTTACAAAGTGATATGAATGGATATAGCAGACGAGGGATATTAATACTCTGATATCCCTAATAGGTTGGTCAGAAATGTTGAGTTTGGTCTAAAATCACTAGAATGGAGGAGGAAACGGTATGACCTACTCATGACTTTCAAAATTCTCAGACAATTAGTAAAGATAGATCCACGTAACTTCTTCTCAGTGTTGCCAACTAATGCAAGAGGAGCGTCGATAAGAGTTACGACAAATACAGCAAAGTCCAAGTACAGGTTGAAGTTTTTTACAAACAGAGTACGGTCAGGTTTTAACTCATTGCTACGTAAAAATGTGTACCCGGTGAAGTACACCATTTTCAAACAACGTGTTGGCGATTTTACGTACCCTAAAGTCTGATAGATAAGTCCGCCCGCACGCGGTGTCGCACGCGGCAGCGGCGAAGGCAGGCGCCGTTTTCAAAGAACACGGAATCGCGATGCACCCTTCATCATTAAAAACGACAGAATTTTAGAAAATGTTTGTTCAACTTCATTTCTAATATCTAAAAATACCACGTATCAAAATCTTCGTTTAACCCGTGTGGCAACGCTCAGTCATCTGAAATTTTCTACGCAATCTCCATCTCATCGTCACAAGCACTCATAACATTGAAATTCTCACTCATCTCATCTAACGATGACTCCTGGTTCAAGGCCTTTAAAAAGCTGTTGACAATCGTCCCCTCAGGAATTGAATAGAAACTGTCGCAAACTGAAGCAGCTACTTCTCCGTAGTTAATCCTTTTCCTGGTGCCGCTTTTGGCATATCTGGCTTTTGTCGGGTCATAACAGGAATAAGGAAAAGTTTTTATTCAACCGCTACTTCATCTCCAAAACCATCGTTGCATTGTAACCCCGTTGAACAACGATTCTCCTCTCATCCGTTCACTTTCCTCTGCGTACTGTGAAGTTCCCGTGTTTACCTTTCGTACGACCCCAACTTTCCTTCTCACTCGCTTTTATATTACAAATACAATACACAATACAATATAAACTCGTTATTAATACAAACCACAAATCATAGCTTCCTCAATTTCCTTCATCTCCGGTTGGTTCTTTGAAGACTGCGGTCGCCTGTGCCGCGCGCGACACCGCGTGCGGGCGGACTTATCTATCAGACTTTAGGGTAATTTGAATTCACACAGTTAGGTATTGTTCTTGGTTTGTTTTGGTTGTGTTTATTATTTGAGTTGTTGCATGTGCTTGCACATGTCCACTAAATAAATAAATAAATAAATTTTAGCACCTATAGTGCTGAGCATCGATAACGAGGTGCGCTAATCAAGGGGTCACGTGATACCCAAATTTGCGGTAAGCGTAACTTAGGGCAAGTAATTAGACAATAATCTGAGCAGAAGAGGGAATTAAAGTAGTTAAAAAACTATTTTCGCCTCGCTGATCACTGACATTCAGAATGACATCCGTTTGAGGAGCCAACGTCGTTAAAGACACCAGAAGGGGGTAATTTTGGCTTACGGTAAACAGACGTAGTGTGGACGAGTTTACGTGGCCACCATTGCACAAACTTGCCAATTTGACGCCTTGGCATGGTGCCAAAAGAAGATGTTTCTATTATAAATTTGTTTTTTCCTTTACTTTTTACTTTGTTCTCTCTTATATTGTTTCTAAATGTACTTACATGAATGCTAATGTAGTTGGGAATAGCCACTCCACTGTGCTGGGAGTCAAGTGCTACAACTAACGTGGCCCACGGCCCGTCTCCTACAGCGGACAACTCGGAATGGATGCGCTGATGCGAATGGGATGCGAATACACACCGCAGCGTCGCGCTTTTGAGTCCGGGTTTTTTCCCCTGTTATCGCTTCTAACCTTGAGTGTTCATTACAAAATGCTCATTTCTTTGCATCTTCCTCTTGTTTCGGACCCCCTTCCGGTTCCTTTAAGTGCCACTACAGCGGTGCTAATGTTATAGGGGGGCCCACACTGTGCACATCACTTTTGCCTAATCCCTAGGACGGAGTGACTTCCCTGCTATATTAAATAGTGCCAAAGAAGAAATCGAATGTTTAAAAAAAATGGAGCTCGTGGTATGTTCGCATGCGTCACGAATAAGGCTTTTCGAACTGGTTCACGAATTTTGTGAATGTAGCCAATGTATGTATGTTTGCATGTTTTACCTTGCGCATTTCCGTATGATGAACATAACAATGAGCATTATATGGATATGAATTTGTTCATTTAATTACTTGACGTTGTTCACAATCGATGCAGTCTTCGCCACATCCATGACGGATTATCTCGCGAACAGCTACGGCTTCTTGACCGGAACATTTGACCCTTACTCCAGATATCCCTTCAGACGGATTTCGAAACCTCTCAGCCGACTTTCAACACTTAACCTTCCGTGGTAGAATTCTGTGAAGGAGGAAAAGAAGAAAAAAGAGAGGAAGAAGAAAAAAAACAACTTTAGCTAAAAAAGTACTAAAAGTATTTGAATCTGACTCACGTGAACTAAAGGCACAATGTGTTTCTCATCCTTTTGCACATTAAACATGACAGTGACACGCCCTCCTTGACCCATTCTACCAGTCCGTCCAATTCTATAACAATCACCTCAACTCGCAAATGCAGATTCTTGTTCCTAAAGGATAAGGTAAGGAACAACATACCTGTGCTTGTAGTCATTGAAAGATTCTGCCATCTCGAAGACGATAACCTCAAAATCAACCTTGTTCCATGGTTTAAGTTCTCACTACATAGTTGAACTAGTCATTCAGTCTCCAAGTTAGTCGTTCATACTTTACGGCACTGGCGGCGACGTCGGCGAAATCATGCCCCCACCACCGCGGTTGGCGATGGGCACGATTTTGCCGGCGCCTGTGCATCGAAATATGAACGCGGCCCTAAATCTAAGCGTTACTAAAGACGTGCTCATGACTGGTAGTCCGGAGGCAACTGCATCTCCTGATCACATCGAGGTGCGGTCCACTCAACGCTGTCAGACTACGCGCCAGTTGTTTTTTTTTTACTTTCTACGTACGGTTCTTTCTAATTTTCACCGCTCTTCCCTTGTTTCCCTCTCGCCACAGTATGTACATCGAACAGTGGCCCTTGGCTGAGCTTATGTCTGTGCTTCTCACAACATCCCAAAACCATGATTTTTAAGTACAGGGTAGAAGATCACGTAACTCACATGATCTACATCAGGAATATCTTGTCCACGTGATAGTTTGTTCGTTGCTACTAGACCCTGAATTTCGCCGTTCAGCATTCTCTGGATCGTTTCTTTATTGTCGGTAACGACGTAATCCCTGAATTGCGTTCATGGAATAATCTTCCTATCGAAAGACCCTACTCCAAAAAATAAAAAGCTCACGAGTTCATTGGCTCGAAAGAATATCCCAATTGTTGCAGAAACAAGGCGAGATAATTTGAAGTAATCCTTTTTTCAACAAAAATCACCGTCGACTTCTTAAAAGGGCCTGCAATGAGCACACAGGTATACGAAGCGCTAAAGCTGTGAACAGCTTGATGTTAGCACATTAAAACGTTCTTGGTTCATGAAATTTATACCTAATATAGAACCGACCTTGTTTTTTCATGTCATGCAACTTCAGATCCGCCTCAATCAACCCAACTAGCCAACAAAGATCTCTATCAAATGTTTGTTGCACAAAATGTGAAGTCCGCTTGCCTTTCTGAAAGGACTGAATGGACTACAAACTTTTAGACAATGCTAACTTGTCTGGTCACAGTGAAGCTAAAAACCCACCTCAATCACTCTCTGAGTAACATATCCCCTGGGAGCAGGAAGATCAATAAAGACCGGTATATCGGCACTGCAATAAAATTTTCATTCCTCTCTTTCTTATCTAGTACCTCGAGGAAAAAATGAATTCGTCTGAAGGAAGTCGAAATTCCTATGCATTCTCTGAAGACATCAAATGGTATAAATTCAAGTTGCGATAGGGCCATGGGGATAGTATGTATGCAAGAAAAACGAATATACGCTAGAGATCCAAGGTGACGATATGTGAAGTGGTTCGTGAAAAAAGTATCCCAGGATCTAAAATACCACAAGTGACCGCATAACGAGCTGTGTGTGACTGCCACCTCTGCAGACATGAATCCCTCTCATCGATGCTCTGGCAATTGGGCGCGCCCGGAAAACAAGTCCACCACAAAAGTCAATGGGAAGGATAGAAAACCTCATCACTGGTTCTTCACCATTGCATTTCATTTTTCTCCAATCTCGCACTATAGAACCTCTACTTCCAACCACATCGGGCGACCGAACAATCCCTAGTGTTGGCTACATCACACATCCTATTTTATTATATTTTGAAATCGAAAATTAACCGAGCATCCACTGTACGACGGGAAAGCACCACATGTATCCAAGATCGATCAAATCAACTTGTGTTTTCTTGGAAGAGTCAACGCATAAGATAACGGAGTGAGAAACAAACAACCGAAATTTTATCTTCGAAATTTTTTGAGCCAGCACGATTTATACCCATACACAGAAAGATGAGGCTACTGCGCCCCGAAGACGCATCAAGTACTTATCCGCAGCTTATGCATATACAACTGTCACACGAGCGATGAGCTAGCAGCAGAACACGGCAATCGTTCCAACAAGGATGATACTGGAATCAGACCGCTTTCTCATCAGATTGAACTTTTCTCGCAACCTTTATCTTCACGATCAAATGTGCATTTGATCTGAGAGCCAGCGTAGAAAGAGAATGACCTCCATCACCCTTCTTTTGCTGTCTGATCTACCCCTTCTTCTTCTTCTCCCTAGCGTCAGTCCCGCGCCGTTGCGGGGTCCGCTGTTCTTGTCAATCGCCGCCTAGTTCTTCTATCCAAGGCATCTTCTGCCGTGGCTCTCACTTCTGTGAGGTCCGTTTTTATAACTCCCTCCACCTTTTCTTTGGGGCTCCTCGTGGTCGCTTGCCGGGTGCTTCGAACTCTACCGCTTTCCTAATTGGGTGAACCGCCGACCTTCTCAGCACGTGCCCACACCATCTTAGCCGCTGCTCCCTCAACTTCAGCTGGACCGGTGCCGTCTGCATGACTGCCCTGACGTCCTCGTTCCTGATCCTGTCGAGCCGCGTCCAGCCACATGCCCATCTCAGCATCCTCATTTCTGCGGAATGTAGCTGCTTCTCAAGAATCTTTGTTATGGGCCAGCACTCGCTGCCATAGAGCATTGCGGGTCTTATCACCGTTCGGTATACCTTGCCCTTTAGAGTCCTGGAGCACCGTCGATCGCAGAGGATTCCTGTGGACTCTCTCCATTTCAGCCATGCCGTATTTATTCGGGCTTTCACGGCCTGATCCACCGTACCATCCTCGGCTACATCACTTCCCAGGTATCGGAAGTCCTGAACCCTTTCGATGCTTTCTCCATGGCGGTCCACGATGGACACCGGACAATCTTCGGAGCTTAGGAATTTGGTCTTCTTCACGTCTACTCGTAAGCCGTTCTCTGCCAGCCTTGCCTGCCATCTCTGCACCTTCGCCTGAAGTTCTTCTTTGGTATTCGCTATCAGAGCAATGTCGTCAGCGTAGAGAATGGTCCTCAGTGGTCCCTCCATGAGGTCTTTCACCATGCCATCTAGAATGAGTAGGAAGAGGAAGGGGCTTAGAGCTGAGCCTTGGTGTACCCCAACCGAGATCCCTATTTCCGCCGTCAGTCCCTGCGGGGTGCGTATGACCGCCTTAGCCCCATTGTACATGTCCTGTATAAGGGTGACGAGTTGCTCTGGTATCTGCCGTTCTCGAAGCGAATTCCAGATTACTGGTCGTGGCAGACGGTCGAAGGCCTTTTCGAGGTCCAGGAAGGCTAGGTAGCAAGGCTTACGCTTTCACGGTACTTTTCCATCACTTGTCTAAGGATGAAGATGGCATCCGTGGTGGAGCGCTCAGGCATGAACCCGAACTGCTCCTGAGATATGGTGACCAGCTCCCTCAGCTTCAAGTCAATCAGCCGCTCGAACAGCTTCATGGTATGAGCCGTCAACTTTATTCCACGGTAGTTGGAGCACTCCATTGCGTCCCCCTTCTGCTTGAATATGGGAACGATGGTACTGGTCCTCCACGCAACCGGAATTTTTCCTCTGGCCGTCACAATGTTCAGGAAGCGTGTAAGCCACCCCACCCCGTACTCTCCCAGTGCCTTCCATGCCTCTATTGGCACCCCATCTGGACCAGCGGCCTTTCCATTCTTCATTTTTCCCAGCGCCTGGCGAACTTCTCCCGCTGTCCAAGGGAGGATGGGGCCAGCCGTAGCCTCCTTCTGTTGGCTTTCCTTACGTGGGAATTCTTCGTTCAGAAGCCCATCGAAGTACTCCTGCCATCTCCTTTTGACCTCGGCTGGTTTCCTCAGAGTGGTACCTCGCTGCTCTTCACCGCCTTGACCACCGCGACGTCTTGGGTGGCTCGATGTCTCGCTTTAGCCAGCCTGAAGACGAACTTTTCTGCCTCCTTCCCATCCAACCTTTCGTACAAGGCATCCATTTCTGTATTCTTTGCTTTGGCCACAGCTGCCTTGGCAAGCCTCTTGCAGCGTTTGTAGGTGTCGAGGTGTTCTGGGTTCTTCGTTTTCTGCCACCGCTTGTATGCTTCCTTCTTCTGTTTCACTACCCTCTGAACCTCCTCATTCCAGAACCACGCTGCTTTGTCTCCTTTGAAGCCACCTCGGGTCTCCCCCAGCGTTTCCTTTGCGCATTTCAGAATTATCTCAGCTGCTCTGTTCCAAGTCTCCTGAGTCGGCCCGTCAGGGTCTGGGAGACCGATATCCAGTATCCTCCTTTTGAGGTCATCCCTTTCCTGTTTGTGCAGCTTCCACCATCTGATTCGCCGTTCGGTCTTGAGCCTTGTTTTCTTAGGGAGATCTATGGCAAGATCTGCTAGGAGGGGCCTGTGTTGGGTGGTGAATTCCTCTCCTGGCAGTACCTTGATGTCCTTCACAGTTTTGAGGGCTGATCTTCTTATGAGTATATGGTCGACTTCCGTTTGTCTCCCTCCACTGCTATAGGTTACCTTTTGACTCTCTCTTTTCGCGAAGTACGTGCTGCAGACCGCTAAGTCATGGGCCGTGGCCAGGTCCAGTATCCTTTCTCCCTCAGCGTTTCTTGCGCCCAGCCCTTTGCCTCCATGCACCCTTTCGCCTTCCGGAACTGACCTGATGGCGTCGTCAAGGCTCAGATAGAACTCGTCCTTCTCGTGCTCAGGACAACCGGCTTGCGGTGCGTATACACTTACTATGGTCCAGTACCCCTCCTCTGTATCCAACCTTACTGCCATAATTCGACCGTTGATCCTGTTCACGGCGCAGACGCTATCTTTGAGGGAATCCGCTACTGCGATGGCCACTCCGTTCCGTTTAGTGTCCTCGCCGTTGTAGAAGAGTTTGACTCCCTCTCCAATCTCTCTTGCCTTAGCTCCTTTCCAGCGTGTTTCCTGGATACATAGAATTTGGATTTTTCGTCGACTCATCAGGTCGGCAATCTCTCGAGACTTCCCGGTCAATGATCCTACGTTCAGAGTCCCTATTCGAACTAACTTCTTCAGCCGAGGTCGTTCACCCCTCGGTAGCCCTCGCATACTGACGACAGAACTCGGGCGAGGGTTCTGCGCGTCACTTCCGGGTGACGTCCTAGCATTTACACTGTTTCTTTGGCGACTTTTGAGCATGTTGAGTGTGACTGGGTTTCTCCATCAGCCGGCCTGTCAACCTGGGCCTGACGCTGGTAACGTCACCATTTTTTGCAATTTCTTGCAAGGCATGGCTTGAGCCTCGGCGGGGATCGAACCCAGTGGTCTTGAATGTGCAGACGTGAGCCTACACTCTTAACCACTCGGCTATCCCTGCCTTGCTGTCTGATCTACCCCAACAAACTGTATGTGGGTAGCACTAAGAAAACCAAGTAATCACACTTTCTTATAGTGCCTAGACCTTGATGGATGGTCCCCTTATCTGCTTTGTGTAAAATATCCGTCAAGACAGCGTCTTTCGCTGAGCCAATAAATGAATCTTCCTAACTTGCCCGCTGTAAGTAAAGAAGACACTGGAAATGGCTGCTCCTATTCCAGCAAAAATGAGAGATTCTTGTCAATTGTAAGCCGCGCCGTGCAGACGGCTCGGCATGCTTTTCCAATGATTCACGCAAGAGTTTCAGGGCGTGCCGATCCAACGGAGCGTAGAATAGAAGTGAGCTCGAACACCGGGTGTGCCGCATGCTTTTCTCATAATTGATGCTCATATGTAATTGTGATCACATGTTCATCTGTTTCTATAGTGTTTTTATTTGGTGCATCTCATAATTGATGCTCATATGTAATTGTGATCACGTGATTCATCTGTTTCTATAGTGCTTTTATTTGGTGCATTTTTAGACAAACTTGATCAGTCCATTTTTGACCTACGGAAGCACCGTTGTCACCTTCCCATGTTTCACGCCGCTAACTATAGCAACGAGCGATTCACCTTTGCTGTCGGAAATCCGCAGAGCGGATGAATTGGCTTAACCTTTCAGCCGCTGGTTCAAATCGGGAGGAGTCCGTTCGAATTCGCTGCCAGCTGGCTGAGTCGGGCATGGATGAGACTTTGCCCGACGGTCCGAGCAAAGGATAAAGTTTCGAAATTTCATACCGTCTGGCTTCCTTTCCAATGAACTTATGTGGCTTTCCAAATTCCCTTTACGAGAGAATGAACCTTTGGACGTCTTCATGAGTCGGGATCTCTGGTACGGCATCCTTTGTTCGTTCGTTCTTCCCTCCTTGTTCTGAGAGCTCTACCCCCGACTGAGGTCTAACCGTTAGGCACTTTGGTCCCGGATGAGTGAAGGAAGATTCTGTCGCGAAGTGTACGTGTTTCTGAGCGTGCCCCACCTGTTGAAGTGTTGAGGTATAGAATAATCAAATGACGATGTGTTGATGGGACTGTAAATATTTATTAGGCGAGTCGAGACGATCGGCTGGTCTTGTCGGTGTGTACTTTACAATTGTGTTTGGATGGTTATTTATTTTGTTGTGAAGGCGACGGGCCTGTAACTCAAACCAGTTGAAATTACCGTTCCTGTTAGTCTTTGACTCGAGGTTCCTAGCGGCTGTTTGGAACGTTAGCGTAGTGGCGGCTGCTCTTCGTCCAACGTATCCAAGGAGAGTCATTAGGGCACGCTCGCCAACACTCACGGAATCTATACAAAAACACCCTCTGACTTGATATTATGTAGTACTTGCCGCCCTTCATGAGTACCCAGCACCCGGATACGATTGGGTTAGCCGTAAATAGCTTTATCATTCATTACTGATCAGCCATTGTGGTTCCACGCTCTCAGCAGCCCTCCTCCCGGCGCCACTTTTCCTCATCTTCTTGACTACAAGTTGGCATCTCCTTGCATCTTTGCTCACTTATTTTTCTGTTCCATATATCTATTGCTATGGCATCCCTAGCACATCCCTTAATGTTAACTATTTGTTAGTATTTTCTATTCTCCTTTCATGAATATCCGATCGCGGCTTGGATAAGGAATGGCAGAGATAGGTCCCCTCGCATTATCTCTCTTCTTTTTCACTTTCCAGCTAAACAAACCTCATCTACTAATTTTTCTTAGAATATCCATTGACCGTCAGCCATTACGAATTTGATTACTTAGCTTCACTATAACCCGTTCCCATTAATTGACTGCGCCCACCCTTGATTGGCCTAGCAAAGCGGTCGGTTCACCACTTATTGTGTGTAGCTACAACGACCACTGCTCCCCTACTCAATTGCACAGCTTCGCGCACTGACATCTTCACACCCTACGTTTCCTCCTTCCATACAGTAATCAGAAGCGAAGCATCCCGAATCCAGAGCCCGCACTCCTTACTATCGCTATTAGGCTTCCCAGCGCACGCCACTTGTATATCTGTGATGTAAACCAGCTCGCTCCCCACAGAAAATGTTCGACAGACAGCAACCCGGTCCTTCAGGGCGCACGAATCGTCATGAGCCTTCTCATCAGCGCCCAAGCTGTGCCAGTGGCCCCCTCGTCACCACATTCCGTTCCCACAACGCCTTAGTAGCCATGCCAAATCGCCTCGCTTGTCAAAGCGCAGTCGTTGCAAAACCCCAGCACAAGCCCGGCAGATGTTGTTCCAAGACCTTATCTTCCCGAATCCCCTTCCTGATGGTCAACGTGTGCGCCCGGTCCGTGCGCGCTGCGACGAGATTCCATTGTAATGAGACCAAAGCTCAACTTAGCACACAGTTCGTCAAGCAGGCTTGCACGCAGCATCCGCCTTTCCGATGTTTGCGTAATCATAATTCACAGAAAACAGAACGTCAAATCAGGAATAAGCTGGCCACTATGGAGCTAACAACGGTGGAATCAATATAAGGACGCGAGAAGGGAGTAGTCATTTTGCTAACCACTGAAACTGATTTCGCTCCAGAGCCCGCCGAATTCTTGAAGGACAACCAACGCTTTGTCGTCGCTATTTCGCGCTGTCGACAAGGACAATTCATTTTCGGCCATGCACCATCCCTTCCTGCCATACCGTACCAGGGTCGAGTTCTGCAGTGAGCAGACTCCACTGGAGCCGCCGTCGCCGCTACCGACCTCAATCGTTCCCTTCGACCAATCTAAAGACCTACTCCGGTGAAGGTCCGGGTCGGACTCTGGGTAAATGGGGGAGGAGTAAGGCGCGCCGTGCAGACTGTTTTTTCGATGACTCACGCAAGTGTTTCAGGGCGTGCCGATCCAGCGGAGCGAGGAGTCGAAAGTCGATTGTCTGCTTAGAGCGGAGGGCGCGGTCTCGGTACCGTACACCACCCAAGAGTGCGAAGCCTTTGTTCTGTCATAATAGCTCCGACCACCGTGCGTGCAGCATCCTCTATTTGCTATTCGATGCCGATATGTAATTGAGGTTATGTGATTCATCTGTTTCCGTAGTGCCTTTATCTGGTGCCTTTGAAGTTTAACTTGATGATTCCCTTTTCGACCTACGGAGCACGGCTGCAAACTTTCGCCGCGCGACGCCGCTGACTCAGTATGAAAACATTAAAATTAAGTTGACAGGGAGACTTACCCAAAGAGCTCCTTCTCCAGACTTGAAAGCACCACATTATTGTCTTCCTCACAAAAGGTGGCAGATAACTCAACTACCTGGAGCCTTTGCTGAAAGGATAGTTGCCACTAGAAAAGCGCTAAGTAGAAAAGCGTACTTCAGGTGGCGAAATTGCTGAAAAAGCGATACACATTTACCATCAACTAACCCTTGTCTCATCAGGAATCCTGGACAAAATTTCGGAGACCTCAAAGCCGAAACCACGCAACGAGTCTGTCATTTTGTCTGCTTCATCAATAATGAGAAGCTCCAGTTCTGACAAATTTAACTAAAAGAAAGAAACCTTGAAGATATTAGTTTGATGAAAAAGTCTCCGCCGTTTTGGTGGTTTGACTCTGGTGGATTATGAGTGTGATTGAACGCAACCATTTCAAACCGAACGAGAAACACTAGAGCGAGCTGCTGAATAAATATAGCCTTTCCGTTCCGAAATTTGCTTCTGTGAAATACGAAGTGTTGAGAGGCGATCTTGACAGTCTTCTTTTCTTCAAATCATTCTTCTCTGATAACCATTTCAAATAGTAAAAGAAGTGGGCGTCCGTCTCGGATAAATTCAGTTCAATTCTCAGGCTTACATAAAATAGACAAGCCATTTAGCAACTGATTTTTACAGTTTTTGCTTAGTTTATCTCTCGATGCTGGGCAGGAGTCACCGCGGTAAGTGATCAGACCATGCCTGTCCATTGAAAGAAACATTTTCCGGCTGACCATAGTCGGTTCAGGTGTATGGTCACATCGGACTGATTCGTGGAATTTGCAGCCGACTAAAAAGGGAAGGATTTCACCCTCCTAAGGGAATTTGAAATGAGACCCGGATGGATCGTAGAGCTCCGAATACTGGTTATAACCATGAAACCAAAACTACAAAACACCATCGCAGCGAGTTAAGAGGGCTCAAAGTTTGCCTGTGATATCTTACTGGCGAGGCACTTTGCCATCGGTACGGCCGTTGCTGAGCCAGCCAAGGGCACCGTGGCTCACTGGTAATGTTCCGGATCTGCAGGATAGATGTCGAGAGTTTCCTCGCCGCCGTGAGAAGCTTTTTGCATTTTGTCTTTCATTGTCAGTAATTGCTTTTCTACCATTTCTGAACGTTTCCTTGTACTGGTACCTCTCGCACCACCTATTTACTCTGCCACTTTGTTTATAACTACTAACATTACTCACAAGGGACGGATAACAGGTCGAAGAGACTCCTGTACCACATGAATTATGCGTTGTTGCGTAAAAGGATCACGATATTCGTGCGCAGGGGGTCGAATCCTCTCTGTGCAGATTTTCAACCAAATCCAGTTTTTGGTCCAACTTTGGAAAATTGGTGGTGGCCAGGAGAGAAAGGGGGTGGTAATTCTTGAATTCGCTTCTATAAAAAATTCTGCAACCTGGACAAGATGACCTACACATACCTGTTACACTTCCCTATCGCACTAAACGTACGTAACGAGCGTCAAACTAGAGGATTTCTTCGGCAAGCGTCAACGCAACGCTTATCAGCGGTTACTCGGTAGGATCTGAAGGCAGGGCACGAGGAAGCTATTGTTTCATTTTTAATCTTCAATTTCTGTCCTAGTTATTGAGACACCTCAATTTTTCTTATTTATCTCTTCTCATACTTTTTCATTCTGTCATGGTCTGTTTTTCTCAAAGATTTTTTGAGCTCTTTTGTGCGCACCTCTTGGTGTATTAAATAAATAAATAAATCAATAAACGCTTCTCCTTATTCAACTTGTTCCCACCCAACTGCCCATGAATTTTTCCGAAATTTGGTCAAATTCTCGAATTGGCCAAAATCTTGTCCCTCAGAGTAATTCGATTCCCTTAACAAAAAAATCCATCTGGTTTTGCACGAGAACAACTGGCTCGCGCGTTATGGGGTTCTAAACGTACCATTGCTCATTCAGGTAATCAAGTGATATAAGATCTCCATTTCGAAGTGGTTTCCTTCCATTGTAATGTGAGTAGTTATAAATAAAGTGGCAGAGTAAATGATTGGTGCGAGAGGTACCAGTACAAGGAAACTTTCAGAGGTGAAAAAGGACTTACAGACAATGATAGACAAAATGCTGAAAACCACCCACGGCGGGAAGCAGTCCCTCGACCCCTATCCTGCAGATCCGGAACACTGCCAGTGAGCCACGATGCTCGCTGATGGCAAAGTGCCTCGCCAATGAAATGTCACAGACAAACCTTGAACCCTCCTAACTCGCTTCAAAATGGAATTTTGCAAATTTGTTTTCACAGTTATGATCAGTGTTCGGAGCTCTGTCGATCCATCCGGGTCTCATTTCAAAATTCCATGGGAATTTGGAAACCTTCCTTTGTAAGCCCATAATGAGCAAATGAATATTCCCAAAATATGATGGTGTTATCCAAGTTCCATGTTCGACTTGAATTCTTCTCGAAAATAGCTCCTTCCTGAAGCGCTGAAGAAGAAAACCACAGATTACCATGTGCACCATTATATGGTGAGTTGTAAGCTCGTGAGGATTTATCGAGAGATTTCTTAGAGTTATTTTTGCAGGCAGGCCATTCGACACCATAGTTACAGAGACTCTGAGCCCTTTCGCTTGAATTGCAGTTCAGCGTGTGGGACCAACACGCTGTTTCTCTTTTAATAATCATTAAGAAATCGTCGGATATTCCGGGGGGTGCATCATTTTGAACGTTCGTCTCCTTGGAGGCGAGCATGCTCAGTTACTATCCTAATATCCTCTGCTTAGGAAGTGTCCTTTCCTGAACCATTTCGCATATTTCAAACCGAATTTGACGCATTTCTCAGATGTTATGAGGCATTTAGTGCCAGCAGCCAGAAATCGTGGTTTTCTGCGGTCTACCTCTATAATAGCGTTCATTTTGGAAAACTCTATGAAGCTTCGTACAACAGAAGAAGAGTAGATTATTCTCTACAAAATGGAATCTGAATAACATGAAAAATTACGAAAGACACCACTGGAAAATGACCAGGAAATGGTCAATGTACAAAACGACGGTAACTTTTTCCCATATTCAATAAATGAACTACGACTTTCAAATTTCTACTCAACAAACCAACCTTCTCGAATCTACATGCTTGCAAGACTCCGCCGCATGTGGCGACAACGATTTCATGCTCTATCGATGCACTCAGTCTATTCAAACGATATAGGCCAGAACCACCACCAAAAAGATCTAATATCCGTACTTGCGTTCGTGATGCTGAAGCACAACTATTAATCTGTCACAAAAACTATTCCAATGCCTTTTTGATGGATCATTGCGCCGCGCACTACTAACACCCCATTGATTTACGTAACAATCACAGGATGCTTCATAGTATCTCACTTTGCAAAACCTTCGCCTAACAGAATAATGATTTCAACTCTATTATTATTCGGTCCAAGGAAGCCAAAAAACGTGATAACTCCAATCAGGAATGGTCAAATTAAATTAATCCATACGCATGAGCAAAAGACGGTGCTTGACGAAGCAGTGTCTTTAGAATGTTATTACACCTTCCTACCCATTAGCAGTGCACTTCCCTTTCGAAAGTTGATTACAGTCCACAGCTCTAGATAGGGCGTGGCCTGAGTGGTGAGAGTGAGAGTGTGTGGCAAGAGTGAGAGTGTCTGGCGGGGTGAGAGGGTTCGTACAATTTCACCCAAGTCCGTAGGCCACGCCATATCAAACGCTCCGAAATGGACTGTGAATAGGCAACCACCAGCGATCGTAGCGACTTCATTTATACTCTGCGAACGTGAAAGTACGACCTACGAAATCGTACAACATATGCAAGCGAACATCCCGACGCTTTTCCAATGTTGCTGGTGTGTATGCTTACATGCAGCGACATTTGCGGTAAATGGTGCGGAGCAGCGATTACAAAGGGACGATTGGACAATGAACACTTAGCTAAGAGGGCACCATACAGAGAATGTCGTGTTGCCTGACCCCTGTGTTCGTGATCTTCACGTACTTCCTTGAGTGCGTTCATACTCAAAAAACAGTTGCATATGCATCATTTCGACATAGACCTCCCGGTGAATACACTCGATGCTAGGCAAGCCGGTAACGGTGACGTATTCATGGCGATGCCTTCAGTGCGTCAGTCCGACTTTCAGCGATTACTTGAAGCACTGATGCGGCACATGCGTTGCTGTGGCGAGCGGTTGCAGCAATCGCTTCCCGATGGCGGAGTAAGGCCCCACATTCAGCATTTCTAGAGAGTTAGTAGCCATTTTTTGCAAATTTCTGAAAAACACTTACAGTCCATTTCGGAAAAATTGTCGGGGCGTGTCCTACGGACAAGGGTAAATGGCGAGAGTGAGAGTACGTGGCGAGAGTGAGAGTGTGCGGCGGGGTGAGAGAGTTGAGAGAGTTTGATACACGTTCATCCAAGTCCGTAGGACACGCCCCGCCAGTTTTTCCGAAATGAACTGTAACTTGAACGTCCATTATCCCTACGATAAAGATTTTCAATCCTTCCAAGCGCGAACGAATCGTACCACCGAGAATAGAAACACTAATTGAATTATCGCCTTGTAATACCAAGTCACTCACGATACAGATGGGGAATCCCATTTTCCCTTTACTGTGGCGGGTTCGCTGAGCAGGTGAAGAAGACGTAGAACACATACCTCCAACCCCTCTTTTTCCCAATTACACATCCAAAATTCTCAGAAAAGTTATAATAGGCGACTAGCGCATCTGTCTAGTCTTTCTGATTGATTGTTTCCATGCAGGAGACGATAGAAGAAAGAAATTCGGAGTCTCTGTTATCAACCAAATGCGGTAAGCAATCTTATCGTTAGCAGTATTGTCAGCACGCTGCTAAAGGTAACGGTAGGGGTAATTCGGTTGAATCATTCATTCCGATCTTCGATACTGACCGGTAGACTATTGTACCAGGAGATCTGATACGTCAAGCACCACGTATTTTCGATCGCTACGGCATTAATACGATACGATAATCTGCCATCATGTTCATCACTCTACACCTCAGTCCTTCCTCGGCAAAGTCGATCCTAGTAGGCAGGTCGGTGTACGTCGTTTGGCGCGTCCCCTTGCAGCTAATTTGTCAATGGGGCCAATGGGCCGTTGCTGCCACCCTAACGCCGGCCATTCGACGCTCGTCCACATCACCGAGCCCTCAGATGCTCGTAGTTGATAATTGCCATACAAAAGACCTCGTTAAATAAAGACTTCTACAAACCTCATTTTATTACTTACTTTTAGTACTGGCGAACTGAGCGTGGATTTTGGCAATTGTTTTACCGCTTTCGGCTTTTTTTCGTCTCCACTACATTTTCAAAAATGGGAAACACTGCATGTTCACTCCGGGGTAGTTGTATTACAATCATTTAGAAGTTGTGATAAGAGCTTCCTCTTAGTAATTTGTAGTGCTTTTTCTGTAAGATCCTTCATGTGGTAATTATCACTCACGTAAATCTGAGGGGTCAGTGCTGTGGGCGAGTTGCCCGACGCAGAAGATACGTCGAATGGTCGGTGGTGGGGTGGCAACTACGGCTCATGTGCCCCATTGGCAAATTAGCTGCAAGGGGCGCGCCAAACGACCGTCTCCCAGGCAAGTCTGTCATCTAAAACCGTCAGCTGTTAACCACCACGCCGCTCTTGTAGCTCGGGGGCGCGCTTTTCGACGGGGGTTTTGTTGCAAATAGGCTTTTTACAAGGAAGGCCCATCGGGTAATGGTGAGCTTTCTCAAAACGATGTTTTGCATTTTATGGATCACATTCATGAAGCCAAAAACCGGTCTCAAGTTCGGCTAAATGTTTTTGGGGGTCCAGAAAATGAGTGACAGAAGTTATTTAGACAGAAGCAATTTTAACCAGTTTACAGCAATGCTTTCGAGCTGAGGCGTTCAGTTTATACATATCAGGAGACTGTCTTCAAGCCTACGCTAAAACCACTGCGAGCTAGTTAAAAAAATGTAGAATCACTCATGGTAACTGCTAAACAAAGCAAAGAAATGTTCATAGGGGATGCACAGATCAGCGTCCTCGCAGTGGTTGGATGGCGGAATGGATAGTGGGATGGGCTAACAATGGTACAGTGACGAGGTTTATTGTTCAACTCCCTTCGACATCTATGCTTTTACATTTTCTTGATTTTTTTTTGTCCAGCGCTAAACTATTTGCGCACCTGCGAAATAACTGCAATTTTCGTTGCTGGTGCACCATTGACCCCATTCACAAGCTTTCAGTGGTTAACGTGCTTGGACCTTTCGGCGCCCCTAGCATGAGTGCCAGGCGTTTCCGTGCAAAACTAGTCTCATATTCGTGCTCAGGAGACCCTTGCCCTAGATACGGAATATTATCTAAAGTGAAATTTTGACCCAAACTCGGGACAGTACATGGGCACATAGTCACCGCCCTACTTGTACAAACGAACAACTAGCAGCCTCGATCAAATTCAATGGAGTATAAGCAGCATCAACGCATTCCAAGTGAACTGCACCTAGTAACACCATGCAATGGCAAAAGATAGCAATTATTCCCTTATATCGGTTAGTGACCTTTCGAGTGTTCTTTATCATAGTAATAGTAGTACTAGTGGTCGTCCAATTCTCCGAGCTTAAGTCGAAATCACGATTAGGCTGAACCTCGTCACCCAGGGTTATTCGACCCACTGAGCATGGATATCACACGTGCGGGAAAACGCTCGTTTCTTGCTGCGAGCGTTGGCATGTCCGAGACAATCATTCGCCTAGTACGCAAAAATACTGAAGATAGCGGTTCCCTGGCTGAATAGAAATTGATTCCGCACATTTTTGCAAGTGCGGTCATAAACGAGCACAAATTAGTGAAAACTAGCAAAATACAAAATTTTGTCCACCGTGGGGATCGAACCATAAACCATTTCTGCTCCCCCCCCCCCCACCCCCCAAAACCATTCAGCCGATTTCTGCTTCATGTATCATGTATGTGTCCCTTTAAAATGCAAAAAACCGTTCTGAAAAAAGCTCACTATGACCTGATGGGCCTTCCTCGTTAGACCTCTAGTTTCCATGTGAATGACTTATCTTGAAGAATTCTCAATAACCGCATTACTCCCATCACTGTCATCAAAGGTAATACCTCCAAGATGATTTAGATAGCACTTCAAAAAGGGGTTCCAACCCTCCATGCTCATTTATTTTCTGTTCATAATTCGGTCCGGTACAATTTATCGCAAGCCGTAATTGGCAAAAGAGAAGGTGGAGGAAAAGATTATATGAAGCATGTTGAACGTAAAAGTTACTACCTCTTGTATCTGGCTCGTATCCTGCCATAGCGCATGCGAACTTGAATGTTTGGTCCATCAAGTTCTGCGTATTGCCAAGGATCAAAACCAGTGGATGTTCCGTCCTCCTAAAAAAATCCCAATGAGTAAATGGAAGAAGTGAATTCACAACGACATAAGAAAGCTTCGGCACAAGAACAATTCGGACCTGGTATACTTTTTATGATAATCTATAACGTGTTGGATGGCCGGGATGAGGAAAGCAGCTGTTTTCCCGCTACCCGTAGGGGCACGCACAACCAACTTGGCACCTGAAATAGGACATACTATAGAATTATGGCGACTGAATTCAATACTTGAGACCACTCACGATCTAAGATCACAGATATCGCATACGCCTGCATTGGCAAAAGGCGGTGATGATTCATCCGACGTAGATTCTCAGCAAGATTCTCATCAAGATTATCAAACCTATGATGAAGAAGAACTACTCAAAGAGCGATAAAGGCTAACAGTAATAATGATATGGAGTAAATATCTAATAAACTGACTCGAAAGGGGGATAGTTGGGATGTGATATAACTATGTTTTCTCGTTGGTCTTCAAAAATTCTGTCGAACGCCGTCATTCCATTACATGGCAAACCTCAAACTTTAAATCAGTGAAAAGAATGATTGGAGAACGGGATTCGTAAAATACCACGTTACACTCGCAACGATATGTTAAATAGGACAGAAAGAGACCTCTTTCGAGAACTGCAGACAGATTAACGTCAGCAACAAAATGAGTACACGGAAACAAAACGGGACTGCTCTTGTCTCTCGCACTCGAATTCTCTCGATTAGTATCTATTTCTGCATTCCGCAGATTCAAGATCCATGAAGGAAGTTTGCAAATTGATCGAAGATGTAATAAACTATTCCTGATGCGCTCGACCTTTTCAGTGTATTGCTTTTATCCAACCTTAGCAGTTCGGAAAGAGAAATATACAAGTAAGTTGATAATCCAAGTTGACCCACGGAGCAAACTTGACCAAAAACTCACTATTACTAGCTACTGGTGTTTCTTTGAAGTATGTGTCGTAACACATCCGTTCGGAAGGATCCATTTTAGGTCTGAAAGGCAAACATATCATTACCACATATAATATAAGTCTTTCACAGGAAAACGCTTCAATCTTCCAATCTATTCATTCACTCAAGAGGGGTTATGAGGCATCTTATGGGAGAATTCAACACTGTGGATCGCATTGAAGCACCACGTTCCCGAAAGATCAGTAAGACTGAGTAACGGAGGATGGTCGCAAGAATAAGACATCGTTCAGAGTTGGCGATTCCGGCAGATAGGCAAGTTGCCGAAAAAGATCGATAAGTATCGAATGGGCGAAAAGGCTAACTGCGACGACGAAAATTACCTCTTCGTCTTGGTACCTCCCTAATCCGTTCAGAGGTTAACCTCACTTTCCTGTGTTTTATATTAGATCAAATTGCAATCCAGACCAAACGTATTGTTTGCGTCTTATCCTTTTCACCGATTCGCCTACTCTCCGCCTATTTTTCAATCGATTTGCACCCATTCTTTTTCATGGATTCTCCTTCTCCTCCAAAAGGTTAGATTAGATATTCAATGGGGGTCAAATAATGTCAATGTGCAAAGTTACTCGATACTCTGCAGCAAGTCTGGAACGGGAAAATGGTGAAAATGTGTTAGCTGCACCGTAAACCTTGAGGATGAGCTTGAGCGGTGCCGAATGCGGGTGATCCAAACAAAAGAAGATCAACGATGTTAGTGATTATCGAACTGATACCTTACAATCACAAGATAACTCCCATCCGAGTGAGTAAACGGCGCAGCTTACTTGATGCGCGGGCATAGCCACCCAAGTAAGGCCGTATCTACACTTTGTGTCACTAGGACCGGTACCGGCCCAAACACTACTGCAATATGAAAGAGCCCGCGCAAATCCGCGGCGAGCTTCGAATCTTGGCACAATGCGAAGCTGCGGCTTAGCTCACGCGTACGCGTACCGTATGCACTATAAATAGAGCGCGTCGCTAACGGTGGCGGCGCCAGGTGCCGCCTTCGCCTTCAGGGCCCGTTCCGCAATGTATAGAAGTGGCCTTACGTGCTTATTGTGTAGCATAAAATCCAGTCTTCACCGAGCACATTACTGAGTAAAAACAAAGACCCACACATGTTCGAACTAAAATGAACATTTTCAAGGAAGGTGATGGGAAAAATTAAGCCGCATAACCTCTACAAAAATCATCAGGCTGAGGTTATAATTGCGATTCCCCGATTCGCAGGATCGCACTATCGCATAATCGCAAATGCCGTCTTACGCACTTCCACTGAGTGTGCCAATTTTAATCCAAAGAGCTAATTTGTTATCACTCACGGACCCAGAATGTAAAGGATTTGGTGACACAGCACGCACATATGCGAAAGCGCACAACACATGCGACTCTGCTATAATGCGATCAAGCGATGCGGATTGCAGAATCGAAGATCGACTCGCATCTGAACCTCAGTCGAGCTGCAAGCGCACTGCAAAGCCATCGCAAAAGAACCTCAGCCTTAGGCCGCGGTCATACTTTACGTGTCTGCGTCATTGACGCCGACACCGGCGCCAAATTGACGCAACCATGTGCCTGCCGCAGAAGACAGCGTCAATCTGATAACGCGCAGCAATCACCAATTAGGTTATCTCTCCATCGCACTTGATCCGGTATGTGCTAGGACTAGCCGAGCACGTCACACGAATTGGGTGACCGTATGCTACAATTCCCTTGCTGCTCCTGTTGTGAACTCCAATTTCACAACATGAACGGCAAGAAACTTGCATCGCGCGGTGATCTAGTAAGACTGGTGTATGTCATTAGGACAGAAAATCCGCATAATCGCGTTTGGCGCACGATACGATGATATCATTATTGCCAATTCTTCGGTTTTCGTGCTCTTTTTGTCGAACAATTACAGCTGCTCTCATAAGCTGGCTTCGCTGTTTTAATTAGTCTGCAGAGCAATCAGCGCAAGCATTTTTCTGGTATTCACACCACAGACTCGTTGTAATCTCGTTGTCGCACTTCTTATCAGCAGTTATCTATTCTTACCTTCATCTGTGCTCCTTTTCAATATCGTACTGATTAATCAAATGAAAATCAGATGTACAGTCCAATCCGGAGGGCTTGATAGGGTGTGGCCTTTGGACTTGGGTGAGAATGTTTTAAACTCTCTCTCACCTCGCCACACACTCTCACTTTCGCCACCCGGGCCACGCCTTATCTAGCGCTGTGAAATAGGCTGTAGTGAGATACGCACCTGTCTGAAGAAACACCATGTTTCTCCAGTTCATGCTGTACAGATGATGAACTAGAACCTGAAAAGCATTCAGTTCAATCCTACCATAAGGAAGGTTGATTACACGAAAGTACCTGAGATAGAAGTTGGTGTACTGCTCTCACGTGGTTGCGCTTGAAACATTCTGGAAAACTTCATTTTCGATTTTCTAAGTTTTCGCCATAACAAGATATCAGATGCATGTTGGAAGAAGTCGCTTTTGTGAGAGAGACTCACTTCACATCTTGCGCTTAGAGGCGAAACTCATGATGTTCTGGTGAGCCGACTTCCCCTTTGAGACAATAGTTCCTCAGCCAAATACTGAGGATGCACCTCCTGAGCAGATGTCCCATCTCGGAGCTACACCTGCTCGAACTCCCTCTGAGCACACCCACTTCACGTCCCTCGTTGATTGGGTGAGCGAAATGGGCATAATCGGAGAGGGTTCAAGCGGGTGTAGCACCATAATTGTCGATTGTTGGGTGCAGAAAAGGTGCAACCTAGATGATCGCTCGAGGAACTACTGTCCCCAGGAGATAAGTTAGCTCATCTGACTACTGCGATGTCGCCTTTAACTCTTCTGCGGCCTGGCCCTCAAGGCGACCATCTGAAGGAGTGAGGCTCTCAGATGGTTGCCTTGAGGTGCAGAAGAAAGAACAACACGGTTAACGTTGAATTTCAAACGCACTTGCTGGATATGCTAGTGGAAACACAAGGCAGCGACATACTTTACAATAAAATCTGACAGCGCTGCATCGATATACTGACCACGGGGGGAGAAAGGGAAAGGGAAAGTTCAACCCGAGCCTAGGAAAGTTTGGGTGAGTAGAACAATATCCTCGTGCAAGAAGGGGTCTGTTGCGTGAAAAGTGTTTCACTCGCCCGGGGTCTTCTAAGACTCAAGTCTCTTGGCAGGATAGCGTGTTCTATCTTAAGAGAACAACATTTCTTTCAAATCACATGGAAATTCCTTCTACGAACTGTGTGTGACATGAGACATTGTTTTCGTGCCACTGTTGTTGACAGTAGAAGCGCTCATATTCGCGGTGTCGTCCCACACCTGGTCAGATCCACAATTATCAGTTCGTACACCCAAATGTATCTCTTTATCTGAGCCACAATTGATGAAGGTAGTAGTTCCTCTTCCACCTAAGGCTTAGGCAAAAGCCTAGGCGAAAATAGCGCCAACGACCGAGCTCTCCCCCTCCCTAAGTACATTAGCACCAATGTTTGTCGTATATGAATGACAAATAACACCGCTTGAAACTTTGGATTTATCGTTGCGATCGTTCGACGTCAAACCTGGTGTATGTGAATACGTCGCAAAATTCGCGCCGCTTTCATACTCTGCGCACCGACGCGGTCACCGGCGGTGACGGCGTCGGTGCGCAAAGTATGAAAGCGGCGCGCAAAGTATGAAAGTATGAAAGTGGCCTTAGGATCACTGTAACCCCACGTCCATGCTAAAGTTGCCTCACTGTTTTCGCTTTGTCCAAGAAGGTTTTGTCTACGGGGTCCCTGGGTGTGTACAAATTAGTACGAATGACCTTCTTCGCAGACCGTGTGCGAACGCATAATCATCTCCTCGCACCACATGTGCGGGTGAGGCAACTTACGACAAAAAATCGCTTCGCGGCGTTGCACTCGCGGCGCCACCAGTACGATTTGCGAATCGATTGCCCTTGGCAGCCCGGCAGAGCGTGGCAGCGTCACCTCTGCGCTTCCACCCATGCCACACTGCCTCCTCCACCCATGCCACGCTGTCTCCTCCACCCATGCCACACTGCTCTGGTTGAAGGCTACCATGCCCTGCCACTGGCACTCGCATCCGCCATGCCGCTCGCCGCGGGCGGCCACGCGATTTTTGTTATAAGTAGCTTCACCCCTCATGTGCGAGAAAGTAATTGACTACTTGCGAGGAGTAGAGGTCAGCTATAGACCACTCAACTTCATTAACTGAGTGTGATGTCCATAAAGGAAAAAATTAAAGCAGTTTTATTATATTATAGTACGAACTTAAATACTCATAACATGTATTACCATGTATTTACCAAAGAGGAGCTACTCGCGAAGAAATCCGACCTTATTGCATGTACGAATACGTTACTGATAAGCTCATATGATTTATTAGCTTTATTTATTACCTATTGTATTAGGTTGTCCGAAAAGTAATGAGACAAATGTCGTAGTGCAGTGATTCGTCGGTAACTTTATTACAAGTCAATATCATTTACTATAATATTCGCCATTGTGTTCCTTCACATACTGCCATCTTTGCGGCAGAGATCTGATTCCATTAGCAAAGAACTCCGGAGGCTTCAACTTCAAGAAGTTGGTGACAGCTAATTCGACGTCCTCCCGATTGGTGAATTTTTTTCCAGCAAAAGAGGATTGAAGAGAACGAAATATGTGGAAGTCTGATGGAGCGAGATCTGGTGAGTACGGTGGATGGGGTACAAGTTCGATCTCCAGCTCTCTCAGCTTACTCTGAGTCCTTTTCGACGTGTGTGGCCTGGCGTTATCCATGAGGAGTAGGATTTTGTCTCTCCCACGACGGCGACTACGCAGAATTTCAGCTACTCTTTCCAGCTGAATACAGAATCTTTCAGAGTCGACCATAGAACCAGTTGGAACCAGTTCCCAAAACACCGGGCCTTTAATATCCCATCAGAATGAGAGCAACTCCTTCTTGTCATGATCGGGATGTTTCGGCTGTGGTTTCGGCAATTCATCGAAGTCGACCCAATGTTTTCGGCGCACCGTGTTATCGTAGACACAATACTTCTCATCTATGGTAACGATGGAGTCGATCCAGGAAAGCGTGCGATGACGGCTGAGCAGAGAAGTGCACACTTCAACACGCTTCTTCTTGTCGTGAGAGCTGAGAACGTGCGGAAGAACCCGAGGCAACTTTGCCACTTTACCTGACGCACGAAGAACATCGTGTACCGTGGATTTAGGAGCACCCGAGGAGGTGGCAAGCTCGCGCACTGTAACGCTAGGTCGTTCCTCACAGATGGCAAGTATGAGCTGCTTCTTTCGCGTCAGTGGACGTCCTGAACGACTACAGTCTTCGAGATATTTCCCTCCTTTGTCGAACTTGCCGTACCATCTGAAGCACGTCGCTCGAGAAGGTGCTTGATTCTTCATTTCTTCCAGCAAAAACCGATGGGCCTCATCCGCGGATTTACCTGAACGATAGTGTAGAAGGAGAGCTGCCCGATACAGCTTTTTTTTCTCATCCATCTTTAGCACGTTTGTGAAAGATGAAGACAGTATGGACCATATGCCCTTGGTGGCATATATTACTGGACTTGAAACACTAAATTCCAGAATTTTGTCCTCTCACGACTTCGACGTCCAAAAATACTTAATGTTGAATCGCACCACTGCATTTGTCTCATTACTTTTCGGACAACCTAATACATTGCAGTGTTTCAGTTCGTACTATAATAGAACTGCTTTAATTTTTTACATTATGCACATTGCACTCATTTAATGAAGTTGAGCGGGCTATAGCTGACCTCTGCTTCACGCACGCAGTTAATAAGCGTCGGTAAGGCAGGGTTCATAGTTCACGATTCAGGCGATCACTCGATCAGGCGGAAGGAAAAAGATACATATTGATTGGGTGATTCAGGCGATCACGCGATCGCGGAAAGCACGCGATCGCGTGGATCACGCGATCAGGCGGAAAAGAAAAGATATATATTGATTGGGTGATTCAGGCGATCACGCGATCGCGTGATCCACGCGATCGCGTGATCGCCTGAATCGTGAACTATGAACACTGCCTAAACGGACATATGTGCAGCGATACTCACTGCCGCAACGCATGAGCTCGTGCGTCGCGGCCTCCATCATGGCGCGCGCTGGCATGCTTATTAGCTCAAGGTCTTCTTATCTCATCGGGCAAGGACGTGAGCAGCACATGATCTTTGACTACTACGGTGTGTGTAAAAGAGTGACTCTTAACTTGCCGCTAAGGCGGCGAGCCATGAGTCGCGCGCGCTTCGCGCGCATTGCAAGGGAAGGAAGCCCCGACGCAGGGGGCTAATATGGGCCGTCGCCAAATATCGTTGTTGAGCTTATGGCTTCGGTAAAAAGAAAGCGACCCTTGTCTCACAGAATGTATACTCAAATGATATTTTTACCTAAGCCTGCAAGGGAAGGAGGCCCTGACGTGGGGGCTAATATGGGGTGTCGCCAAATATCGTTGTTGAGCTTGTAACATCGGTCAGAGGAAAGCAACTCTTAACTTGCCGCTAAAGCGCGCCGATCCTACAGCTCCATGAACCGAAAGCTCCCTCGGCTACTAAATTTGCGATCTGGAACCCCAATCGTAATGACAACGGACTACTCTCCCCTATTTCACCGCAGCCCCACAGCATCCTCCGTTCTCGTCGAACCGGCCGATAAGATCAACGTTGGCTTTCCTACCAGTCACGCGTAGTACACTCTGCGGGTATCTCGCCACGTGCTCTCTCTTACGTGGAGTGCGCAGACGGAGCGACGAAACGGGGGAAGCCTGTGCCCACTGACGACGAACCGCGACGCATGCTCAGCGTTGCGGTAGTGAGTACCTCTGTACATTTGTCCGTTTACCACTCCCCTGTAGTTAATGACTTTCCCGCACAGAATGGGCAAGAAGGTAATTAAACGTTCGCCATGAGGTGCGAAGGAGGTCATTATTCGTACCAATGTGTACACGCACACCCGGGGTCCCTAGTTTTTGGACGCCCTGATTGTCACTAGCATCGCGTTAGCGTGAATTAGAGGTGAGACGCAGTACAAGTTACATCCGCGTATTACTCACCATTGCACCACACGCACTTGGAGGTCGCAATGGACACATAACGGCTACATTCTAGCGTCTCCTAGCTATGAGATCCTCCCCAGCTCACTGAATCTAGAAAACAATTCTTGAAACAAAATCCTTGCTTGAAGGCATCAGTCTCTCTGCCACCGCCTTCTAACCCGGCGCAAATGTCCCAAGTAGCTGCGGTTGTTTTGCCTTCGGCGAAAAAGAGAGTCCCGAAATTATATCCTGCTAGACATTTCCATTTCGAGGCCCGCATTTACGATAGAATTCAGATGTGGAGAGATGTCCAAGCACTCTTAAATAGTGACCGAGCTCCTTTCGATGGTGTATTACTAATGGTCTTGTCACAGGCGAATCAACGAAAAATTAATAACGTTGAGGATTTACTCTCCAACACAAAACTGCAAAATCAAAGGCAGAAAATATGCCGCTTGAACAGGTTCTCTGTTAAAAATAACTGTTTGTTGATGAATGTCTTTATCATTCAGAAAAAACTACAATTCAAAAATGTCGTAATCACAACTGGTAACATCATTTTGAGTATTCATTACACCTCCTTAATTATACCATGCTTGGTATTGCACCCATGAGAAACAAATACGGCGAGTACGTCTGAAAAATAGGTTAGGGCTAAAAACTGGTTCACTTTTGCTACACAATAGATGCCAACGGCAGAAATAGAGCATAATGAAACATAAAACGGGCAGGGACAAGAAAGATCTGATGTGACCTTGAGAACATCAGTGGTCGACAAAATCTTTCCGAGAAATCATTCAAGGCTATAAACGAAGTGAAATAAGCAGATCCGCGTTTCAGGGCACAGTAGGACACGTGCTATGCATTCAGCAAGCATAGCTTTTCCGTAAATTCCAAAAGGCATGGGCTTTCATCACGCAAGGGGTACATGTACAGTAGCGCTCAAAAGTCTTCGGCCAAAACTCTTTTGTCATAACTTTTTTTCTACTTGACGAAATTTGACAAAATTTTGATATGTGATGCCTGAACCTATTGCCAACATTTTCTTCTACTTGAGTGCCGCTTGACACTTTTCATGGTTTTTTACTAGAATTTACTACAAGACCACCCAAAAAAAGTAAAAGGCTTGTTCAAGGGGAACGGCTTTCTTCACAAAAACAAAACGAGCAAGCCTTAGAGAACATTGTAGAAAGACCACGACTATCGATGGCAGCGGCACAGCGGGACGGCATAGCGATGGCACTCCAAAAACAAAAAATTTCATATAACCGCGTAACCTATACCGTTGAGCGCCGAAATAGTATATTAAGTATGCAGTGTATCCAAGTACAACATACTAAAATTTCTCTTAGATCGGTGCAGTTGCAAAAAAGTTACAAGTGAAAAACCCCGAGTGAAAGACCATTTCGCCGAAGACTCCTGAGCGCTACTGTATGTGTACGAAAGTATGTCAAAGAATAAGAGGGGCAAGCAAACAGTACTGGCAACAGATTATCAACAGGGTTCGGAGAAATGGGCTCGAACACATAATAAAACCAAACTTGCAACGTTTAAGTTGCTATCGCAATGAAAAGTCCAGGCATCTGGGAGGAATCTTTGAAGCGTCGAACTGTAAGCTCGAAGCTAAGCTGTAACAGTAAGCAGAAACTGTAATTCTTCCTAAGCCTTAGTGGAGCAGTGAAGGAGCACCTTCCCTCTCGGACCTAATAATGATAGCATCCATAGTAGAATGCCTTCTCATTGCGATAGCATCCACACAAGTACAGCCCGGATTAATAAATGGCGCTCACCATTCGCAATGACGTTAGGAGCGACGGTCAAGGGCTACAAAATCAAAACTATCTTGATCGGGACAAGCAAGCCTATCTTCCAAGCTATATACAATGTATTAAACGGGTTGAGTGCGTGGATCATATATGTTTGAACCTTGAGGGCATTCTTCCAATCGACACTACTGTTTCACTGACTCAGCGTTAAAAGTCACATCTATAACTGATACATTCTGTTTCAAAGACATGTTGCTATAAGTTCTCGACAGTCTCGATGAACGAAAAGAGCGTTCGAAGCGTGCGCGTCGAGCAGTCACAATGAGGTGAGGAAATCATGATTCTGAATACGATGAGGAAAGAGTCTCCTCGAGATCTCTTGATGGGTCACCTGCTGCCTCAGCCATATCCACAAGGAAACGAGGGACTATCTGGTTTATTTTTTCCAGAAACTGAAAATTACATCTCCTGTTTGATTATCTTCTGAATTTTTCATTGTCCTTGGTAACAGACCATCAACTCACTTCTATCACGCAGGAGGCCGCTCCAGCATCCAACTCAGTATCCAGCAAAATATACAATCGTCTTCGGTAATGCAACTTAGCCGAGAGATCCAGAATGCGCTTGTGGAAAGAACAGAAATCAGCGTCGGGTGGCTCGAATAGTATACACTGGAAAGTAATTTCGAAGAAAGCTTTTTCGTTTTCTTTTCGTGCTTCTACTCGCGATATAATCTTTCGCTGGAGCCCTTACAACATACTCGACCACCCACAAGACCTCGGAAAAATTCCAAGGTACAGTAAGACTGCAATCAAAACCATGCTCAATTTACCATTGCAGCTCCCTAACATAGTACTTATCATTACGGGTTAGCACAAAGGTAACCCTACGCCACTGAGAAAAAGAGGTACTCGAGCATAAGTGGGCTGAAAGCGAGTGTTGCTGGCGCTTTGTCGGGCTGTCCAAGGGACAGAAAAAGGAAGACAGAATCTCATTCCCATGTCTAAGTCTCACCGAAGCAATCAACCTTTATTGGAATTCGTCTATGCTTTCACCCTTTACCTTTTGGATACATCAAACCAAAAGGCTAGTGCCCACAAAGGTTATACCACGGGTGTGTGTACCCTAAAGTCTGATAGATAAGTCCGCCCGCACGCGGTGTCGCGCGCGGCACAGGCAGCCGCACTCCTCAAAGAACCAAAGATGGAGGAAATTGAGCAAGCTATGATTAGTGAATTGTGTTAATAACGAGTTTATATTGTATTGTATACAGTATTTGTTGATATAAAAGGAGTAGCAAGTAAAATGGGGTCGTACGAAAGGAGAACACAGAAACTTCACAGCTACCAGAGGAAAGTGAACGAGTGAGAGGAAGATCGTTGTCCAAAGGGGGTTTCAATGCAACGATGGATTTGGCGATGAAATGGCGGCTGAATACAATTCCTTCTTTCTGCTATGATAATGGTGCACACAGCCTTGCAGACATGCGTCTTTCTCCATATTTTCCATGCAAAACGCGCTTTTGCTTGCCGCGTCACGTTTTTGCACTTGATGTAAGCCCTGCTTCTAGTCATGGAGCCCTTTGAAATGCCTGAACAACTTATGATCAGGAGGAACGGGAGGAATAATAAAACTGACCCAACAAAAGCCAGATATGTATACCAAAAGCGGCATCAGGAAAAGGATGAGGTACGGAGAGGTAGCTGCCCTAGTTTGCGACAGTTTCTACTCAATTTCTAAGGAGACGATTGTCAACAACTTCTTAATGGCCTTGAATCAAGAGTCATTGTCAAATGAGATGAGTGGGAGTTTTTTGTTATGAATGTTTGTAACGATGAAATGGAGCTTGCGTAGAAAGTTTAAGATGAATGATCATAGTTACACGAGCTAAACGAAGATTTTGATACGTGGTATTTTTAGATATCAGAAATAAAGTTGAACAAACATTTTCTACAATTATGTCCTTCTGAAGAATGAAGGATGCATCGATCCTGTGTTCCTTGAAGAATGCGCCTGTGACCGCCGCTGCCGCGCGCGACACCGCGTGAGGGCGGACTTATCTATCAGACTTTAGGGTAATTAGGAGTATAGTGTCTTTATGACACGGGTGACGTGCAAGTGTTCCAACAAGAAGTATTCCGACAGGTCACGCCACTAGTGTTGCGAAGCGGAAATCCACTTTGGGAACGACGTATCCTCATCAGACTAAAAGATAATGTTACAAATTGCACAGTAATTAACCTCATCTATTCCATACATCAGTTTTTAGTTGGCAATGTGTCCAATGGAAGACGTCACAACTTAATTATTCATATTACAGACATCCCACTATTCCTGCTATGTAAAAAACGCTTCGTCTGTCTGTACGCCGCTCCGTCGTCTGTCTGTGACGAGGTGTGCATTACATGAAAAACAGCCTATGGAGATGGGGACAACTTTGGAATAGGCATGGACAAGACAGGACAAGAAGTAGAGCACACATGCACCAATTTAGGCTACGCCCATCGCAGGCGAAACGATCAGTAAAACCTTGAATCCTCAGAACAAAAATTGTTAGTTTGGCTACAAAATTGTCCAAACGTGGAAAAAAGATGGGTCAATGTTTTGAAAGGCCTGGAGGGCCGAGAGCAATGGGCGGAGGGCACTCTGGGTGAGTGGTACCTGCAACAAACCTTCGCAACTCGGTCCCAACATCGTATACTCGCAACAGAAATTGCAATATTGCAATTCGACCCTAAAAGGACCGTGGAAAAGTAGGGTGGTCAGTAATGGCAACGGCTATCTAAGGAAGACAGAACTCTACGGTAGGCGGGGCTTTTGCGATGGTGGGCGAAGCTTGAGCCACAAATTCTGACGTGGTTTCGAAAAGATCTTAAAGGCATCATTAGGGGAGAGTAGGACGAAAAGTAAAAGAAGTAGTGCATATGAAAGTCAAAACGGATGGAAATGGCCAAAAACCCGAGAAATAGGACCCTCTTCCCACCGTTGATTCTCGACGCGGACGACCTGTCCGTCAAGAGGGATATAGTCTGATCTAGTTTTCCATAGGCATGTGCATGTTGCCAAGTAAACACAAGGGAATGTTTGGAAATACGACAGCATCTATTTTTTGGAGTGAGCTTCAAGCTAAAACTGCGAAAGCGCGCCGCAAAACATTCGATCCTGAAGCATCTCCTTGGCCGCTCCCACCCCAGTCAATCGGGAATTACGTCATCGGGAGGCGGGATCAAGAAATCAAAGGGAGGCGGGATCAAGAAATCAATGATCAGTTGCGCCGTTTCTAAAGCTCGGAGGGGGGCTTTTTCACCGGGATTTCGCCACAGATAGCCTTCCTAGGCCCAGGACTACCACGTGAGTTACTTCTTGCAGGGATTTCTCCATTACCGCATTACCCCTAATGCTGTCTTCAAGACGGGGAAAAAGAAGTATAAGAGTGAAAGGCAGGTGTAGCTCACGAGGACTGGGTCCGAGACGATGCAGGCAGGGCCAGAATTTAAAAGGCGCGTAAAGATGCGAGGTAGAGTGGAGAATGGGTAATTCTACTATATTATACCGGCTGGCTGGCGCACACTACTGTGCGCTTAATACATGGGCGTCAGTAGGTCGATCGGCACTGATTTTTTTATAAACTTCACTCACATACATATTGTAACAAGATCCGCCCATTGTGGGCGGTTCTCTGCTCATACTGAGTGTGTTCACGATAGCATGAACATAGGTTATTCCTACCGATTTTTCCAGGCCTCGAGGCTGCGTTATGACCTAGTTATGAGTCCTGTAAGGACCGCCCACTCGAGTTGTGCTCCGCCACCTGTGCCCAGGTCTTTTTCATGACTTCGACACTTCATTCCTAACCTAAATCTATCTTCTCTCCACGTCTGGGGCACACTCGAACCAACTAAAATTTTTCGGTTTGAAAACGGAACATTCCAGTGCACGCCCCGCCCACCATGGGCGAAGCTAAACTTGGCTAATGTGTGGTCTCCACTTCTTTTTCCGCGCCCTTCCCATGCCACACTTGTCCCCATTTCCACAGGTCGCTTTTTCGTAACATCCTAGCTCCGCCCGCCACCACAAATGCCCCGCCCACTATGCCCAAACCTCCTTCATGACTTCCACAAACTCTCCTGACCTTAATCCATCTTTCCCCACGTTTGGGGCACATTCAAAACCAATTAACAATTTTTGGTCTGAAAACGGAACATTCTAAAGTACGCCCGCCCACCGTGGGCGGAGCTTAACATGATCCACATGTGCTGCCCTACCCATATCACACTTGCCCCCAGGTCTCCACAGGTCGTTTTTCATATAATGCCTAATTTCGTGACAGACAGACGGACGGACAAAGGGTGGACGGACGGAGGGACGTACAGACAGACGGAGCGTTTATATATAGTAGGCATAATAGTCATGAAGAGGAGGGAAACCCCCACTGAACTACAGATAGGTGAAAAGTTGCACAGAGAATATTTTTTAGATGTCAACATCGATTAGTGATCGAAATTAGCGGTTTGAGAGGAGACTCGAGAGGGCCGCCCCACTCCAAGGATGAGTAATTCTGCAAGGATGGAAATGCCATAGCGGTGAGAGCTATCCATCGAATTTATCCATTTTTGCATAAGGGGGGTGGGAATAAGGGCATTGAGTTATAGGCCACTCTTCTGTTCGCCGAGCGCGAAGGTTACGAAATCGATGCGATATGGTAATGATGTTGAGTAAAGTTCACAGAAATCAGCAAGCAATTCCGATAGGCCTCCCGACGCCGATGGTACTACGCGCACAGTAATGTGCAACACTAAACTGGCATAACATACTAGTTACTTTCAGAAATCACTAAATTTGGCTTTTACCTTCAACGAAGAAGACCAGCTACTTTAGGCAAAGTCTTGAAATGAGTAGCAACTTAATCGCCTCGAGAGGCGAACCCACTCCTAGATGATCTAACCCCACCCATTTTTAACGACCTTCCTTCTTCAAAGTCAGGAATTCTCCTCGAGAGCGATAGTCCACTGTTACAAAAATATTAATCAGTCTACATTTCCACGCCAAAATTTTCTTTTAGAAATCATTTTCTGCTCTAACGGTAGATAGTTCGAGAGTAGTGTAACTTCAGTACAGCTGAAGTTGAGTACAGGCATGGATGGGCCCCAGCGAGGAATAACCGTTTCAGAAGCGTTCACCAACGAAGTGCGCTCAACGCCCCTTCTCATAGCAATTAACTTATACTAAGAACGCGAAATTGTTCGAGGAAAGAACAGATTCTAATGTCTTCTGGGAAAAATGAGAATATAAGAAATTATCCATTTATGCAAATTATGCAAACATTTTGCTCTGACGGTGGGGGGAGGGGGAGGGGAGGAGGGCATATGGAGTTATAAAAATTATCAAAGCAATACATACCAGTTCCACGAAACCATAATCGAGATCCTTTAAGGAATCATAATCAGCCACAATGGTACGACACTCTTCGGTACGCCACTGCCGAATGGCATCCTCAGCAGCGAGTAGACTGTCGGTCCTGAAATTGTCCCCTAATTCGCTTCAGAAGATCTGTAGAACACTCAGGGTTTACTTTACAAAAGCATCGGGAGGGGCAAGGGAAACTAAGAACTGTCAATGCACGTTCCTTCTACTTCTAAACAAACATTCTACTTCAGAAGAGAGATGTGTGGCGAAACCCGCACTGAAAGCGCGGCTGGGGGTCTTATCACAACCCCTGCGTGCCGTCCGTCCTGCAATCCTGCAGCCAAGTGAGTTGCCGGCGAAGGCGGGACAATGTTTCGGGTTGAGATTTCTCGGGTTTCTCGTCGTTTTATCTCTTCTGTTATATTGCTGAGCACCCCTATTTTCATATTCCACAGTCTTCCAAATTAACCCATTCCGGTGCCTTTGAACAGGAAAATCTACAAATAATGACCAGTCACAGCTGTCATCTCAAGTGATCACCGCAAGAAGTGAAACGTGCACATCACAAACATCTGATGGTGAATTGTTATCAATTTTATTTTCTTCTGCTGCAGCAAGCCACTCACAAGGAAGGCCCATGAGGTCATGGTGAGCTTTTTCAAAACGGTTTTTTGCATTTTATAGGGTCACATACATGAAGCAAAAAACCGGTGTCAAATTCGGCAAAATGGTTTTGGAAGGCCCAGAAAATGAGTGACAAAAGTTGCTTAGAGAGAAACAATTTTGACCAGTTTGCTGCAATGCTTTCCAGCTGCGGTGTTCAGTATATGCATATCAGAAAACTGTCTTCAAACCTACGCCAAAACCACTGCGATCTGACTCAAAAATGTAGAATCACTTATGGTAACTGCTAAACGAAGCAAAGAAAGCTGATAGGGGATGCACAGGTTGTCGTGCTTGCAGTGGTTGGATAGCCGAATGGATAGGGGGATAGACTGGTATTGGCATGGTGGTGGGGGTGTTTGTGGTTCAAGTCCCCTCGACATTTTCGCTTTTGCATTTTCTTAAATTTCTTTGTCCAGCGCTATACCATTTGTGCACATGCTAAATGACTGCAATTTTCGTCGCTAGTGCACGAAAGTGACCTCATTTGCAAGCTTTCGGTGGATCAAGTGTTTGGACCCTTCGGCGCCCCTAGCACGCGTGCCAGGAGTTTTCCTGCGAAACTAGTGCGATATTCGTGCTCAGGAGACTCAATTATCCCTAGATACAGAATACCATCCAAATTGAGATTTTCACCCAAACTCGAGGCAGTGGGGTGGACATGGGCACACAGTCACTGCTCTTCTTGTACACACGAACAACTTACAGCCTCGATTAAATGCAATGGAGCATGTGCAGAAACAACGCATTCCAAGTGAAGTGCACCTAGTAACACCATGCGAAGGCAAAAGATAGCAGACATTTCCTTATATCGGCTAGCGAGCTCCTTTCGTTGAGTGCTCCTTACTATGGCAGTAGCAGTACTATATTGGTCGTCCAATTTTCCGAGTTTGGGTCCAAATCGCGATTAGGCTGAAAACTTGTCATCTAGGGTAGTTCGACCCCCTGAGCATGAATATCACATGTACTTTGCGGGAAAACGCCTAGTTCCCCTGTTATGAGCGTTAGCAGGTCCAAACCATTCATTCGCTTAGTACGCAAAAATACTGGAGATAACGGTTCCCTGGTAGAATAAAAATTGATTTTGCACATATTTTTGGTCTTATACGTATGGTCTTACATGAGCACAAATGGATGGAAACTAGAAAAATGCAAAAATTGTCCTCAGTGGGGACCGAACCATCAACTATTTTCTGGGCCCCCCAAAACCATTTAGCCAAATTTGAGACCGGTTTTTCGCTTCATGTATGTGACCTTATAAAATGCAAGAAACCGTTTTAAGAAAGCTCACCATGACCTGATGGGCCTTCCGTGTCAGTTCATCACTCCTTGGAACTTGAGAGCTTCGAGAGGGCGAAATGATGCTATTGCAACGATGGTAAGGGGGGGGGGGGGAAGGTGGCATTCCACTATGGACATTGTTTCAGCCCAAGCCTAGAAACGGAAAAGACCCCTTCATTCCTTAAGGCTAATGCAAAAATATACGCCCGATTGTGCGGATCAACTCCTCCACGATGTTTGAATGAACAACTTTTTTAAGATGCCCCCACCCCATTGCGATACACCGACGAAATTTGACAAATACCGCCATTGTCGAGTGGTTCACGATTCATAACGACTGTCGGTTCGAACTACCTGGTAATATATGTGCTACTGATACCCTGATATGTCAACAAAAGAGTCAGAAAGTGAGCTGTTCGAGGCTTGTTGACCAGAATGACAGTTTTTCGCGGCGAAACTCCTTCACCTAAAAGGAACAAACAGCTACTACGGAATTCAATGATTATTCTATCAGGAAAAGGGTAATGAACAAACGTGCACAACTGAAGTCACCTGCAAGCAGTCTCAGCACCCAATAGCAGTGATCTCGAGTGGATTTGCACTAAAAAGGAGCTTCATCATGTTTATGTTGCAAGTCTGCCACACACACGACGCATACACGTATAATTTAGATCATGTTAATACTGTTACAAGAATGCCATCGCTCTCTCCGTGATTCGTGCAGCTATGCTGTTGGATCGACTGCGCTGCTCACTCGCTCGACAAGTGAAGGACTATGATAACGTTTCCGATATTTTTGCTTTCTGGTCAATTGACAAATCAAGTTATGTTTGTGAATGCCGATAAGCTATGTTGACATACCACTTGGAATGAGACGAATCCCGCCCACGATGGGCGGGGCGTGATGTGGTAATGGGTACTGAGTCAATTTGTAAAAAAGGCGTTCCCGGTCGACCCACTTGCGACCATGATGTTACGCGCACAGCAGTGTGCGCCAGACAATTGGTTGTCTAATAATTTCACTGCAGATCTACCATATGAGCTTCAAGGTCTTGGTGTTCATTGTGATATCTGTGCTGATGATATTAAGTTGTATAAGTGGTGGTAACGTTGACAACTACCTTGTCAATACAGCAAGGTGTTAAACAACCTTGTCGATTACGGCGTGAAGGGCTCTGACAGAGCCCTTAAAGCTGCAACTGACAAGGTTGTTGAGTGCTTCAAAGCTAACGGTTTTGTTCTATCCGCCGAAAAAAGACAAGTCATGCGTCTGGGTATGCATCCGCACGAACCTGTCTACTCTGCAGACCATGTCCATCTGAGATCAGTTACCGATGTCCGAGCTCTGGGTTGCCATTATTACTATAAGCTACACTTCTGTAGGCATTACAAAACGCTAGTGGCCAAGTGTACTCACAGAATTTCCAATTTACTTGAATCTCTTCGTACTAAAGACGTTTCTACGCTCATATAAGCTCTGTGTGCTTCTTACTGTGTAGTGTGGCACTACGGTTTAACACCTGTTCAAAAAAAAAGAAGTTCAGGCCCAGGAATCCGTACAGAAATTCTGATATCCTCAACACCCTTGTCAGAAAAACAGACTTTGATCTAAAATCACCTGAATGGAGGAGGAGGCGGTACGACTTACTCATGGCATTCAAAATTCTCAGACAATGTGTAATAGATTCATGTGACTTTTTTCATTGTATTGCCAACTAACGCAAGAGGAGTGTTGATAAGAGTAACGACAAATACAGCGAAATCTCACTCAGTACGGGTAGTTTTTACAGAGTTGGTTAAGGTCTAACCCATCGCTATGAAAAAAAAAAGTGCACCCGGTGAAGTACACCACTTTTGAACGTGTTAGCGATTTTATGTAATTTCAATTCACAGTGTTTGGTGATTGTTCTTGGTTTGTTTACTTTGTGTAATCGAGTTTTAGTTGTCACATGTCTACTGGATAAATGAATAAATAACAACTCACAGGTAGCACAGACACCGACAACTCTTCCAACATTGGGGGAGCGATCAACCGCGCTACTTTAGTTTTTGCCATTTCCATCATAAAATTTATATCGAACATCTTCTCCTCTGGCACTATCGCAGATATAAACATACATACCGGCTGAAACTGAATAAATTCACTTTAATGAGTGTGAAGAAGCGGAGGTAATAAGTTCGCATAAACACCTATATAAAATTGAATGGAGGTGAGAACCCATCTTTTAATCTCTGTGTAGTGATTTAGCGTGAAGAGTTTGCAATGGATAAAATTAACTGGTATGCTGCTATCGCAATGAGGGGGCATTCCACCATAGACATTATTTATACCTAGACTTGGAGGGGGGAAGGAACCCCTTCTCTCTTCCACTGAGGCTCAGGCAAAAATATACGCCTAGGCGAACAGATTGACCTCTCCCCTAAAGACCCCTCCAATGTGCACAGATGAGCAACTTTTATAAGATGCACACCCCTCTACCCCCTTCGTCGCGATAGCATCACTAGCATCATTGAGTGGCAGAGAAAACCTACAATCTGTTTTTCTGACGAAACGAACCCACATGAAACCAACGAGAAGAATTTTGAGCCGGACATTCTGGTCCCTATTCATTTGATGATCTTACACCCAGCACTCGAATATACTTAGATTCCAAGGATCGATTTGACAGAGAAAAAATCTTCTCAGAATGAAACGAAATAGCAATGAGAAAACCATCAGATTTCAAGGTTGAACAGCACAGAAGATAAGTCAAGTAGACTCAAATAAAGTTGGGGCAAGCTTAAAAAGGTCAGACATTAATTCTAGAGGACACCAGCAGAATAGTTCTTCTAAATCGAATGGAAACTTTTCAGATAATTCAACTGGAAGACAGGCAACAAAGTATGCAGTGGTAAAGAAATAAGTATCTAACCTTCGGAAAAAAGCAACAGTGCATACGAAACCTTAATGTTACATTATGACATGACACTAGTGACCAATTACTTGCCATTTCTCCAGAATCGGAGGAGCTCAGGTGTACAACTATAGGTTTCACCTCCTCGGCTGCATTCAACTTCGCTAGCGCCCTTCTTGTCTGTCGAATCTGTCGATGCCATGAAATCTAACAGCAGGCCAGTGGATGTTGGTGCAAAGACAGCCACATATATTTCCATCCTTCTACCCTACCTTCATGAAATCCATAGATGAAGAATACGACACTCCAGTATGACAGGTACTCTTGAGGTCAACCAAGTAAGGTGACATTGGGATAAGAAAAACCATAGAAAGCATATAATCCGAATATCCGAAAGTTTCACAAGATTGCTGTTTGTTGACCATCAAAGGCCTGAATGTTACACATATCCAAAGAAAGTAAGAAACTTACTACAACTCCATGGGATGCCAAAAGATTGTTGAGCGCAATCAATCTTTCCATATATTCTGAATTTGTTGTACAGAAATGGAACTCTTCAATAACCAGAAATTTCACCCATTTCAACGGTACCTTTAACGAGCATATTTAAGTTCACGAGCAAATGAAGTAAAATTGTAAGGACTTCAGTTCAAGTTTAAAGAAAAGCAAGTGATTCGTTTCGCGTCCAATTCAGACACAGACACGGGAAACTCAAGACACAAGGGCGCAACCACACATCAAAAGCACACCAAGTCTTGTGCCTAGCGATTGAGATGTCTTAGGCTTTGAATGGATTTAAGGAAAAACTCACATGGTATTTACAAAGAACATTAACCATAACCGGCGCGGACGCACAAATGAGATCAACAACGTAATTTGGATTGAACGATGAATCCTTCTCCATATCTTCCTTGGTTGTGAAGTACTTCGCAAGGGAACTACCTTAAACGGCTTCACTACACCGGACATACCAGGAAAAGAGCAAAATTTGGCAGTAACTTCATTTTGAGAAGAGATCGCGAAGAAATAATGGAGCTGGTGGATTTGTCGTCCTATCCTTTGCGTTTTATACTGATCAGCTACATTTTCACTTCAACTAGACCACATTTACTTATTGTTAGCTCGATTTCATAGCCAGACAGAGAATGTACAGCCGCTCACTCACCAGTAAACTTAGAACACTAAAACTATGTAAGTGTGTAGCTGAGCGCAGGACATAGTGCACAACATGCCACTCCGTTTCTGTCACGCCAGTGGCCGAGTCTACGTTTTAGGCAGCCGTCAGAGTTTGCGATTTCGCACGCGAAGTTGCGGTTGCGCAGCCTCAAGGTCATAGTATCGCGTGCGAAAGTGCGACGTCGCAAAATCGCAAAGTCTGAAAGCGGGCTTAGCCTGTACCATACTCAACCTTTGATTCAGCATTATCACAGCGTACTCGAAATTCAGTCGGAGCGAAATCATTCCGCACGTATTGGGAGGGACCGAAAGAGCAATAAAGACTGGAAACACATAGAAGCCTTTCAGGACACCGTGGGGGTGACGAGTTTACACATAAAATGAGTGAAAACGAACTAATAACACACGTGCTCCTTGAAGGGCGGGCAACCTCCAAGGAGATAAACTGTGTTCAAGACTGGATTTGAAAAGCGCGCGTCTGGCCATTTATCGCCGCCTTGGCTGAAGGCGCTTCAGCTCGATAGGTGCCGACGGCGTAGTAATTGTGGAGGGCAGGGCAACTGGCTCACTTGGCCTCGTCGTCTGCACCACACTTAGCAAAGCTGAGGGAGCGAAAGTAAGTCTTCGATTGAGATCGGTATTCGGAGAGGATCCTATTTCTCGGGTTTTTGACGGTTTCTTCCCGTTCTTCTCTACTATTGCATTAATCAACACGCCTACTTTTATAGTCAAATCAACACGTCTACTTTTATAGACCAAAATTACTGGCCCCCACCCCACAGCTGGGTGCCTTCGAAGAGACAATAAATTTCGAACTTGGGATTGGTAAGACTTAACATGCAATGAATAGCAAAGTAAATGTAAAGAGCACCACCTCGAGAATATCTATAGCACAGCTCCTTTATATGCTTGATCTTGTTTTCCGTGTGTGTCACAACAATTGCCACTGGACCCTTCCGCCCACGCAACTGAAAACCAGTATGTCTTTCGAAACCGATCGCATTCAAAGGTAATTCAGTGCGAACTTTAAAATATAAGAAAACAGAACAACTATGTCATCTGCGCTTCAAACAGCCCACCTCAATCTCTTTCAACTCAATGAGCTTATTTACTAGAGGAATCAAATACCCGCTTGTTTTGCCGGCACCGGTTGGTCCCATAGACAGAAATGCGAACTCTAAAGCAAAATAATCCTTGCAGAAAACGAGAACGAAGAGTAAAAGACAAAAAACGAAACGACGGTAACCACACTAACCACTGAGTACCAAAGGAATCATATACTGCTGTACTCGCCGAAGGGTATGAATGTAATGCTTCAAATCAGACGTCACATTTCGCTTCACAATGTTTTGAAGAAAATCAAGGCTACTAAAAACAGATGTACGAATGATCTAATGAATTGTGTGTACAACATAATATGTCAATTACCTCTGCGGTCGAAAGTTTGATGGCAGACCTTTACAACGAATATCCAGACGCTTGCATGGTTGCAATTCCTCTTCTGAATCACTTTCTTCCATCATATCATGACGTGCTGAAGAAAAGAATGGTGCAAAAGGGACAGTAAAAACCAAAGAAACTGAATTCTCGGCACTGATCAATCACGCTTTCTTTTCCTTTCGGGATTGCAAGGGCACTTGAACTCACTTGAACTCCACTTAACCTATACTGACATGCGGGACCGCAATGAACAAGCAAATGCTTTTGACCTCGCTTTTACTACCCACGTTACCTAACAGGGATATGAGGCTGCATTTCCCTATATAGCTCCTGCGATATGCATAAGCAGGTGCTAGGTGTCGTACACTGTAATCGAAAGCAGAATCAAACCTCAACCATGGCATTTCGAGACTCGCTCGTTTCGACAAGTATGTTCAAGCCGAAAGCCAGTATTTCAATAATGACCACAAGAAAATAGCCTAGCAATCTTCAAGCATTGAAGCAGGACGGCCTTACCTTAAAAGAAGTCTAGCAGATGCTCCGCTAACTAAAACCAGACTGACCCGCACAGAGATGACATCACAACTGCGCAGTTGCACTAAGTTTCAAAGGTGATGGCAATAACTGAATGAAGTAAATCAACAGGTATCTACTCGCTCCATGCCTCAGTTATGTTAGAATTATGCGAAATCGTAAGAACGCACTCGACGCGATATGGTTCTGTCATCCTCAGTACTCTCCCATGGCTTTGAATTATCCGATTAGTCCCCATGCGTATTACTCGCTACTCACGCAGCCCCATGGAATCACCTCAAAAACCCCATGCATCGCGGAGTTTGCTATTCTGCAGATGTGCGGAATCTATCGGTCTACTCAATCTTTATCCAAACAGCAGCGGAAAGCAAATTGCTGGCAAACCATGGCGAACTCAAACAGTGTACGTTCTCCATGCTCCGTTATGCCCAACAGGATGTTTTGTTAGATTGAAATTTAGGATCTGAATAAATTCGGCTTTCAGAGACCTACCTTGACGTTCAGCAAAATAGTCCCATTCCACAGAGGCCTCCTCCTGCAAAAAATTTTGATCAACTCTCTTACCCAAATGAAAGTAACCACTAGCATCACATATTGCAATTCGCCTGATAGAATTAATCGAGATCATTCAACTACCACTACCTTAGAAAACACGAGCTAGGCAGAAAAATAAATTTCGCCGAAACTTAGTCTATAGTGGTTATTTTGGGTGCTGATCACGAATGTGACATGGGCTTCTGGCGCTGTGCAACAACTCGTCTTCACCAAAATTGCTGCAACCTTGTTCACTGGGGTTGGTTAGGGTGTTGACCACGAATATGACATTCATTTTTAGCACAGTCGCCGTTCGACTCCATGATGGCGCAGTCTTGTTCATTTGTGGCTATAGTGCTGCTGAGGTAAATGAGGGCACTCAATTTATCGCTATCGTCTTTCACCTGTAATTTTCTACAATCATCGATGTGTACTCACTGTTACTTCGACTACACCTAAGTGGAGAAGGGAAGCTTCCGTCCTTCCTAAAGCTTAGGCAAAACCAGCGCCGAGCTGGCGCAGTGTGGTGATGACCTTATCTTACTGGCACCGCTGTAGTGACGCTAAGCGACGCTAGTTCTCCTAATGTTGATCAGGACCAGCGCCCAACATAATCCCTGGTTGCATGAATTTGATGCAATCTCCTAGCACCAATGCCAAACGAATGTCCTCTTCGCGATCAAAACCCCAAGTGACCGCTGCAGACCGAGTTTCAGCGGAAATAGTTTCTTACAACCCGCGGTGTCTGAGGAGGTGATGTATGAATATTGCCCAATAATCACAAATCTTCAACTGCAGAATAAAGGTCGGTTTACCTCGTTGAATGCATAGCCAACGGAAGACGCTCCTTCATCGTAGTCGCTATCAAAACTGAACTTATATTTGCCTAAACGTAGGTGGCCATATTGAAAAAGATTTTGAAAAAATCATCTAGGAAATAGGACAACATAATGTATTGCTGCATAAATTTGAGCCTCCCGTTATAACACATTTGCGGCGCAATCTTGGCGGGACCACACTGCCCTCAACTCCACTCCGGTTTTTTCTAATGAAACAAAGCACTTTCCGCACCATTTTCGGTGCTGTCGCCATGGGTAGGGCATCTTATAAAAACCTGCACACCCAAGCATCAATGAGGGATCTCTGGGGGCAGATCTGCACACTCAAGCATATATCTTTGCTAGTCTCATTGGAGGAGTTCTTTTACCTTCTGGGCCTAAGTAAAGGTAGCGTTCATGGTGGAATGCCCCCGTCCCCTCACTGCGACAAAACCCCACCCTTCTTCCAAGGATGTGTTCAAGCAGAAAACTGATAATAGTTCACCAAGCTCCACGTGGTGCTGAATTGCATAGTGCCAGTACCTGATATGGGATCATGGAGACTGACATCTGGCATATGTAGACGAAATGAAAGCAGTAAATTAATTTCAAGAGCTGGAGGTCCCGCGCTGCCTAATCGTGCCGCGCGTAATATCTCGCGCGACAAGAGCGACGCCGCATGCACGGTGGGATGGGGAGTTCTTCTGTTTCGAACTTGAGCATTCTTTGTGCAGTGGAATCCAGTAAAAACAGTTTTTGCTCCACTATTTGGGCCTGGGGCTTACCTATTCAATTTCTGAGCGTGCAATAAGAAGCATTTTGAAGTGCTCAAGCAAATTTTCTTCAAAGCTGATTGTGGCTGGAGAAAATCACAAAAATTTCAAGATCTATGAATATAGCAGTGAGGATGCCTGATCGGAGAGTAGAAAACGGTATCCTCTCCTCCGATCATCATCGGTCCAGCGACGATTTTTTGGCCTGCAAAGGCTGTGCTCTGAGTGACCTGGGAAATCAGGGCGGTACTTGGAGATATCATCGACCTCCACGGTTAACCACTTGTCTGCACAATTGCAGTTGCCATGTCCTCCGATTCCTATGGAACCATCCGGGTGTAGGTTGGGACACACGAATCTAGGCCGTGACCCTGTAACAGCCTGTGGCCTTTGACCTAAGCCTTAAATAATTCAGACAGTTTGTTCATGTAAATCGTGTCCTCCTTGCAAGTCTGTTCCGTTGTATGGTCAAATTGTTTGAATTTTTCATGTCACAGGGCAAAGGGCACAGGCTATCAAAGGGTCACGGCCTAGATTCGTGTGTCCCAACCGTCACCCGGAACCATCCCTGTTTCTACTGATGTTCAATATTTGAGCTATCCGTCCCATTGAAACAAAACACTCTAAGCATTACCCATCCATTCGGAACACTTTTTCTATCGCGTTTGTGACAGTCATGTTGTAGATTTACTTATAGCCCTAGATATAACTTTGATGTAGCTTATTACAATCAGCAATAAACATAAGTCACGGGTGAGTGGTGCGTCGTCAGGTCAACTACTATGGGATTCCGCGCTCCAATATCAAATATTGTGCGTCCTATAGCGATCGAAGCTACCGTACCGTGTCGCGCCTAAAAATCGCGTCTGATTTCATTATTCCCATAGCCGTCGATTTTCAACGTTTTCAACACCTATTTCATTAGTAAATTTTGAGAATATAGTAATGATTCCGGAAGAGAACACGTGGGTTCTCATTTCGGAGCGTGATTTGAACTTTTCATTCTTACCACATAAGAGGTAGTTGATTCTCAAATTTACTTGCGTCGTTGAACGGCCAGGTACGTCCTTGCTGAGCTCATGTATGCTTTTCATGTGGTTTTGATGGTCTCTAAAAGACTTCAGCTTTAGGTTAACAAATATGGTTAAAGAATTTAGTCCACGAGGCGGTGGTGGAGGTGAGCATTTTGGTAGATTTTCTTGCTTCGTTTTTCAGTTTTCGTTATTTTGGCAGATGGTGGTGGTCGGTGAAGTGTTCTAGATTCGGACCTAAAGTGACCGACCGTTGATTCTAATTTGCCTTCCCCTCCTACAGAGGAAGTGCTTAACATCGAATGCTTCATAACGCCGTCGTCGGACTTCGCGGTCTTGCGGAGTAGAGGGGTCACAGGAAAAGTTGCTGCACTACATATTTCTCAGGTCGCACTAATGCGTGTGAAAGTGTGACGCCGCAGTATTGCAAAAACGAAGTCTGGCGACGGCCTAACTTTGTCACTTCATTGTTTTACACTTCATCTTGTGCATGAGGATACTTTGAAGTGTGAGAGATGGTTAATTAAGACAAGTCGATGGGAAATTGGTCATTAGCTTTTGTAAATTCCCAAGGGTAATTGGGCATAATTGGGTCGAAAGACTAGTGCTGAGTAAAAAAAAATTTGAATGTTGCAAAGTGAATTGTGGACGAGGTATTGAAATAGTACATGCATTGTTCTAGGTTTCCGTGGTGGTGGCTTCAGAGGTGGTGACAGAGGAAGTGGAGGCGGCTTCCGTGGCAGAGGCGGTGATCGCGGTGGCGGTTTCCGTGGTGGCCGAGGTGGTGACAGGGGAGGATTCCGCGGAAGCAGAGGTGGAGGATTCGGAGGCGATCGTGGCGGAGGTTTCGGTGGCGGAAGGTATGTAGTGCTCTCTGAATTCCTTTTGGTTGTGAAAGTGTGTGAATATATTTCGAATGTTTGAAGAGGCTCTCCTCGAGGTGGACGAGGAAGTCCTCGTGGTCGCGGATCCCCGCGCGGTGGAAGAGGTGGTGGTATGCGCGGAGGAAAGACCGTCATTATTGAGCCTCATCGATATGAAGGTGAGAGTTTCGTTCTCTGTATCCGAGTAGTATTTTGCGAAATACTGCAATATTAGCTGAGAATTTCAGGAGTGTTCATTGTGAAAGGCAAGGAGGACGCCCTAGCCACGAGGAATATGGTCGTTGGTGAATCCGTGTATGGAGAGAAGAGGGTGTCTGTCGAGGAGGGTACCGAAAAAATTGAGTATCGAGTGTGGAATCCTTTCCGATCTAAGCTGGCAGCTGCGATGATGGCTGGTTTGGAAAATGTACATGTGAAGCCGGGCACCAAGCTGCTTTACCTAGGCGCCGCCTCCGGCACCACTGTTTCGCATTGTTCTGACATTGTGGGCCCAGTGAGTTTTGGCTGCTTCTTTCAGTTTTTTGCTGAAGTTCTTTCCCATATCGGCACTCCTTTTCAGGACGGCATTGTTTATGCCGTTGAGTTTTCTCATCGATCGGGGCGTGATTTACTCAATGTCGCCAAGAAGAGGCCTAATATTGTACCTATTGTTGAGGATGCCCGTCACCCGCACAAATACCGAATGCTTGTTGGTAGGTACCGTGTTCGCTTTTCTTCAGACTATGAATTCTTCAATCATTTTCTGTAAGAACCTTTACGCTTTGGTTGTCCAAAAACAGTCTCATGTTCTTGTTATTCATTTTGATGTCATTCAAACGCGATGGGTTGAATGTCCTGTTACAATCGAGTGGTGCTTTTGGCTGATTGCCTTTCAGTGTCGTTTCTGGCCCTCGTTAACTGATGTCACGAAGGTTTAGCCATTTATTTTAACCAGATCTAGATCGAGTGATCATTAAAAATGTGTTTGGTAATCACTTTGAACTGTGGTCTTCGGTTAAGAGAAGTACATAGACATTCAAACGAGTTTATTAACTTGATTTCTCGATTTTTCTTTCGGGTCAGGTCAGAGTCAAGTTATTGATTCAGTATACTTGGTAGGAAAAGGCAAGGTGTCTGCAGAAGCTTTCGATGCTAAGTTTTTGAAACGAGAATTTTCAGGCTTTATCTGTGTTACTGCCTTCTTTGGCTTTCAAGAGGTCAGGGCTTGTGGAAATGCATCATGAAAAACCTTTTTTTTTTGGTCCAGTAGCAATTATATGTCTTCACTAGGAATATCCAATTTGCAGCTAATAAGGCTATCTCTGCAGCCTACTTGCTGTAATTCTCCGGATGCCCGTTATGGAAAAGTTTCGGAATTCCTAGCCACGAGTGAGAAACTCGCTTAGAAGTGGTCGGCGTGGTTGTAAGTGAGAATCCAAATAGTTTTACAATATAGCATTTTTAGGTATGGTGGACACAATCTTTTCCGATGTTGCACAACCAGATCAAGCTCGTATCGTTGCTTTAAATGCACATAACTTCTTGAAAAATGGTGGGCACGCAGTGATCTCTATTAAAGCCAACTGTATTGACAGTACTGCTGAACCGGAAGCGGTATTCGCTGGTGAAGTGAATAAGCTGAAGGAAGAGAAGTTCAAGCCAAGAGAGCAGGTAACGCTGGAACCATATGAGAGAGATCACGCCGTCGTTGTGGCCGAATACCGAGCAAAAGGAAAGGCTAAGTAGACAGCGTCCAGCTTTTATTGTTGAACTAAATCATTTTGATAACTTGTTGATTTGTGCATATGTTATCTGTTATTGCAAATTTGTTATTTTTCTGATGAAGTGAATGAATGATTGTTGAGCCTACTGGTAATAAAAAGTTTTTCATGTGGATGTGCTTGATTGCAAAGGTTTACACCTGATCGTACCTCAACCATCTTACTTGTTACTACTGTTTTCTATTTTTCAATTGTTGTATAGGTAAATTGACAGGGTATAAATGACAAGGCAGGAGCCCATTCAAGCCGTCCAGACTTTCGGCCGGAAGAAGACCGCCACCGCAATTGCTCATTGCAAGAAAGGACGAGGTCTCGTTAAGGTGAATGGCCGTCCACTGGAGCATCTTGAACCTCAGATCCTACGCATGAAGCTGCAGGCAAGTCATTCACCTTTCCCTGAATTATTTCAGTTTTGCTCTCTCCAGTACTTTTTGCAGTTGTACTTTATTGTCACAACCTTGCTCTTTATCTTGCTTGGGGCTTACTGATTGAACATGTTCAGCTTTGGCTTTTTTATTCTAGAGCTCTTCATTGTGGACTTTTCGTTTCTCATCAGAATGCTTCTGCAGGAACCTCTCTTAGTTGTGGGGAAAGAGCGCTTCCAAGATGTCGACATCAGAATCCGAGTAAGCGGTGGTGGTCATGTCGCACAGATCTACGCAGTACGACAGGCTCTCGCTAAAGCTCTTGTAAGTCTTTGATTTTCCTTTTTTAAAGACACTGGAAGGTGGCATTTCCGGCCTGCTCGAAAACCTACCGTAACGCTTGCAGTTTGTTTTGCAGACATTGCACACCACGACACCCTGCCATGACGGAGCGTGAATTCATGGATTTTTTTTTACCACGATTGTCCTTTTTGATTATTTTTCGCTACTACTCCCTTTCACTGCTTCACTTGTTGCTGCTGATTGTTGCTTCACTGATTTCACACCATCATGAACGATTGAAGTGCACCGTACGAGACAGCAAATAATATCTTCTATCGAGCTACTCGGAAAGATGTTGTTGCAGTTGAAAAGATCAGCGGGGGATGCGAATACAGACCACGACGTCGCGCTGTTGAATCCGGGTTCCGCTACGGTTACCACTTTTACCCACGAATGTTCGTTCGAAAACGGTTTTCTTCCCATCTTCCTCTTGCTCCTGACCCCACCTGGTTCCTTACAAGGCACGTTATGGGTAAATTGTTTCGTCTCTTCCAATCTTTGATACGGATCGGTGAACGTTTTCACCACGAAAGCTGACACGTCCAGCACCACGTCATTCCGATCGATACGGCTTCAATTCATACGATAATTATCATTCTGCTATCACGCTTATTACTCTACACTCAGTCATTTTTCGGCAAAGTCGGCCCTAGGAGACGGTAGGGGTTATGCAAGGCGTCAGGTGTTATCCCTGCGCCGTCACTACATCTCGGGGCGTGATTTTTTAACGGGAATTTCGACATGAATAATCTTCTCGGGCCCATAGTTTTTATGTGAGTGACTTCTTTTAGGGATTTCCCATTAATCATATTATCCCTAACGCTGTGTAAGCAAATTCAGTAGCTGTCCACAAGCATTCACTGCTTTTGAGTAAATTCATTATTCTCTTCATTTTAGGTAGCGTACTACCACAAGTATGTAGATGAGCAGAGCAAGAAGGAGTTGAAAGACCAATTTTTTGCTTATGACAAGTCTCTCCTTGTCGCGGATCCTCGTCGCACGGAAGCCAAGAAGTTTGGAGGACCAGGAGCACGTGCTCGTTACCAGAAATCTTACCGTTAAATGGTTATGTTTTGTTACACATAAATTGTTACCACTGTTGCACAGATTTTTAATAGAAAAATTGAAATCTTGCTTTCACTCAGAGTGCTCGGCAATTTTTTATTCGTAGATTTTATTGTACAAGGTTTGGACGGCATACAGAATTTGAGCTATACATTTTGACGCCATGGAAGGCATGAAAGGCATCGGGATGTAAATTGAGCTTAGAAGACCCATAAGTGTTAGGAGCGTTATTTCCTAATAACCAGTAATTGATGAGGTGGGAAAATACATCACTAAAATGTGAAGCTCAGTAATAACATGTCACAAACAAAAATGAGCAAAATTCCTGCAATGAGATCTAGCTTTGTGGTCTTCACTGTCGGTTTGATTGAAATCATTGATACCCGGAGATTGCCCTGTCGACGTGGCCGTGATGGCTCATAACTGCGTGTTGGTCCTGTCCACGTCAGTGGGATGGGCCCTTTTAGGTACTGCACGCCATTGACGGAAACACCATCAGGGCGAGATGCCCATCCCCAGCGTAGATGACATTGTGGCACACGGTCATGGCAGGCACGATGAGTTAACTGAAAACGAGCATTTAAAATGAACACCAGTGGAGTGCTTCCATGACTGGTAAGCAGGGTCATGCGTTTAGTCAAGATACTTCCAAAAATACGATCTAAATTCTTTCGCGAAATACCACCTCTCCAAGAGTGGATCCCTATACGACTCTCCTCTTCATTGTTCACAGAAAATTAGACGTCAATAACGACGCTAAACGCTTAGACACTGTAACGCACTAGTGCTGAAACCGAATTGGCGAATGTTGAAGACGGACTTTTGAGAAAGGCAGGTCACCTCTTGAATCAGTTGAAATCATAGCCAAGAAAAGCGAAAGAACCACATTCGCATTATTCCCAGCCTCAAAGCCGTTTCATGGCGGCGTAGTCATCGCTAAGAAGCGCGTTATCGTGTATTTAGTAAATTTGACTGCTCTGTAGACAGTGTAACTTTCTTATACCCTAATAAACTGTTGCCATGTGAACGCATCTGTGACAACTCTCCTTAATCTATCGAGAGTTTGAGTTCCTCTGAATGTATCTGCCAATTTCGCTCAGAAACTTCGACATACCCTCAGCTCTCAATCTATTGCCTCTATTCAAATGTTCGTAATTCCCTCTTAACGCAATTTTATGAGGCTAGATCTCAAATCTGAAATGTAGGAGGTTGCAGCTTTCAACAATTATTGGAATAATGCCGCATTTTCACGAGGAAAGAAGATCGCTCCATTTTCAAGTGTTCATGACTTATTTATTTTGAAATTAATCCGCATCCGCTGATCTTTTCTCTGATCGATTTCATGTTTATTCATTGCATCTATGTAGGTCGACATATAATGCTCCTCAAGGTTAAATGAGGAATGTCGCATCTACCAGTGCGTTACCATTGACCGATGGTCCCTGTGCAATTTGTCATCGACCGCGGATCTCTCTGCACTTTGCTGGTCTCTAAAATTATGACTGCCCTTCCATCGGATCAGACAGAAACCCCCGGTAAAGGCAGCAATATGGGAACTTCGGACGAAAAGTGAGAAGTGCAGTGAATATCAAAGTCGAGCTGCTCAGTAATACGATGGTAAAGAAAACATGGAAGGAAATAACCAAAGACTCAAGAGATGGGCCCCCCTTCCTACCGATGATTCCCTACGCGGACGACCTTTCCGTCAAGGGTCGGGTAGTCCGGACTAGTTTTCCATCGAAATGTAGCCAAGTAATTACTAGAAAATGTTTGGAAATACGACAGAGCTTCGAGCTAAAATCGCGATAAACCGCGCCGCCACACCTTCGATCCTGGCGCATATGCTTAGGCCGCGATCATAGTTCGCGCCGGCAGGGCGTGGCTGCGTTCACAGGCGGTGAGGCTGAGTGGCTGGCAACGAGACAGGGTGGCATGTGGAGACGCAAAGACTCGCAACCACGTCCTGTCGCCGGCTGCGCGAAGTATGAACGCGGCCTTAGCCGCTATCATCGTAGTCAACCAAGAATCACTGGAGTCACCTGGAGGCGGGGTCTATCATGCAAAGCTGTCTGTCACCGGATATGTATGCCACTGACTCAGTGCTGCCGCGTACCCCCTCCAACCGAATTGGTCCAATGTGGAATTTCTTGAGTCTTTACAATAAAATTTTGTGGCCCACATTGTTTTTCTCACATGTAGACCGGCATGGGGCTTCGGGACAGAATACTCAGAGCTGTTGAATGTTTACGCGTCTTTCTACACGCACGACACGGCAAATACAGTCTTCAAGTCATAAAAGAAGGTCAGTGGCTAAACGTGTCAAACTGTCATGGTTTGCCTTGCAATCAAAACGGTCCTTCGGCTCACCGTGGCTGTGCTGTGAACAGCGAAAACGGTGACTAGCAGTATAGTTAGCCACGATGTCGTCGTTGCCATGTAATCGACCGTTCAACTGTGCGGTCCGCAATTCTCTGGAACTTCGTTTACAGCGCTGTATGAATGGTGTGACATAAATCAGACGAAGAAGTGAACCTGGACACATGTGCTTGCAAATTAAGAAGTCAGAATCCGTTTTGTTTCTACTGATTGATCATGGGATTTCTGAAACCACAACGAAATCAGGTTTGGAAATTGGAGGGCCAGAAATTGCGGAGTCAATTCGATTTGGAGGTTTATGAAGTAAGGAGACTCGAAAGTGAAACATTGCTGATTTCTGGAACATTTCAAGTACTTTTTTGAATCGTAAGATATTTACAGCTTCATTTGTGTGCCATTCTGATTGATAAGACTACAGGCACATGTGGAAGACAAAAGAAACGCTAAACTCGAAGTGTGCAGTGAGCACAACAGCGATGGAGATCACCAGTGAAACCGAACAAAAAACTGGCGCAGGGCACATCCATGGAATTTTCATGGAATCCTCAATGAGAGTAATATTCGCTTGCATTGGCAGGTGAAAGGTCGTGTTTGCGTTTACTGAGGTAAAGTTGTGACACCCACTTTCTAATTACTTCCAAATTTTGTGTGTATTTCCCATCCCCGTTTCCCGTACTTAACCCATGAATACACTGAACCATCCACCAGAAAAAATTCGCTAGAGAGTGATATGATATGATATGACCAACGAGGTGGGAGAGGGTCGTAGTGACCCGTCATTAGCTACACCGTAATTCAGTAAACCATATTCCAGCTTCCGTTCGGCTTTCCGTTCTCTAGTCAGCACCCTGTCAGCAAGGAGAACGAAAGTGTAGGAACAGAAAACAAACAAAAAAGCAATGTAAATAATGCGGATACAAGAGCAATATAGTGAACACGAATAGCATTTCACCCTCGAACAATCAGTGAGCGTCTTGAGAATGTTTTATTGCGACTGCAATAGTTTCCCTGAATATCTTATGGGTCTCTGTGCCACTTCCGACCGGAGGTGATGTCGTAGTCCATGGCCCGGCTTTGCCGTCAAATGAAGGAAAAGAACGCTCCTGTGCCCGTAAAAGTCATAAAGTATTAAGGCCACACATTCTTATATCCCAAACCAAACAAGCATCAAGTACGATCTCCCGTCGACTATTCCTTGACACAGGCAGTACCTTGCCTGGAACAAATAACAACCACCTTTTTTCCCCAAATTTCATACCAATAAGAAACTTTGCGAAAAACTTGGTTAACGAAGATCTGTGAAGGAAGCTACAGCAGCAATATAGTTGTACAGGCGCTAGAACAAAGACAAATATATTGTTGGCCGACCTGAACCTAAATCTGCGTAATGTTAAACTGCTCGCGAAAGCCGGTTTTCGTTCTTCCCCGAGCCATCAGATACAATGCCGTTGTGTAAAACCACGCCGTTCGCCTTGTCATCAAATCAAATGCTTGAGGTTTTTACACGTATCGTGCGTAGACAGCGATCTTGACGTCCGGATGACTGCGCCTTGATTTTGATGTGTCTGGAAATATCCTCAAGGATAGGAACACTCAGCACTTCCCATGAGACTTTCAGTGGCAAAGGGTGAGTTGCCGCAGCACTCTGTCACAAATTGGGAACCGTGCGAATTTGTATCATTCCGATGGGACATCATATATTTTACCTGCTGAGGAATACGAAAAGTTGAGTGCAAGTTTCGGCTTCGCAGTACTGAGAGATAGATCGATAACGAGTACGAACAGTCACCTTCCCCAGGTGTGTGCACTTATGACAGAAAATCGCTTCGCGGCGTCGCACTCGCGTCGCCATCAGTTTGACTTGTCGAATCAATTGCCCTGGGATGCCCGGCAGAGCGTGGGCGCGTTACCTCTGCACTTCCACCGATGCCACACTGCCTGCTGCACCCATGCCACCCTGCCTCCTCCACCCACGCCACACTGCCTCGCTTGAAGGCTGCCTTACCCTGCCACTGACAAGTCCAGTTGATGCTTCTATTCGCCGCATCCCTTCTTCCGTAATTATAAGCACTGGAATCTCGTGAAACAATTGCAGTTCACTTGGCCGATTTCATGAGTTCACAAAAAATTAGTGGTTTTGTCAAGTTTATCAACAATCTGACTAGCGTAACGTGTACAATCATCTAAAATCTGGCATCTATCATACCAGCCACCACTTTTTGCGTCTTGTTTTGATGTAGATGGAATGCGGACTCGGATGCATTTGCCTCCCCTAATTCAATCTATTCCTGAATCAAGCGAAATCGATTGGATGGAGAATGCTGGAGAATGCTTAGATTATAAGTGCTTTTGCTTCCTTCGAGATTGAATATTAGCAAAATGAAATGCACTTCAACAAACGTAATCGATATCATGAAGGCATTGTCATCTTGAACCAGTTCGACTGATGAGAGATTTTTTCTCCGTTAATAGTATCCAATAATTTCAATTTTGAATTCGCATTTGTTAAGAGATTCCACAAAAACTAATCTCCTTTTTACTGGTTTGTTACATCTTCGCGCGCAGTTTTGGACTATAACTAATTACATGTTTTGTGAGGCACTTGAATGTTAACGTCTCGCCTTCCACGTAAGCTCAACAAAATGACCAGAAAAAAGATATGAAACGGTAATTATTTCGTGCCAGTGGCTCAGAAATTAATCATGTGGCTTGCGAAATAAGTCAGCTTCCACTGCTTTCATTTCTCAGTGTTTTACAACGTTCTCTTCACCTTTCGACAAAGCTTACACTTGTGTTCAGCTTTTCTTCTCTACAAAACCTTGCTATTTGTTTTTCGATTCCTTAATATCTAAAAGGTTTAGAAATGAAGTTCTGAAGGTGAAAATTCGCCCTCTCGACATTTCCTATTCTTCGTTTGTCATCGAGTTCAAAAATTGTATGTGCACGAAAAATTACATCTGCTGAAAATGGGAAGGAAACTAGATAGGTCTTAGAGACAAGATAGATTTTATCCACTTTCCATTTTTTTCCATCTTCTAGGTGAGAGCATAACAATTCGTTAAAAACTTGGTGATAGGAAGGAAGGAGGTACCGCGTATCCAGTGGTTCGCGCCTTCTCGCTGCATCTTCTCCCGGAACGAACAGTCCATTTCGGAGTGCTTGAAAGGGCGTAGCCCACGGACTTGGCTGAGAGTGTGTCAAACTGTCTGACTCCGCCACACACTCTCACTCTCGCCACTCAGGCCACGCCCTATCTGGCGCTGCGAAATGGACTGCACATTTGCTTGAGAACATCTCCGTAATTTCTTCACACGGAATGGTGCAGGGGTGACAGCACGGTAAAGACAATGAAAGCGTCTGCCACTGAGTTCAAACTCTCTAGGTCTCGGCAAAAGCGATCATATGCTATTCAAATGAGCAGATCGTTTATATTCGTATCTGCTCTCCGCTGGCGTATTTACGTGCTCACGGATTAAATATTAGGTTGTCCCAAAAGTCTTGTAGTATTTTTCTAAAAAAAATCAGTAACTCTTGTTCACTTCGAGGCAGCACCAGGCGGTTCAGGAATATAGTAGAACGTTCCCTAAGCTTTCTAGGAAAATATATATTGACCCACCAGATCCCGTGAAGAGAGCTACAATGCCCGTTGTCGATACCCACCCAACTCGCGGTGTCTTCTATTATGAGCGGTCTTGCGGCACCAAAACGACGAAAGCTTGCCACTCCATCAGCGCTGCATTGAGCAAGGGATGTGTGAGCTACGTGACCGTGCGCCGCTGGTTCATCAGCTTCAACAACGGCGAGATTGACATGAAAGACAAACCACGCTTGGGACTGTGTTGGTTCTGGGACGCGGAACGAATGCTTTTCCGCGAGGTACTGGTACAAGGCGAGACAGTCACCGCTGCCGTATGCACCCACCAGCTCCAGCGGCTCGCCGTCGCTGTTCGAGGAAAGCGCCAAAAAAGGTCTGCGGTCACCCTCCTTTCTGACGACGCCCGCTCCCATTTCGCTCCCATTTCGCGAAAAGTTCTCAGGCCAAGTTATAGGAGCTCGGCTGGAATGTGCTGCCCCACCCGCCATACTCTCCAGACATTCCCACTTCTGGCTATCACCTTACCCATCCTCTCGAATCCTTCCTGGCCAAGAGAAAATTCGTTGATTATAACTCGCTTGCGAGGGCGATCGCTGACTTCTTCGACTCTCAGAACCCAGAGTTCTGGGAGAAGGGAATCAACGACTTCCCTATAAAGTGGCAGAGGGTTGCCGATAACAATGGTCAATACGTTGTTGCCTAATTGTTATTTGTTGGACGAAAAAAAAATAAAAAGTGATGATCGGAAAAAATACTACAAGACTTTTGGGACAACCTAATACATGCAATACTGAAAAAAAGCGGAATCGATCAGCGATCGAACATCACGGAAGCACTGTGTTTGCCAATAAATCGAGATCCGGTGTTTCGAGAACCTGATGCGATTCGTGTTGGTTTTTACATCAAAGCGATTATCGCCAGACCCTCCGGTCCGTCAAGCAATCACCATGACAACCGCCAAAGTGTTGGACAGACCACTTCAAAGTTTCGAGCCGGAAGAACGAGGAATCGTTCCTGCTGTGGAAGAGTGTGATGGAGAAAGTCACTGATATGTATTTACTAACACAAGAATGGAGACTCTATGGCATATAATATCTCAGCAACTACATGAGCAACGAGGGCGTAAGGGATTTAGGTGGTACTGAAACACAAGAACCCATTATCGTAATTCTGGGAGAAAGACTTGGAGGCGGTGCCTTTCCTGTACGTTTTCCCTTTCATTTTTTCCTTCTCAAATCTTTTTCCATCAGAAGGATGTAAAAACCTCAAAAATGTTGGTTGAAGTCCGATGGGACACTTGATGAGAGAATGGCGTCTTGAGGGATGACTCCCATAGTTTCAATGCCCGTCATCCAACACAGTCGCCTCAGGCCGAGGTTACGTGTTATTTAGATAAATTTACGGTGCATGAATGGCACAATTCTGGGTTGACAAGGAAAAATCGTAATTTTAAAGATTTCTTACTGATGTCTACTGAGTCTATGATTTCATCCAGTGCGTGTCAGAATCGAGGAACGCCTGATAGTGCAGAAACCCTTTTTCTGCTCTACAATACTGTGTCCGGTGCTCTCTCCAAATCGAATCGATATTTTAATCTTTTTTCAAAAACCAAAAAAAAAACATCGGGATCAGTATTTACTTGAGCTTTCGTGTGAGTGCTGATGCGCTATGGCAAATATACCATTCAGAGGCTGATTTAAAAGCACCAGTAGAGGCGAGGAAAAACTGATATGTGGGAGAAGATGCTCTCTGAAACGACTTCAGAAGAGGTCACATGTGTTGAAAATCGCTTTTAAAAAACCCGGCTTGAGGTCATATGACGACCCCGCTGCACGGCATGTCATTATGCGGTTATCGGCCGGGGGAGTCGCCATGGAGGGGCGGGACAACAATCTCGGCCGGCTGCTTAGACTCTGGCCTGTCGTCAGTCCGCTCCGGCTAGAGACGCAGAGGACGAGAGAGAAGGGGGATTTTCGGGTTTCTATTTCTCGGTTTTTTCGCCGTTTTATGTCGTTCTTTCTCTACTAATACATTGCTGAGCACCTTTACTTTCATAAACCCCCAGTGTGCCAAATTTACCCCTATCGGTGCCTTTAGGTTGAAAGGGATCCTGGTGGTGCAATGAATTAGCAACAGTATACCTGAAAGCATGTATTGCGGGTACAAGTCCCGTCCGACGCCGAAGCTTTCGCCCATAACGCAGCACTCTTGTAGCAATTAACGTTCATGCACTGCATCGCATTAAGGCTTAAGAGTTGACAAAAAAGACTACACTGTGTACGGAGAAAATGCTGCAAGCAAACCACCCGCTCAAAAAATTTTAGAAGTTTAAAAACAGTGCTTCCGCTTTAGGCAACATATCACTTATAAAGTGAATCACAAAATTCAATCAAAAAGTTGTTTGGCGGGACTGGAAAATCTCTGGGAGTTGTCTGGGAAATTGATAGGCTGCCGTAAACTATTACATGATCCAGCGAGTTGTAGCAGGCCGTGCTCTGCTCTCGTAAAAACAGGATCGATATGGTGCTTCAGAGCCATTCCAACATAAAATAACCAGTGATAAGCCAGATCTCCAGGACACTTACCGAGAGGTTTTTCAGCATCCCTTATGTATCCAGGCTATGTGAAAGAATAGAACCTTCTTTCACGTTCACTTCAAGGGTGCCTGAATTTGGCAGATTGTTGGAATGTCGTGAAGTGTCAATGTCAACGTGATCAGTAATGCATGAGTAGGGGAAGAACGAAATGAAACGTTCAAAAACTCAAGTAATAGGAACCCAAAAGCCATCCTCGCTTTCGCCCCAACTGCGTCACTGTACGAGGGGGTTAGATGCAGATGGGCGAGGGACTAAGTAAGCCAGTTGTTACTCGGTCCTCGCAACAACTCTCACAGCGTTGATGGCAGCACTGCGTGATCGCGATAAAGACCGCATGCGCTTCTTCGGTGTAGTTTTGCCGCAGATCTCGAATGTTCACTTACAGCGACATGTCTCCCCAGTCATTTATCCCGCGGAGTCCATGGAATTAGTTTTTTTTTCTTTGTACAGTACAGGCGATTATTTTTCGTTGGCTTAGATCGACGAGCACCTCCATATAAGAAAGTAGGTGGACGTTATTATGCTGTTTGCCAACCCAGTGGTGGCCACGAATATTGTCGGCGCTCAGTTTCCACACATTTTCGATGAATCCGAAATAAAACCACCGGATTTTAAGGAATGCTACATTTTGTACTATCATTCACCCTATTTTCCAGTTGAACTGCAATAGTCTCTTGAAGATTTCACCTCATCCGATCTTCTGAGGGAACGACCGACGGCTCTACGAGCTTCTCAAAAGTACTGAAAGCTGTTCCTCATGAGCCTCACAGTAATTTACCGTCGTGCAGTTCACGTCAGTTTGCGTCAATTGAAACAACCAGTTCGAGTTTTTCGATTATACATATACATTTGAACGAGGAGCCGGTTAGCGAACAAAGACCGCATGAACCTTGACGAGGTCACGCTTGCAGAGAAAGGAGCAAAAAAAACAAGAACAGTGGGATGGGCTAGATACTTGGCAAATTAATAACATTTAGCTAAAAGTTATCAATGTATCTCACTTTTATACAATTTAATTTCATTTGTAGCTGCTACTGATATAGATTTACATACCAATATATTTTATGAATAATGAATTGACAAGAAAAAAAGACTTACGTAAATACAAATATCAATCAATACAATAAATTGAAATTAAATTAGTCAGTACTGTGGCAGTACGAGAACATTGGATCAAAAATTCACTCGGAAGAATGGATCTTTCCAGAAGAGGATAAGAAAGCAAAAAAAGAGGATTCAAAGATTGAACAATTACTTTTTCGGGAATTACAGGTTAGCCATCAAGAATTTGTTTCAGGTTTCTCAGCCTTCCTTAGTTGAAAAAGAAAGCCATAATGGCGAAGCTTATTACAAACTCAGTGGGACCGTCAGTGTTTTTTAAATTTTCCTCTAGCTTTGATAAATTTTCCTCTAGCTGTTGAAAAACTTATTTCATAGATAAATCCTTGAAAAATGGCAATCGATAAGCGGGTAAGACAGTACGATGTCCCTGATGTCGATATGAGACCGAATTTTTCTATTTGCTGGATGATTTATTATAATTTGTTAGAAATGTTGTAATGAAATGCATTGTCAAAAACCCCCATTCAGACGCTAGTTCTAACTGAAATCCGCAAGACAATAAACAAGGGAAGCAGATAGGGTTAGAAAATTTCTACTGGTTGTAGCACTTTCATGAGATACCAAAGGAGTAACCCTCGTGAGGCAAAAATCCAGCGGAAATGCCGCCGATGCCGAGCGCCGCTTGGAGGGCATGCCCCCGTGACTGGTTTCGGGCCTGCCGTCATTGGCACAGCGTACAAACACAAACAACACCCCGATGGAGCGGCATAACTGCATTGTCGCTTTCCTCTTCTCTTCTCCCTCCCACATTCTCTCTTTGTCCCACCTACTTTCGTAGTATTCTTCTGTGAGCAACGCTGAACGTTCCATTGTGGGCGCACTCTAATACGCAGTCACGGGTCAAAGTGCAAAGAATTCCTGTATGCCATCAGGACATGAAATTTGCGTGTGTTTGGCAGCCTGGGGACCTAGTCAACCCATGAGATCTTCGTCGAGTTTTTGAGCAAAGTGGTCACATACCGTCTATTCAGAGTGCTACCGTTTATTTATATTCTCAAAATTTGATCCAAATGCCATGCGCGTCATTTCTAGCTGTCCATTCCTTGTCACTAATTACCCCCTGCACTCCTCAACCGGCTTCGCAATGCTCATCGGAAAGGCGGCCGAAAGTGTAGAAAAATAGCAATTAATTTGATCCAGTATAGTAACTGCTGACACTACATGAATTTGGTTCATGTTTAATTAATCCATGACGGGCAGTGGCTGTTTTTGCTTTCCTTCCCATCTCGAGCTGCGTCGCTGCCCATTGGCTAATTTCTTTAGGGGGAGCACCGTTAGCGGCTGGTAGTCCCACTTCCTCACCGTCTGCTTGACCCCAACACGGCCATTTATGGAGAGTTGACGAACGCACGATCTCCATCGGAGAAGGGAAAGGAGCCTCTTTCTGGTGTTTCCGATTGTGGCTTCGATCCTTCTGTGCTCTTTCACTACTGAGTTCGTCGATTTGCATATTCCACTAACATTCCACAATCGGTCGAATTTATCTTGTGAACATGAAAAATCCAGTATTGGATGCACCGGGTGGAGACAAAGCTGAGCGTATTCGGGGACACTGTTTCATGTGAACGAATATTCGAGTTCAGATGTGTGATAATGTCTAGCTAAACTCGTGTGAAAAATGCGCCTCTAGTCAGCCAATGCGATTCTAGCTCGCTTAGCCCCGAACAGCACGATTCAGTGGCCGAGTTGAGTGCTGGCGGCTGGCAGAGAAGGCCGAACACGGACCTTTGATTCGCGTTAGGCGAATTTGGCCTAATCCATCTCATGGAGGCTCTGTCAAGATTCCATCCCACTGTTGCACTTCAAAGTAAAAACCGAAGTAAAAACCATCAGAATCTACACACTTTTGCCAACGTACAGGCAATAAATCTAAGCCTTCACTATAAAAACTACTATCACGAGAATCAACGAAGTCAAGGAAGGCACATTCAACATCGTCTAAATTAGTAAATTGTTTCTGACGCAGATGAGAATTGAGGGCTCGAAAAAGTGATAGTCTGTTGGGGAAAGGTCGGGAGAATACGCTGGGTGAGGGAGAACTTCTATACCCGAGTGGGTTAATTTTTGCCGAGTGATTTGTGAGGTGTGTGGCCTTGCGTTGTCCTGCAACAGGATCGGCCCTCCTCTATTCACCACCGCCGGCCACAATTTTTGCAACTTTCTATACATTTGCTCCAGATCACAACAGTAAGACTCTGCTGTGACTGGCTGACCAGGTTGCAAGAAACTCTTATGGATTACACCTTTACAACACCACCACACAGTAATCATAACCTTTTTAGCGTGAAGGTCGGGTTTAGGAAAAGTTTTTGGAGGAGCATCCTTATCTACCCAGACTAATCCCCACTTCCTGTTATCATAAAGAACCCATTTTTCATCTACAGTTATAATACGGTTTACAAATGGTTCATTTTTATGGCGAACTAGGAGATTAGAGCAGGTGTCGAAACGTGCCAGACGCTGCTCATTGGTCAGGTCATGAGGCACCCACTTCAACTCTTCTGCACCTTGCCGATTGTCAGCAAATGTCTGGCCACTGTAGAGTAATGTACGCCTAGGTCTTCTGCTAACGTACGAGTATTCGTCTCCGGATTTGCTTCGACGGCTCTCCTTAAATCTTGATCATTGACGATGACCTGCGGGCGCGACCCGACTTCTCTTCGAGATCAAAATCGCCAGAAGCAAATTTTTTAAACCAGAGCTCCACTGTTCGTTCGCAAGGACAGTTCGTCCCAAAAACACTGCTAAGATTACGAGCTGCCTTCGCTGCGGAGTGTTCCAATTTAAACTCATAAAGCATGATGACTCGATAGTCGCGTCGGTTCATGATTATACGCAGCCCTGGAAAAGGCCGGCTGGAAAACTTAGAGCGACATGCATAGAAGTTTCTGAAAGAGCAGAAAAAAACCCACCAAATGGTATGCCTGGCGTTCCTTGGGATGGAATAGTTCAGGGTAAAAAATCTACTTATTTATACATACCTTAAAACCGAAATTAATTTTGCAACAACCTGATAGCATCATTCGCCACTACCGAAAAGTCTGACCGACAGGTCGAGACCCATACGCCTGCCAGGTGTGATCAACAGGTAAGTCGGGCGAGTCAAGACAACCCCTGGAGGGTTCCCACTTCCAACCTATGAATGTGGTAATTGTTGGAGCAATATGCTTAGGATGTGAAAGTTGCGTCAATGAATGATTTTTTAAGCGCACACAAGACGTGCCGTACTGTACGTACCTTGAAATCGTCCTTCCTCTGTTAATTTTCAGAAACATCTCTTATGAAGAGAAAGGTTATCCCAGAGTTGAAACTAATGAGCTGATATATTTGGCTGACTCCACAGAAGTGCCCATCAAAATCGACGGCTCAATTTCAGAAAGGGATCCGGTTACGCCATCTTGTGTGCTCAACCAGGGATAGTTATAGGAGCATGTCCCTTTTGTAGGCTTAATTTGAAATTGACCTTCTCCTGTTAGCGTTTCAAAATACCCCCTGGTACTATCAGACAAAGCGCTCTACTGAATTGTTAGAACTGATGAATGTATATTTTTGATAGCTGCTTCGAAGTGCACATAAGACTTGCTCTGAACTTGTTATTTTTCTGTTAATAGTGAAAACGTCGTCCATTGTACAGCCTGACAAAATGGACTGCTGAATATTGGAACTGGTGAACCGCTATCTTTGGCTGACTTTTCATTTTTTAGGAAGTCCATCTGAGGCATATTATTTCGAAATTATCCGTTTTCTGAGTATCCAAGTTCGACTCTCCATAAATCTTGGCGCTGTGTAGATTTATGTGTATTTCTTCTAGAAGTCATAACCAGGATATTTATTGCCTCTTGAAGCTGTAACCAAGATATCAATTGACTTTATCCCTGTCGCCTTCGTCAGAGCCTCGAAAGCCAAGATAAATGCTAGTCATCCCCCATCCACCATTTCAAACTTACAATTTCCATCTAGACCAGGATAGTTTAGAAAAAAAGTGGCAAACCACAACCACAGTGGAATTAACCTGTGAGCACATACAGCCGTCGCTGAGACCACCGCTATTTTGACTCAGTGGGTGGGTTCAGATGACCCGACCCTTCGGCATGAAGCCGATGGCGTTTTTAGCCCACACACGTTGAGAAATGGGGCAAGCTCGTTTCTTATGGCTATGCACTCATCTTTCCTATCATTTTAGGCTTTATGGCGTTAATCAAATGCTTCCAAAGTTTTGCGCGCTGGAGTCTGGAGCACGCGTGACTAAATCCCTACACTTACCTCAAACTCCCCATCCCCATGGCACTGCAAGCGGTGAGCAGTGCCATGGGGATGGGGAGTTTGAGGTAAGTGTAGAGGGGTCTCAGGCACCGAGGTGCTCTTTGATCTCAGTGCACAGAGGTCGCCCAGTTTCCCCAGTATATCCATCTCCACAGAGTTTGTAAAATATCAGGTAGACCGCACCTAACTCCTATCAGTCACCTTCTCGTCTATTAGGACAGATCATCCAATAGGAGGTTATAAACATGCGATCATAGCTTCGGTTTCGGACTAGTGTTGCCTGAGGGACGCTTGTGGAATTTCGACCACTCCGACTGCACTGTCGAGACCACACCTGCATTAAGCCTCCCTCACGGCCCTGCTGATTACATCGGTTAAGAGAGGCATGCAAGACGGACCTTTTCGCCTTTGTCGGCCCCAGATTTTATATGCCTTCTCATGGGTAATCCAGGAAGAGGCTGCTCTTTGGTGGTGGTGGCTTAGCCATTCGCCTGCGCTATTTTACGGGCTAGCTCTGAAGAATCTGCCATCTCCTGAGTGCCCGATGACATTTTTTCGGCCGTTTTGAACATGTTCTGTATGATCACCCGCGTGGTATTCACAGGGTGTGCCGACAGGAAATGGACTAAGATGTTTTTGTTGCTGGGTTTCCTATACCATTTTGTTCGATACCATCCACGTTCAGGTTGCACCTGTACGTTTAGAAAGGGAAGCCAGTAGTCCTTGGGCTTCTCTCGTGTGAACTGGATGTTTTCGGTCTGGTTGTAGAGCTGGTGGAAAAACGTGTCCATTTCCTTCGAGCACACGACAAGAACCATCTATATACAGGCAATACAGAATGGGTCAACAATCCAATAGGGGCTGTTCTATCTTGAACATATGGTCTACGGCTAGTGCAGGAGGTAACTTTTGGCCCATCGCTAGCCCCCTGATCTGCTTGTAATATTTCCCACACCACTTGTAAATAGAGCAATTCAGACATTTCTGGATCAGTGTCATGACCTGAGAAACCGATAAGGCATGCATGTCAACTGACGATCTGTGTTCGTTCAAGAGTTCGAAGGTCGCCTGCAATGCGCTTTCATTCGACACGTTGGTATAAAGGGATTTCACGTCAAAGGTTTCATGACGTGATTCCGCCTAAACCTGGTTTCTCTCAGCGGATCAGGTACTTGCTCGTGTTGCTGAGGTGGGCAGGAATGAAAGGTAATAGCTGCATCAGCACAAGGTTGAGTAGCCATGATATCCTATCCGTGGGCCCTCCTATACTGCTTATTATAGGCCGCACCTTAAAATCCGCAGGGTTTGTAGAGAATATGGCCGTCGGCGAGAGTTTGTGGGTTTTGAAGAGGGAGTAGAGAACCGGACAGATCGGGATCACACTGCAATGTCGTGATCCCTTAGCAATATCACAGACTCGCCTCCTTCATCGCTGACCAATATTTTGATACGATTTGCGTCCAGGGATCCCTCAACTCTTTGAGACCTTGTTTTTGCTCCGTGGACAGATTGGAAACATAATGCTTTTGGCTATATGGGCTGAGAATGATGAACATCGATGTCGTAAATTGCCAGAACTTTACATTAACAGTAGGGTTTGGGTCCTGAGGTTTAAAAAAACAAGGAGGAAAACGGAATGGCGGGAAAACTGGTATTTGCTTCTCCTTCAGGGCCTTTTCCGCGCAACTTCTCCCTTAGGCGAAGTTTGTCCTGTAGGATTTGTGAGGCTGTAAGGATTTTCCGCGATACCCCATGACTTATCGATTGGATGGGTGAGAAACTGGGACCCAGCTCCAGAACAGATAGCGCATTATCGGAGAGTGAGGCCGCCAATAACAGTGACTCTTCTCGCCGTAGACTCCGCCACCTAAGTGTTCAGAGTGAGGGTGGCGCACTAACGGGAATGATCCCGACTTCACGACATGATCTATAAAGCGTACCACCACGACACCATTTGTATTACCGCTCCTCAGTAAACCTCGGACGGCAAGACCGTACACATCTGAAACATACGTTAACGTGCTTCCAGAATAGTGAATGGGAGCAATACCGTAACTCTACGGCACGTTCCGAAAGAATCTGCAGGTTCACATGCTCGTCCTTCCCTCGAATCGGCATAGTATAGACATGGTTGTTCACTTTGTTCGGGTTGCGCAACGCACCTAACCTCTAACAAGGATTCCTCCAGAGAAATTGGCTTGGTACATATATTGTGGGTCATTACGTCAACATGAAACCATGTTCTTAGCTTTGTTCCACGATTTGAAAATGGAGTGATAGCTGTTGGGCTGGACGGGTTTGAACGCACACAAAAATATTACATCTGAACCTCATGCTTGAAAAAACCACAATCGTATCCAACAAATTTTAATATCATGAAAATCAATACAGAGATTTGCGAATATGTATAAACTATCTGAACTAAACGTTTTTGCCGTCGTTTTTATGACCCTTCCGTTGTTCGGAATATGTAGTATGTGAAAGATTTCAATAACAAGAAAACAACTTATCAGCGTAGGGCATGTTTGCGTTACGAATGTTTGGAATATATATCGATTCAATATCTCTTATCTGCAACTGCCCCTCTAAAAACTACTTTCATCGTCAGAATCATGAATAACACATGGGAGGACGTTGCCATACATTGGTAGTACAGGGAGAATACTTGCGAACGCCAGAAGAAAACAAGAAAGTGCTGACCTCCCAACCATTGTGCAGAGATAGCCCTGTCAAAAAAGAAAGGTGTGAATGGGAGGTTTGATATGTGAAGTATGAAGCGTAGGTGATCCAGGTAAAAGCTATGCTGCATTAATCACAAGAGGAAAAGACATAGGAATCGACACAGCGATTGGAATTGAAGCAAGAAAGATCTTCGCCTTCAGCACTCTTTCTCAGATCACCTCCATCAATTATTACTCAATGTTTGTAAGATGTTGAACACGGAACAGGTTGCATAACTCGTCCACGTGGGCTTCGTGACGGAACGACACTCTGAAATGATCGCTAATCTGCACAAGCAATGGCTAAATCACTTCTGCCACTTCCTATGGGTATAGTTTGAATGGTTCATGTCATAGACCATGAGAGACTCTAGCATCTGTTTAACATCTGGGAGTCATATGTAGTCTGACACAATTGGAGGGTTAACGTGCACATTTGTTCCTAGACCTATGAACACCCCAAAGAACCATAGGGGGTGAAATGCGAGAAAACGCGCTCGGACTATTTGTATGGTAAACAGGTTGGTGAATTAAAGCGGGTTGATAAATAAGGTTTCGGTCATTTGGTTTGCGAGTTCTCAAGAGTTCGTTTTGCGATGAGGTTAAGACTGACGGGATGAGGTCGGTTCAACAACGAATTGTGTGTGGTGCAAAAAGGATCGATGATCGGTGTCGCACCGCGTGATCCTCGCCTTTGAATCCGTACCACCCCCACTGTTATATGCTGCGCAGGTGTCGCCCTCTATGATTCGCTGCGTCACACATGTTCCCACTGCAGAAGCTCCGTAGAAAGGATTTATAAAACCTTGAAAACTTTTAATCTCCAAACTCACCGAATATCCGGGACATTTGTTCGGTGAATGTCATTTCCAAGCACTCCTTCTTCTTGATAGTGTGGACCGAGCCAGTGGATCTTCACCTGAACGATGTGAGTTTTGTTAGGCTGGGTAGACAAAGTTCGGTTTTCGGAAGTTCTGGATCTCAGTTCTTTGAGTTCCATCTTGTGAAATGTGGCTAACCTTGTCTTCGAATCCACTTTGAAGAACGCTGTTACGAGCTAACTCGCACATATCACATGAACTCAGCTTCCATACCTAAACATGTAGTTCACCGGAGATCAGTTGCGCATGGTTTCTTGCACTTTGCACCGAATTTCGGGTTGTGTCAGGTTCGGTCACCCCAGGCCCCCACTCCTCTTCGCGGAGGAATTCGGAGGAGTTTTTTGTTACAACTACAAAGATGGATGGCCCTTACAAGCACGAGCTACTTTTTGCCATTACTAAGTTAAGCTTTCGAATCGAAGTGGACACACCTCCCAGCATATCTCGATCAGAGTTAAAATAACATACCTGTGCAGCAATTGAGTATTCTTCCATGAGAGCTTCTTTAGTGTAATGGAACTGTAGAGGGTCATCAGTGGACAATGAAACATTGAGCCCCTGGGAAATAATAACCTAGAAGCCAAATAGTCCATCGGTGACTTCTTTCCAATGAGCAAACCTTCTGAAGATATTCCGGTAGTGGATTCCGTTGATAACTAATGAACAAGGAGTTGTTCGATAGAGGCGACATTGCGATACCCATATTCGTCAGATAGAAAAGGTACTGAAGTACTGGGACCTGAACTATGTATGTCATTTTTCGGAGATTTGAAGAATTTGGATCTTATCCAGTCTCCTTGGAAAAGCCTGCGCTACGCCGGCACTTTCATTTCCGCTACATTGCTCGATGCGTCTCTGTTACATTATTGGTTCACAGCGGACATCTCGTCAGGGAAGGGTTTTCTTCCCATGGAACTTTTAAAGAAAACCTGGGTGGAGCTATAGAGTCTCGAATGCCGATTACAAGTATGAAAACCAAAACTGCAAAATGGCCCTCAGATACATTTGAAAGTGGAACCGTAGCCATTTCAGTTTTGTGCTTTTGTCTGCGCTCTCATTAAAGGTACCGCTAGGGATGAAGACGCCGTCAGACTTCGCTTGCGCGAATTTGCGGTTCTGTGATTTCGCGATTTACCGATGCTGCACTTTTGCAGGCGATCCTACGACTTTAAGATTCAGTAATGTGACTTCGCATGCGGAGCTGCAATACTACAAAATCACAGAGTCGCAAACTTGCGAATCGCAAAGTCTCGAAATCATAGAGTCTGACGGCGGTCTAAGGAGAAAATGAAAACTGTGAAGACATGCTTTCAGTGAGCCAGCACTCGAGTTTAGTAGAGAAAAGCTGTGGCAAAATTCCTACTGAAAAGTGCTCGCTGTCCTTGTCGCAACCTCGCAGCGCTGCCACTGACGCTGTCACGCACGTGCTGGGCGGAGCAACGTTCGCATGTGGCTTGTATAGTCTCTCGCCGTCTGCATCTACCCTGAGCAGCTAGTGATGCAAAGGTAGCGAAAGGGGTAAAGTGAGAATGACTGTTATCGGGTTCCTATTTCTGGGGTTCTGACCGTTCATTTGGTTCATTCCCAACGGTGTCTTGAAATGTCTGCCCACCAGTCTCTCGATATGCCCATCTTCCCCGCCGAAAATCTCCTTCGCGGCCGGTAAGACGCTGCCATTCATGGTCTGTGCCCTAACCTCCGATTAGAGAACACTGCAGGGGCTCAAACTGTCCCGCAGCACTTCCGGCTGCAAAGTCTTGCAGAAATAGCGACAAACAGCTGTCGATGGCGAATATCTCATTAGACAGCTGGTGGAATTCCGAGGATATGAAGGCAGGGTCACCCAAGATATGCTCACAATCAGACCAAAAAATAACGTACTAACGCCTTGAAATTGCGTCCTTCCAGGATGAGCCCCTTACACAATACCCTTTCCATTAGGGGTTTTTTCTCTTAAATGTGCTATGCCTTCTCTGTGACACAAACCTTTCGCAACAGAATACCGTGCGCTATACTTTCACTAGTGAGATATCCCGTGAGCAGATGATTCACATGACCAGCTTCACCGCAATGGGGTCGTAAAGAGAATGTGTTCATGCCTCGTTCCCTGAAAAAAATATTCTATTAAATGCACGTATGAAAAATGTACATGAGTCAAGTCTCATTCTGCATTTGACAGGAAATTATTCCCTCGAAGCGTCCTTACCTTCTGAAAGCATTCAATGCCGTGAGGTTGGCGTACATATAGAATAAATAGTAATTATACGGAGGGTTCTCGGCATCCTTATAGTTTTCAGGAGTAGGTGTTGATCGATCGAACTAAATTCATAATATTTTATAGTCGAGAAGTGATCCTCAGGCACGTCCCTTGAAAGTACCCACATGGACGAATTCGTGCTTGCTTTCGTCATCGACCGAATCGATACCGGAAACTTGTTGGAGGAATCGATAGAGATCGGGATGTGATGCTGGATCGTTTGTAGCCTGAAGAGTCAAGCAAATCATCATTATTATCAACATATTTATATATTTGACTCTAATTCAGCACCCTCCATGTGTAATACAACCTCTTTGAGCTATTCCTTAGCGGTATTAGCTTTCATGAGCAATCTTTTTATTTTTCTTTAATTTTTACCGGAATAGTGATACTGACCTCAAACAAGGGAGTGAATACATTGTCGAGTAGCTCGTCGAAGTTTTTAACCATGTTTTTGGACTTGTAGATATCGCTAAAAAAATCCACAAGCATAAACGTACCGTACTGCAGCGTAATGGATTTCAAAATTATATAATTCAACTGGAACTCACTATAGACGAGGGATCTGAATGAGCCATCTGACATTTGGACTCCATACATCGTGAGTGATCGCCCATTTAGCCAGCTTATCCCATTCGTCCTGTTATGAATGCAATGCAATAATTAACCATAAACTATACTAAAATAAGCTTATTCTAAACTTCGCTTTGATGCTTCAGTGACTATGCAACCTCAGAGTAAACCAGATTCAAATATTTGTTATTTAGAATTGCATTACGTGAACATAAATATTGATTTTAGAACTCAAGCCAGGGTCAAGCGTCCAGATGAGGAAATTTTTTAAAAAATACGACCCCCCCCCCAAAAGGAGGCCCCAATACGACCCCCTCTCTGCACAAAAACCATCAATTAAGCATTTGTCGATTTTTTAAATGCTCACCACCAATATACATCTGAATGGACACAAAAACCCGAAAAATATGTGATACAGGTGGAATTCCCAGTACTATACACTCAATATATAATCTATGAATCCTAGATTCCAGATCGCATCACGCTTCTCTCATAATCGAACAATTTCAAACAATAATTCAGAATACTCCACACATCTAGAGAAGTTAAGGATCTCATGCCAGGCGACGGCTGCGACGCGGCGATCACGATGGAGCGCGGTATCTTCCCCATACTAAATTCCGGCATTTTGGAAAAAGTTCAAACTTTACCTAGAGCCCGTCTTTCGAGCACCTGTAAACTGTTTTCCTAATAACTCCCTCAGACCTATCCATTGCCCGTTTGCTTTCCCCAATGGTTGCTTAGTTCTCGATATGGGTTTCCAGATGAGGATTTGATGAGGAAAATTTCAAAGTGTTTCACGGAAATGGCCATAACTTCCTTCAAACTTAACCATATGAGTTCGTTTTGGTGAAGCAGGGTCTGCTAGGTTGTCGCTTTCGAATAACTACCTAAACCTTGTCAAATCTCTAAAACGAAGGAAGAAACCTTCAAAAAAGCCAGCTGAGGAAAGCTTTTTTTCGCCGAATTTGCGAGATATTCTCAAGATTCTTCAGAAAAATTGATTCATTGTTACTGAAATTTCTCTGATATGCATCCTTCGCTCTGGAAGGCCTAGTGGGAAAGCGAGAAGCGTCGGTCAGCTCCTCCGGGATGCGCCATGCATGAGGATTTCATCCACATTCTCAGTGAATACAAACGTTTTTGCGGTTTGTATAGTGGCTGCTTACACGTGATTACGTACTTGCAATCGTAGTAATATATGAAGAAAGTCCATATCAGCTAATTTTCCGTTTTCATCCCAATGTTTTTGCAGTGTCCATCCACGGTGGTACCCGTCGATAGATATCGCTTTCCACGGCTTATCGGTGAATTCCGGAGGTGTCTCTGTACGTAGTTTCGGTGTCAGCGGACCAACGAAAGAGTTATTGGTACTGGCCGGTTTCGTTGTGGGTTGCGCCATGCATGAGGTTTCCATGATGATTAAGTTAAGCTAGTTTCAGGTACCAACCTAATTAGTCAGTTTTATCATTTCTTCCCTTACACTTTAGACCCTCTGCGTGAGAACTTCTTTTGATCACTAGTACCTCAACGATTACGACCCCCCCCCTCCTAGCGGACCAAATACGACCCCCCCCGTTGAGGATTCGTCAACGGAGGCTTGACCCTGACTCAAGCTGGTGCTGCACGACGTTTCTTACAGACCGTCTTGCAGAAATTAAGGAGTTGGAGACTGAAGCTCTTACTCGTCCTTCTTACTCGTCAGATCTGGACCAACCAAACCCTACTTTTTCAACATCTGAACAGCTTCTACAGTAGCATAGTGCTCAAAAAGCATGATGATAATGAGTCGAAATTCACGATTTCGCGCGATGTAAATCATCGGACTTTTCTCGGAATGGGGGAGACAATCATGCGTCTTCTCGGCAAAAGTGCAACAAATCGAATGGTGTTTTTTTTCTATTGGAAAAGAAGCGTGTGAGCTAAGCTATGATCTCTCGAAAATAAAATTACGAAAACCGACTAAAATTCTTTGCGACCTAATACGTCAGAGACGGGCCGTATGAACCGCGTTCGCGGTTTGGGTCGTTTCATTTTATTTTCTACACTGAGTTTGTACTCAGCACTTTTGCGTACGCTCTCGAAAATCCGATCTAAACCGTGCTCGCTGCCAAAGCTTTCATAAACGTGCTGATCCTTCGAGCTATAATACACACCGGGATCAAACCTTGCGTCGAGAATTTTTTTGAAAGTAGAATCCTTCCACTCCTGAACGCGACCTCCACCTTCCAACTCCTGATACGATCCCCCGTCGGAGAATTTTAGAGATGGAGGTCTAAGCCTGATACATACTGCTGAGACGGACCGAACCCAAGCAGGCAGTCTTCACTTTATGCCTTAAAAGGAATCGTCGAAAAATGAGTTTCCTTGTTACCCGTATATTTATGTTGTATTTGCCTAATAAGAGCCGCATGCAAAGATTCACGCAAAGAGTAAGAATTCGGCTAAAATACAGCACCACAACGTCTCGCCAGGTGGGCGGGGCCTCCGAGTGAACGCCTCGTCCCGTCGTCCGCCGCTGTTGGGAACGGAGAGGGGGACTGTTTACGTAGCTCACTGTTCCCACAATGCGTCTCCGACCGCGGTGGACGACAGGGTGGGCAATCGCTCGAAGGCTCCGCCCACCCGGCCGACACTTTGTGGTGCTATATCTTAGCCGGATTCGGATTCCTCGCGTGAAACTTGCATGCGGCCCACATTAGGAAAATACAACATAAATATGGGTAACAGAAAAACTCATTTTTCCGTAGACGATTCCTTTAAGTGAGGGAATATTATACATTGGCACTGAAGGAAACTTGCTTCACGCTTGCAATAGGGTGGTTGGAAAAGGTACAGCAGATGAGATCTCTGGTGCTACGATACATTACAATACTGGATGTGATTAGTTTGACCACTGAATGGAAAGATGAGGTAAGAGCTACTAATGGTGTGCCTCGAAACAAAGAAAATTGAGAAATAAGAAAAAGGAATGGATAATCAACCTTGCTCCGCCCATAAATGGAAAGACGGGGTTCAGCATGCTGGTACTTCGAGTCTTCAAGATCTGAGAGAACCTCCTGCAATGAAAGGAGCTTTGTACTGATGATATCTCATCACATTCTGGCGACTACGATAGAAGACTGACCTTGAGCACTTCAGCGAAATACTTTCCACCAACATAGTTATCGGTTTTGATGAAAATCTCACGCAGAGTTGATTCACCAACTGGATTGTACCTTTAACGACTTCCATCAGTGGTAATTGTAGTCGTAGTAGAAAACAAAAACATGATAAGCAACTCAAGCTCTGGGTGTCCGGCACATCAAGGGCATGGACATGGTGCATTTTCTTCAGTGGGTGGTTCCAAAAGAGGGGGGGGGAGGGGCAAACGAGCATATGACACCAAGAGAAATTATGGAAAACAGGGTAAGCGATAAATAGTGACGCCATTTACAGCTGGTGTTAGGCCTATTAGCTAGCCATGGTGTTGGTCACAGGGTTAGCCTAAGGTGTGGTTCCTCAATTTGGTGGCACATTTGGAAAAAAAGCCCCGCAATAGTCAATACAAGGAAAGACACTGAGTTTTGGATAAGATCCGCACCCAGAGGGCACTGAAATCCCTTCGGAAGGATTGCTAATCAGATTCTAAAGCTAGCACCGCTCTGGGTTCTTTTCACATTGTGCCAGTTGGCAGCTTCGGAAGGTTTATAGAAGGGGACCTGGAGCGAAGTCAGGATTCACACTGGCTCCTGTACAATCCTTTCGTCTCCGGTCGAGCAAGAACGGATAGTCTCAGCCTCGTCCACTCGGTCAAGATAAATTGGGCAGTGCTCTGATCAAGCTCTCCTACACACAGTAGTGAGAATAATGATACTCCCGTGAGCCATATTTGGTGATCCTATTCTGAGAACTGAGCAACTTCTGCTTCAATATCTTCTACTAGAAACTATGAGGTACAAGCTAGAGCAAGCGACGGTCGCTGAAGTGCAGATTCATTACAAGAGTAACAACATTGTCCCTTCTCTGAATGGTGTGAAGTGTTAGAGTAAGGCCTACTGTGTTAGATCAGCTGCTAAATCTCGGAAAGACTTGCACACCTTGCCAAGCCATATATGATACAAATTGATCATATATGAATCTGCACTTCAGCGATCGTCGCTTGCCCTAGCTTGTACATCATTGTTTCTAGTAGAAGATATTGAAGCAGAAGTTGCTCAGTTTTTTTGTCAGAATAGGAATACCGATACAGAGGAGTGCATAGCGTTCTTGAGGAAATCTTTCACGGAAAAATGGGTTTTTCTGTTAACCGTATACTTATGTTGTATCTGCCTAATGTGGGACGCATGCTCAGGCTAAGATACAGCATCTCAAAGTCTCGGCCGGGTGAGTGGGGCCTCCGAGCAAGTGTCCAAGCCGTCGTCCGCAGCAGTTAAAGACGCATTGTAGGGACAGAAAGTCACGTATACAGCCCCACTCTTCGTTCCCAACGCGGCGGAAGACGGAAGGGAGCTTTTACTCGGAGACCACGCCCACCTGGCCGAGAATTTGGGGAGCTGTATCTTAGCCGAACTCTCGGTTTTTCGCATGGAACTTTGCACGGCCCTCATTAGGCAAATACAACATAAATATATGGATAACAAAGTAACTCTTTTTTTCGGGGACGATTCCTTTGAACCCCATTCGTTTGCGGGACGCATCCGTTGTAGTCCTATGTAATGACGGGATTTGAGTGCATAATTCTCCACAAGGGTCACATGAGGACATAAGTGCACATTTCTGTGATTCGCATGATTCGCACAAGCGTAACAGTATTTACTCGATCGCGATAAAACTAATTTCTTTATTCAGACCCAAGACCCGTGTCAGTAGCATGAAGCACAGTTCCCCACGAAAAATCTAGAATAAAATGTGCTTCAACGTACTTTGTGTTGAATTTGTCAAAACGATGAAAAGTGTTTCTGTCAGCATGCACATCCAACATATCCACTGAGAGATCATAAGCATCGATTCCCATCTTTTTGAACACTTCCTTCATAGTCACTGGTTGGTTGTTCTGAAAATTCCCTTGTTATTCAGGGCATATGTGGGTATATATAAAGTTTGTACTCCTCACTAGAAGACCACGGTGACGCCGTGCATGTGCGAGAATTACTTAGCCCCAAGCTGTGCCTATGATGAGGATAATGCAAGTGATACCTTGTAGGCCCCTACCCCACCTTCGCAACCCGCTGCGTCCCCATAGCATCTGATTCCTCCATTTCAACTGCGCTATCCTCTCTCATTCATTTTGACTGACTCTTAAGTCAGAGAATAGAGATCACAAAAGATATGGTCATATTAATAGCGGTTTATCGATCCGATTTCTGCCAGAAGGAATTCCATTTGTCACGATATTACAATACGTGAAAAAGAACCCGGTTCTAGTGAAAAAAAACGAAAAAAAACCGGGATCTGCACTTCTTTCTTTTTTTTATAACTCGGCTCCTTTCCACTTAATCTTCTTATAGACGTACATACCCTATATATAAACCAGGAGTTTGGTTTGTCCGTTTGTGTGTGTGTGTGTGTGTGTGTGTGTGTGTGTCCGGTTCAATTACCCAAGTTTGAGGTACGTGACACTATACAGACCCTCAGAAGTTAGCAGGAAAGGTCGAGCCAAGTGCTGGCTGGGTGAGGCGTAATGGGGGATGTACAGAACGCACATCGACTTTGTCGATATCGATTGAATCGATCGATATTGATCGAAAGTATCGGCTTTGTGCAGAAGGCTGGAAACGGCTCATGTACCCGATCCAACGGAAGGTCGGCTCATCAGCGGGAAAGGTCGGGTCAAGTGTGGGTTGGGTGGGGAATGGTAGGAGATGCACTCATGAAAGTTGAAATTCTGCAACACACGCATCACCGATCGATATCGATTGAAAATATCGGTTTTTGTGCAGAAGGCTGGAAACGACTTATGGACCATACTATTGCTTAAGTGCCCTCATGAAAGTTGAAATTCTACATATAACATCATGCATCACCGATCGATATTGATTGAAAATATCGGTTTTTGTGCAGAAGGTTGGAAACGGTTTATGGACCATACTATTGATTAAGTGCCCTCATAGAGGTTGAAATTCTACAACATCATGCATCACCGATCAATATGGATTGAAAATATCGGTTTTTGTGCAGAAGGTTGGAAACGGCTCATGGACCATACTACTGAGTGAGTGCCCTCATAGAAGTTAAAATTCTACAACATCACGCATCACCGATCGATATTGATTGAAAATATCGGTTTTTGTGCAGAAGGTTGGAAACGGCTTATGGACCATAATACTGAGTGAGTGCCCTCATAGAAGTTAAAATTCTATAACATCATGCATCACCGATCGATTGATTGAAAATATCGGTTTTTGTGCAGAAGGCTGGAAACGGCTTATGGACCATACCACTGAGTGAGTGCCCTCATAGAGGTTGGAATTCTACAACATCATGCATCACCGATCAATATTGATTGAAAATATCGGTTTTTGTGCAGAAGGCTGGAAACGGCTTATGGACCATACTATTGATTAAGTTCCCTCATAATAATTGAAATTTTACAACAACATGTGTCACCGATCAATATTGATTGAAAATATCGGTTTTTGTGCGGAAGGCTGGAAACGGCTTATGGACCATACTATTGATTAAGTGCCCTCATAAAAGTTGAAATTCTATAACGTCATGCATCACCGATCGATATTGATTGAAAATATCGGTTTTTGTGCAGAAGGTTGGAAACGGCTTATGGACCATACTATTGATTAAGTGCCCCCATAGAGGTTGAAATTCTACAACATCATGCATCGCCGATCAATATTGATTGAAAATATCGGTTTTTGTGCAGAAGGTTGGAAACGGCTTATGGACCATACTACTGAGTGAGTGCCCTCATAGAAGTTAAAATTCTATTATACAACATCACGCATCACCGATCGATATTGAGTGAAAATATCGGTTTTTGTGCAGAAGGCTGGAAACGGCTTATGGACCATACTATTGATTAAGTTCCCTCATAATAATTGAAATTTTACAACATCATGCATCATCGATCGATATTGATTGAAAATATCGGTTTTTGTGCAGAAGGTTGGAAACGGCTTATGGACCATACTACTGAGTGAGTACCCTCATAATAATTGAAATTTTACAACATCATGCATCACCGATCGATATTGATTGAAAATATCAGTTTTTGTGCAGAAGGTTGGAAACGGCTTATGGACCATACTACTGAGTGAGTGTCCTCATAATAATTGAAATTTTACAACATCATGCATCACCGAGCGATATTGATTGAAAATATCGGTTTTTGTGCAGAAGGCTGGAAACGGCTTATGGACCATACTATTGATTAAGTGCCCCCATAGAGGTTGAAATTCTACAACATCATGCATCGCCGATCAATATTGATTGAAAATATCGGTTTTTGTGCAGAAGGTTGGAAACGGCTTATGGACCATACTACTGAGTGAGTGCCCTCATAGAAGTTAAAATTCTATTATACAACATCACGCATCACCGATCGATATTGAGTGAAAATATCGGTTTTTGTGCAGAAGGCTGGAAACGGCTTATGGACCATACTATTGATTAAGTTCCCTCATAATAATTGAAATTTTACAACATCATGCATCATCGATCGATATTGATTGAAAATATCGGTTTTTGTGCAGAAGGTTGGAAACGGCTTATGGACCATACTACTGAGTGAGTACCCTCATAATAATTGAAATTTTACAACATCATGCATCACCGATCGATATTGATTGAAAATATCAGTTTTTGTGCAGAAGGTTGGAAACGGCTTATGGACCATACTACTGAGTGAGTGTCCTCATAATAATTGAAATTTTACAACATCATGCATCACCGAGCGATATTGATTGAAAATATCGGTTTTTGTGCAGAAGGCTGGAAACGGCTTATGGACCATACTATTGATTAAGTGCCCTTATAAAAGTTGAAATTCTGCAACAACATGCGTCACCGATCGATATTGAGTGAAAATATCGGTTTTTGTGCTGAAGGCTGGGAACGGCTTATGGACCATACTATTGATTAAGTGCCCTTATAAAAGTTGAAATTCTGCAACAACATGCGTCACCGATCGATATTGATTGAAAATATCGGTTTTTGTGCAGAAGGCTGGGAACGGCTTATGGACCATACTATTGATTAAGTGCCCTTATAAAAGTTGAAATTCTACAATATCACGCATCACCGATCGATATTGAGTGAAAATATCGGTTTTTGTGCAGAAGGCTGGGAACGGCTTATGGACCATACTATTGATTAAGTGCCCTTATAAAAGTTGAAATTCTGCAACAACATGCGTCACCGATCGATATTGAGTGAAAATATCGGTTTTTGTGCAGAAGGCTGGGAACGGCTTATGGACCATACTATTGATTAAGTGCCCTTATAAAAGTTGAAATTCTGCAACAACATGCGTCACCGATCGATATTGAGTGAAAATATCGGTTTTTGTGCAGAAGGCTGGAAACGGCTTATGGACCATACTATTGATTAAGTGCCCTTATAAAAGTTGAAATTCTGCAACAACATGCGTCACCGATCGATATTGAGTGAAAATATCGGTTTTTGTGCAGAAGGCTGGGAACGGCTTATGGACCATACTATTGATTAAGTGCCCTTATAAAAGTTGAAATTCTGCAACAACATGCGTCACCGATCGATATTGAGTGAAAATATCGGTTTTTGTGCAGAAGGCTGGAAACGGCTTATGGACCATACTATTGATTAAGTGCCCTTATAAAAGTTGAAATTCTGCAACAACATGCGTCACCGATCGATATTGAGTGAAAATATCGGTTTTTGTGCAGAAGGCTGGAAACGGCTTATGGACCATACTATTGATTAAGTGCCCTTATAAAAGTTGAAATTCTGCAACAACATGCGTCACCGATCGATATTGAGTGAAAATATCGGTTTTTGTGCAGAAGGCTGGAAACGGCTTATGGACCATACTATTGATTAAGTGCCCTTATAAAAGTTGAAATTCTGCAACAACATGCGTCACCGATCGATATTGAGTGAAAATATCGGTTTTTGTGCAGAAGGCTGGAAACGGCTTATGGACCATACTATTGATTAAGTGCCCTTATAAAAGTTGAAATTCTGCAACAACATGCGTCACCGATCGATATTGAGTGAAAATATCGGTTTTTGTGCAGAAGGCTGGAAACGGCTTATGGACCATACTATTGATTAAGTGCCCCCATAGAAGTTAAAATTCTACAACATCACGCATCACCGATCGATATTGATTGAAAATATCGGTTTTTGTGCAGAAGGCTGGGAACGGCTTATGGACCACACTATTGATTAAGTGCCCTTATAAAAGTTGAAATTCTGCAACAACATGCGTCACCGATCGATATTGAGTGAAAATATCGGTTTTTGTGCAGAAGGCTGGAAACGGCTTATGGACCATACTATTGATTAAGTGCCCTTATAAAAGTTGAAATTCTGCAACAACATGCGTCACCGATCGATATTGAGTGAAAATATCGGTTTTTGTGCAGAAGGCTGGAAACGGCTTATGGACCATACTATTGATTAAGTGCCCCCATAGAAGTTAAAATTCTACAACATCACGCATCACCGATCGATATTGAGTGAAAATATCGGTTTTTGTGCAGAAGGCTGGAAACGGCTTATGGACCATACTATTGATTAAGTGCCCTTATAAAAGTTGAAATTCTGCAACAACATGCGTCACCGATCGATATTGAGTGAAAATATCGGTTTTTGTGCAGAAGGCTGGAAACGGCTTATGGACCATACTATTGATTAAGTGCCCCTATAAAAGTTGAAATTCTGCAACAACATGCGTCACCGATCGATATTGAGTGAAAATATCGGTTTTTGTGCAGAAGGCTGGAAACGGCTTATGGACCATACTATTGATTAAGTGCCCTTATAAAAGTTGAAATTCTGCAACAACATGCGTCACCGATCGATATTGAGTGAAAATATCGGTTTTTGTGCAGAAGGCTGGAAACGGCTTATGGACCATACTATTGATTAAGTGCCCCCATAGAAGTTAAAATTCTACAACATCACGCATCACCGATCGATATTGAGTGAAAATATCGGTTTTTGTGCAGAAGGCTGGAAACGGCTTATGGACCATACTATTGATTAAGTGCCCTTATAAAAGTTGAAATTCTGCAACAACATGCGTCACCGATCGATATTGAGTGAAAATATCGGTTTTTGTGCAGAAGGCTGGAAACGGCTTATGGATCATACTATTGATTAAGTGCCCTTATAAAAGTTGAAATTCTGCAACAACATGCGTCACCGATCGATATTGAGTGAAAATATCGGTTTTTGTGCAGAAGGCTGGAAACGACTTATGGACCATGCTATTGCTTAAGTGCCCTCATGAAAGTTGAAATTCTACATATAACATCATGCATCACCGATCGATATTGATTGAAAATATCGGTTTTTGTGCAGAAGGCTGGAAACGACTTATGGACCATACTATTGATTAAGTGCCCTTATAAAAGTTGAAATTCTGCAACAACATGCGTCACCGATCGATATTGAGTGAAAATATCGGTTTTTGTGCAGAAGGCTGGAAACGGCTTATGGACCATACTATTGATTAAGTGCCCTTATAAAAGTTGAAATTCTGCAACAACATGCGTCACCGATCGATATTGAGTGAAAATATCGGTTTTTGTGCAGAAGGCTGGAAACGACTTATGGACCATACTATTGCTTAAGTGCCCTCATGAAAGTTGAAATTCTACATATAACATCATGCATCACCGATCGATATTGATTGAAAATATCGGTTTTTGTGCAGAAGGCTGGAAACGACTTATGGACCATACTATTGATTAAGTGCCCTTATAAAAGTTGAAATTCTGCAACAACATGCGTCACCGATCGATATTGAGTGAAAATATCGGTTTTTGTGCAGAAGGCTGGAAACGGCTTATGGACCATACTATTGATTAAGTGCCCTTATAAAAGTTGAAATTCTGCAACAACATGCGTCACCGATCGATATTGAGTGAAAATATCGGTTTTTGTGCAGAAGGTTGGAAACGACTTATGGACCATACTATTGCTTAAGTGCCCTCATGAAAGTTGAAATTCTACATATAACATCATGCATCACCGATCGATATTGATTGAAAATATCGGTTTTTGTGCAGAAGGCTGGAAACGACTTATGGACCATACTATTGATTAAGTGCCCTTATAAAAGTTGAAATTCTGCAACAACATGCGTCACCGATCGATATTGAGTGAAAATATCGGTTTTTGTGCAGAAGGCTGGAAACGGCTTATGGACCATACTATTGATTAAGTGCCCTTATAAAAGTTGAAATTCTGCAACAACATGCGTCACCGATCGATATTGAGTGAAAATATCGGTTTTTGTGCAGAAGGCTGGAAACGGCTTATGGACCATACTATTGATTAAGTGCCCTTATAAAAGTTGAAATTCTGCAACAACATGCGTCACCGATCGATATTGAGTGAAAATATCGGTTTTTGTGCAGAAGGCTGGAAACGACTTATGGACCATACTATTGCTTAAGTGCCCTCATGAAAGTTGAAATTCTACATATAACATCATGCATCACCGATCGATATTGATTGAAAATATCGGTTTTTGTGCAGAAGGTTGGAAACGGTTTATGGACCATACTATTGATTAAGTGCCCTCATAGAGGTTGAAATTCTACAACATCATGCATCACCGATCAATATGGATTGAAAATATCGGTTTTTGTGCAGAAGGTTGGAAACGGCTCATGGACCATACTACTGAGTGAGCGCCCTCATAGAAGTTAAAATTCTACAACATCACGCATCACCGATCGATATTGATTGAAAATATCGGTTTTTGTGCAGAAGGTTGGAAACGGCTTATGGACCATAATACTGAGTGAGTGCCCTCATAGAAGTTAAAATTCTATAACATCATGCATCACCGATCGATTGATTGAAAATATCGGTTTTTGTGCAGAAGGCTGGAAACGGCTTATGGACCATACCACTGAGTGAGTGCCCTCATAGAGGTTGAAATTCTACAACATCATGCATCACCGATCAATATTGATTGAAAATATCGGTTTTTGTGCAGAAGGCTGGAAACGGCTTATGGACCATACTATTGATTAAGTTCCCTCATAATAATTGAAATTTCACAACAACATGTGTCACCGATCAATATTGATTGAAAATATCGGTTTTTGTGCGGAAGGCTGGAAACGGCTTATGGACCATACTACTGAATGAGTGCCCTCATAATAATTGAAATTTTACAACATCATGCATCACCGATCGATATTGATTGAAAATATCGGTTTTTGTGCAGAAGGTTGGAAACGGCTTATGGACCATACTACTGAGTGAGTGCCCTCATAGAAGTTAAAATTCTATAACATCATGCGTCACCGATCGATTGATTGAAAATATCGGTTTTTGTGCAGAAGGCTGGGAACGGCTTATGGACCATACTACTGAGTGAGTGCCCTCATAGAAGTTAAAACTCTACAACATCACGCATCACCGATCGATATTGAGTGAAAATATCGGTTTTTGTGCAGAAGGTTGGAAACGGCTTATGGACCATACTATTGATTAAGTGCCCTCATGAAAGTTGAAATTCTACATATAACATCATGCACCACCGATCGATATTGATTGAAAATATCGGTTTTTGTGCAGAAGGCTGGGAACGGCTTATGGACCATACTATTGATTAAGTGCCCTTATAAAAGTTGAAATTCTGCAACAACATGCGTCACCGATCGATTGATTGAAAATATCGGTTTTTGTGCAGAAGGCTGGGAACGGCTTATGGACCTTACTATTGATTAAGTGCCCTTATAAAAGTTGAAATTCTGCAACAACATGCGTCACCGATCGATATTGAGTGAAAATATCGGTTTTTGTGCAGAAGGTTGGAAACGGCTTATGGACCATACTATTGATTAAGTGCCCTCATAAAAGTTGAAATTCTATAACGTCATGCATCACCGATCGATATTGATTGAAAATATCGGTTTTTGTGCAGAAGGCTGGGAACGGCTTATGGACCATACTATTGATTAAGTGCCCTTATAAAAGTTGAAATTCTACAATATCACGCATCACCGATCGATATTGAGTGAAAATATCGGTTTTTGTGCAGAAGGCTGGGAACGGCTTATGGACCATACTATTGATTAAGTGCCCTTATAAAAGTTGAAATTCTGCAACAACATGCGTCACCGATCGATATTGAGTGAAAATATCGGTTTTTGTGCAGAAGGCTGGGAACGGCTTATGGACCTTACTATTGATTAAGTGCCCTTATAAAAGTTGAAATTCTGCAAGAACATGCGTCACCGATCGATATTGAGTGAAAATATCGGTTTTTGTGCAGAAGGCTGGAAACGGCTTATGGACCATACTATTGATTAAGTTCCCTCATAATAATTGAAATTTTACAACATCATGCATCACCGATCGATATTGATTGAAAATATCGGTTTTTGCAGAAGGTTGGAAACGGCTTATGGACCATACTACTGAGTGAGTGCCCTCATAGAAGTTAAAACTCTACAACATCACGCATCACCGATCGATATTGAGTGAAAATATCGGTTTTTGTGCAGAAGGCTGGGAACGGCTTATGGACCATACTATTGATTAAGTGCCCTTATAAAAGTTGAAATTCTGCAACAACATGCGTCACCGATCAATATTGATTGAAAATATCGGTTATTGTGTAGAAGGTGTCCTTACTGCACACCACTTTACTGGATCATGTCACACTCCGCACACTGTGGACACTGTTGATGGGCCTGCATTAAAATGTTCGGTGTTTAGATGAAAATGTCTATAGTTCGTTCGGAAAGAGCCCAGGTGTCGGGATATCATACCTCATATATAAAACAGGAGTTTGGTGAGTCTGTATATCTGTGTGTCCACCCTTTGGTTTAACTACCCAAGTTTGAGGTGTAGAGGGCGTGGCCTACGGGCTTGGGTGAGAGTGAGAGTGTGTGACGGGATGAGAGAGTTCGATACACGCGCTGACTTTGCATGCTTCCATGTGTGACGCGCAGTAGTGTGCTCTAGCTGGCATACCAAATTGAATGAGAGTTTTAGCGCATCGGCGATTTGGCGTGCCACGTCACTCTAGCAACCGCGGTCAGTTGAACGCGGCGCGTGCCAACCTGCGGTTGTTTTCTTTTTCTGCTATTTCCTTTTCGTAATTTTCCATATCTTATCGAAAGCCGATATCTGTTATGGCAAATATCCAAAATCGCGGATGCGCCAATACTTTCACCTTCCGATTAATACGTATCTTATCCTTTACGCAAACGCGCCAATTCTCTCGAATCGCGGATGCGCCGATCCGCCAATTGTCTCAAATCGCAGATGCGCAAATGAGCTCATTTTCTCGATCGATACGTGTATTTAACTTTACGCCAATGCGCCAAAACTCTCATTTAGTTGGGTATGGCATAACAAATTGAATGAGAGCTTTAGCGCACCGGCGCATCCGCGATTTGGGATTTTTGGCATGCCACGTCACTCTAGCAACCGCGGTCAGTTGAACGCGGCGCGTGCCAACGTGCGGTTGATTTCTTTTTCTCCTATTTCCTTTTCGTAATTTTCCATATCTTATCGAAAGTCGATATCGAAAGCCGCACGTTGGCACACACCGCGTTCAACTGATCGCGGTTACAAGAGTGACCTGCCACGCCAAAATTCCCAAATCACTGATGCGCAAATGTGGGCGCTACTGAAGTTGGGGGGGACCACTCGACAAAAGCATAAGTTGCCCCCAATTTCTGTTTATAGGCACTCTCAAGGTTATTTTATGCCTAGATACAGCTAACTAACTGAAAAAACAAACTATCCTCCATCAGAATATAACGAGAAATTCACTTCAACTAGACTAAACAACCACTTACGCATATTCGCCTAAGCCTAGGGAAAGGGAATCTCCTTCCCCAAGGCTTAGGCTAACATAGGATGGAAAAAAAAGCACGAATTTGCTTCATTAGAATCGTTTCTATGCAGTATTCGAAGCCGATTCGGCTAGCGCTATGGCTTCTCTGCGCTCTATCTCTGCGTTAGAGACGCAGAGCACAGTGCGCTGGCCCCCCCAACTCCAGTAGCACCCAAATGTGCTCATTTTCTCGATCGATACATATATTTAACTTTACGCCAATGAGCCAAAACTCTCATTTAGTTGGGTATGGCATACCAAATTGAATGAGAGTTTTAGCGCATCGGCGCATCCGCGATTTGGAATTTTTGGCATGCCACGTCACTCAAGCAACCGCGGTCAGTTGAACGCGGCGCTTGCCAACGTGCGGTTGATTTATTTTTCTCCTCTTTCCATTTCGTGATTTTCCATATCTTATCGAAAGCCGATATCTGTTATGGCAAATATCCAAAATCGTGGATGCGCCAATACTTTCACCTTCCGATCAATACGTATCTTATCCTTTACGCAAACGCGCCAATTCTCTCTAATCGCAGATGCCCAAATGTGCTCATTTTCTCGATCGATACGTATATTTAACTTTACGCCAATGCGCCAAAATTCTCATTTAGTTGGGTATGGCATAACAAATTGAATAAGAGCTTTAGCGCATCGGCGCATGCGCGATTTGGAATTTTTGGCATGCCACGTCACTCTAGCAACCGCGGTCAGTTGAACGCGGCGCGTGTCAACGTGCCTTTGATTTCTTTTTCTCCTATTTCCTTTTCGTAATTTTGCATATCTTATCGAAAGCCGATATCGAAAGCCGCACGTTGGCACGCACCGCGTTCAACTGATCGCGGTTACAAGAGTGACGTGGCGCGCCTAAATTCCCAAATCGCGAATGCGCCGATCCGCCAATTCTCACAAATCGCGGATGCGCAGATGCGCTCATTTTCTCGATCGATGCGTATATTTAACTTTACGGTGATGCGCCAAAACTCTTATTCGATTTGATATGTACACAGCATTAGAAACTCTTTTCATTGTAATTCCGCTCTGAACCACTTATTTGAAGCCGACGATGTCTGCTCCTGACATGTGACGCCCAAGTGATGAACGGTTTTGCCCCACCGAGGTTCGTGGCTGTCCAGTACTGTTAGTTCCATCTACATTACGAACGAGTGTCGCCCATTCCGCGTAATCAGGAGGTTGGAGCTCCTCAATTCCAACTTATTATTATTTACTTTTGCAGAATACAGCTCTAAAATGCTTTTCAGTTCGTACATTTCTGCGAGTCCCCAGCCACATGATCTCTGCCACCTACCGCCATATAGACGTGATCAACTGATATGTGGGGCTCTCTGTTGATCTTACCCATGCGCGACCCGTATTCGGAAGACCTCCTCTATGCCGACGATGCCTGCTCCTGACATGTGATGTGCCCAAGTGAAGAACGGTTTTGCCCCACCGCGGTTCGTGGCTGTCCAGAACTGTTAGTTCCATCTACATTACGAACGAGTGTCGTCCATTCCCCGTAACCAGCAGGTTAAAGCTCCTCAATTCCTACTTTTGCAGAAGCATAACCTATAAATAAACAAGGAGTTTGGTGTGTGTACTATTGCCTGTCCGTTCGATTCTCCGTTTTACCAGTAAGACAAGTGGGGAGGTCAGGTCAAGTTCGGGTTGGGTGGGCATGGCCAAGATGATCAGAGCGGACATGGGCAAGCCTGACTCCGCCCGCAGTAGGCGGGGCGTTCGCTGCATTGTCTTCAGATCAACGCTAAAATTTTTTCATCTCAAACTTCCACGGGCAGCGGGAGAAGGTGAACCAAGATGAGATCGGAGTATATGTAGCAGTTAAGGGAAGCCCACCTTCAACGGGCGGAGCGTGCTGCAAGCGGCCGGTGCTTACTGCAACTGTTCATAACCCAGCTCCAGAGCAGTCTAGAGACTGAGGAAAAATCGCTGGAGATCAGCGAGATCTGAGCTGTTTCCAGTATATTTGAAGTGAGGGAAGACCCACCCACAGTGGGCGGTGCAAGCAACCGAAATCGTGTTCACTCATGAAACATCATATTCTTCTCTAGAGCGGTCCAGGGACGGGGTGAAAACCAAAATGTGTAACAGCCCAAGTGGCAAAAATAATGCCAAATGATCACGTTAGGCGGAGCCTTCGCTACGATGTTGATTGAAAATATCAGTGTTTGTGCCGAAGGCTGGAAACGGCTTATGGACAGTTGAAATCCTATAACATCATGCACCACCGATTGATAATGATCGGAAATATCGGTTTTTGTGCAGAAGGTGTCTTTACTGCACACTACTTTACCAGACTATGTCAGACTCCGCTCACTGTGGACACTATGGACGAGGCCTGCGTTAAAATGTTCTGTGTTCAGATGCAAAATTCTATAATTCTTTCCAAGCAGCCCATGAGTCGGGATAACATAACCTATATACAAACCAGTAGTTGTTGTGTCTGTTAAGTTGTCTGTCTGTCCCAAGCGAAATTCTATACTGCCTGAAAAACAAGCGGAGGAAGTCAGGTCATGTTAGGGTTGGATAGGTTTTGCTAAGAGATGAACAGGTAGCACATGGACCATGTCAGACTCCGTCCCCTGTGGGAGGGGCGTGCGTTACAATGTTCGGTGTCCAAATGCAAAATTCTATAATTCGTTCCAGAAGAGCCCAGTAGTCGGGATGAGGTGGGCCAAAATGAGTCAAGGGAGTTTGTGACTGCTGAAGAGACCTACCGGCCCCTTCGCTGTAATTCGTTCCAAAAGAGCCAGGAGTAGCGATAAGGTAGGCCAAAATGAGTGAAGGGTGTATGTAGTAGATGAAGAATACACGCCTTCAGTAGGCGGAGCACGCTCCACGTAGGTGGTGCTTAACGAGCGTTTATAAGTTGTCTCAGGTGCAGCCCAGAAACTGCGAAAAAAATCGATGGAGATTAGTGCTGTCTAGGCGGTGTTGCACATTATTGAGGTAGGTGGAGGCCCGCCTACAATGGGCGGAACGTGCAATCACCAATATCGTGCTCACTCATAAGAAATATAACACCGCCCGGAGCGGTCTAAAGTGCCGTAGAGAGCGGGAGTAATTCGATGCTGCTAGAGTGACAAAAATAATGTCAACTGATCACGGTAGACGGGCCGTCATCAGGATATTGGCTGAAAGTATCGGTTTTTGCGAAAGGCTGCAAACGTCTTATGGACCATAGACTCAGTGAGTACCGTCATGAAAGATGAAATCCTGGAAAATCATCAGCAAGCCACACCAATAGGTGAAGCTGTTGCAGAACTTCAATGAAGTCCTATTGGTCGACATCGATCGAAATCATAGATCTCTATGCAAAGAGCTGAACAGGTAATGGGATCCCATTGAATGATTACAGTCGCAGAGGTTGAAAAACTGCAGCATCATGTGCTATAGGTCGTAATTGTCGGTTTTCTTACAGAGGGCCGGGCAATGAGATGGGCCACACCAGTGGATGGACATAATTGCAGAAGCTTACATTCTGTAGAGCTTATTGCATGTAGATCGATACCTATTGCTATAATGGACCTTTGTAAAGATGGCTGTAAATGGACTACCCCTCAGCACAAATGTAAAATCTATGTATTGATTTCCGCCAAACCACATTGCTGTGCAATTTCTTTTACATCATTTCGCCCACAGCCCGCTTCGCACCGGTGTCCCGTAACGCGATGTAGATCGCGAAGCTCACCTGTTTACATCATTTCGCCCACAGCCCGCTTCGCACCGGTGCCCCGTAACGCGATGTAGATCGCGAAGCTCACCTGGTATTATTTGAATTAGCTCATCAAGTTCTATAAGCCAGTGTTCTCAAATATCCAAAAATCTGACTTTTCACGCCTCGCATCACAAAATGCCAGTGGGCACGCGTTCGCCAGCGACGCGCCACTATCATAACAAGGAAGCTTTTTAAAATGTTTGGAAATTCAATTTCACAGAGCTCGATGATCTGATTCGGGTAATATACAACTTAGAAGAAGATTAAGTGGAAGAGAGCCGAGTTATAGTAAAAAAGAAAAAACCCGGATCCGCGTGTTTGCGTTTTTTTTTCGGAAACTTGCGGCTAGTATTGTACCAAACGAGCTCTCATACTCAACGCTAGCCGTAGCAGAAAATACTTAAGAGAGTGTCGTATTATAGTTACAGTCCATATCCCGACGGCTGCCAAGGCGAGGCCTACGCACTTGTGTCGATCTCTCTCACCCCGCCACACACTCTCACCCAACTCTGTAGGTCACGCCCTGTCAGCCTTCGGGAACTGTACTGTAATAGAGGCAGCCGTATGGGTCCAGGTGATGCTGCGATGAGAAAGGAGAAAGGTCAGAGGCAGCAAACAATTTTGTTCAGTTTCAGCAGTTTTCTAAAACCGTATCCCCTTCGCGGTCTCTCCATTTGACACCTCTTTCGGAAGTAAAGCGATTTCACGCCCGCATCCCTTCTTCGGGGTGATTTCAGAGAAAGAGTACCATGCCAACGCGATTCAGATCCATCGACGAGGTGCTTGACTCTGCACTTAGGAGTTGTGAATGCTGCTGATGTCCATAATTATAAAATCAATTGAAAGGTGGCAAACATCTGAGTCTGGAGTTGGGACGAGGACCTTCTCCAGTACAACAGTATCGGCTTCGGTTCGGATCTTCTTCTTGATGAAACGAAGCAAATGCTTCTGGTTCATTGATGATGCAGCGTGAATGTGAGTATCGACCTGGAATCAAGTTATACAGAAGGGTAAACAAGAGATATTTCGAAAAAAAAGTTTACCTTTCTGATGTTGTAGAAATCTCTATGAGAAACAGCTTTTTGTTCGTGAAGTTCGCGAAGCTCGTTCAAAAGCACGTGCAATTGGAACTTATTCTGCAGGTACGACAGGCGTCGAAAGCAGAAGGATTTTCTGAAGAAATACCGTACTCATTTGGTTCCTAGGAACTCATTTCCTATGTAAATTGGTTCTTCAGATATTGAGAAGACAATTCAAAGTGCATTCACATTTTGGTCATTCATTAGTACGGTACCATGGGTGTATAACGACTTTGAGCGCGTAAAATCAATAAACAGGGGATGCCAAAAAAAGTAATTTTGCTCACGGCCCACATCCGCTTATAGTACAAAACATAGGGAACCGAGAGAAAGTATTGGGACAAAATATTCCCAAAATGTTCCTCTGAAAGCAGGAACAAGCTGTGGCTCACTAGGTTCACCTTCATAAAAGTATGGAGCCTTCAGTCGACGCAGTCTGAATTCAGAGCAGCTACGGTATCAAGGTCTACTCAAAACAGTGGCGCCAGGTTCCGTGGTAGGTCTTTTGTGGGAAGCTTTGTGAGAACTGGCTCTTCGGTTCATGGAAGTCACAAAACCCTTGCTGCTTGGACAACGCTGCTATGGTCGGAACTATCATTGTTCATGCCTCAAACCTACCACCGGAGGGGTTTGTGGTAACGGCACGTTCTACTTCTTGGAAACCAAGGCCGCTGGAAGCCCGGAGAAAAAGGAATATTAGAACACCACCCAATAATAATCCCGTCAGGTACCCAGAGTGAACGGACCTTAGCAAGGTCATGAACGAAGGCGACGAATTTTCGGATTCGGCCCAGTTGAGGTGACACATTTTGTTTACTCGGAACAAGCTCCCGTTACTGATTGTGCAGAAGGCTGTTACGGAGTATAGTGATATAGTGAGGTCTGCTCTTGACTTGAGTCATGAAAATACCACGTAAGAATTTGCTGAAGTTCGACCTTTTTTGGCACCCCTGCATATTTTGACGAATGCACGCTAGTGGACCAGGTTGAACTGCAAAAGTAAACTTAAGTTGCGAAATCTTACAGTGGTCCATCAACAATCATTTGCGTGAGGCGTTCAGTATCAGACAAGAACTGATCCTTGGTAATATAGTGCTTGGCAAAATCGGGTTTCAGTTTACCGTCAGCATCACACACTTCTACCTGCAAGTACACCTCGTTCATTGATATCCGCAAACTGAAGATCAGGAGCTTTTATCGGTGATTAAGAAACCCACAACGCCTTCACGTCTTCGCAACGTATACTTGACAGGGAACACGGGCAGTGGAGTGTTCAGACCCCAATGATCCTTTGGTGGTTCCGGTGGATTGAAAGACGTGTTCGCAGCTGGAAAGGTACAGACATCAGGTAACACTCAACTGGCAGCCGTCGCCACGTTTCGAGAAACGGAAAACGTCTACCACTGTCGGTTTAGGATCAAGGAGCACCACACACACGCACACATAGCTTCGATAGAAGTGAGAGGTAAGAGCACATACACACACGGATGAGCATTGTAGTTTTAGGTTTTTTTAGCAAGAAGACGCCTGATACTCGAACAAAACAGGGTTCCCATTGCGATACCGCCTTCCGCCCATTTTGCACGAATATCATGCCACTTCAGACCAGGCTCCTTCCTACTCGCATGAATTTATCACTCACTAGGCATAGCCGAAAACAATTCATAACGGATAATTCAGAGCTGAAGAAGCGTATACCCAGTGGTCCAGCACACACATCACTCCTAATGTCCAGTTTTAAGCTTCATTGAGCATATTTCGTTGATAATTTCGGGAATCGTTGTCCGTTGTCAACGATATAGTGGAGCCCGAAAAAGAAAACTGTGTACATGTTGCTGCTCAAGGGTGAGTAACAAGTAAGCTGGAACTGTTCCATTCGGTGAACTCCACGGCCCTTTCCATCACATGCGCCTCATTGTCAGTGGCCTCACGGTGTTGTTTCTGTCTCACCTGCATATCCTCTGCTCTTTTGTCAGAGCGATACTCTCTTTCCCCGCAATATTTCCCCTCTATACTAGAGAACTCGTCCTTTACCAGTTTCGCTGAAAGAGACCTCAGATTCTTTTTTCGCCCACACTCTCCGTCGGTCTTCCTTTTTTGCCTTCACTCAAAAAGTATCAACTTTCTAGTTAAAAGTTTCCAGCAAATAGCGACTTTCAAAGGACCATGGAATGCGTTTTGAAGATAAATCGAGTAGAAAAAAATCTTCATGGGATCGGAAGACCTGCACATCTAGCTCCCGTCAATTTTTTCCTATCTATTGAAACCACGCGGGCACAGATGGTGAAGTCAAGAGTGTCCTATGTCCCGCTTCGAACTTACACCACGCAAGCAAAGCGATCTCAACCAAACCCATCAATCCAACGCACTTGCTTATTGTTAGCCATAATTTTACTAATGTAAGTATGCCCACTGGGGTTTCAGTTAAATTTACGAATTAGGTTTATGTTCTAGGCACTGGAATGCCTTCACGATTCATGTGAGATAAGCGGGTCATCTCTTACTTAGTTGCCGATTCATTGGGCAAAGCATCTTAGGCGACACGGTGTGCCCTCAAAGGGTTAATCAAAGCACGATTCTCGTTGACTTCGAAACGAATAGTTAAAATTTTGACAAAAAAATCACAATCCACAATTATTCCAAAAGCCGCTCAACCTGTTTTAGAACATACAACTGTCTGCGGAGTAGTAAAACCCTGTGAAAACTGCTTTGTTATTAGAAAAGTGAGAAATGCGTGAGAGAAATGTCATAGTGGGGAATTTACAAGAAACGGTAACAGTATTAATTCATGCATATGTAAAAATATTATCTTGCCACGGCACGGTTCAGAGAAGGTTTAGTTCAGTTTAATAAAAAATTATCTACACACGTATGTGGTTTCAGTGGCAGTTTTGGTCATTATTTCCTTGGGCCGCGTTCATACTTTGCGCCGGCAAGGCGTGGCTGCGTTTACAGGCAGCGAGGCAGGTGGCACATGGGAGTACCGAGACGACGCAGGCAAGGAGACAGGGTGGCACAGGCGGAGACGCAGAGAAACGCAGCCACGCCCTGCGCCGGCACCGCACAGTATGAACGCGGCCTAAGTATGTCACCGCGAGCGCGGCAGTGTGATAAAAGATCCTTGTAGCGTGCGATGGCATGGTAACGCAACCGCCTCGCGCCCACAGCGCATATACCGCACGCGGCAAAGACAATACATTAAGCCACCGTCATACCATGCGGTGGTTCCAGCGTGCCTGCCGGCACCAGGGCGTGGCTGCGTTCACAGGCCGCGAGGCAGACTGGTACGGCCAGAAAGAAACGCAGAAACGACGCAGCCGTGCCTTGCCGTTGTCACCGCAGATTGTTAGAGCGGCCTTACACTGTCCCACGAGGTGACCTAATGACCCTAACCGCTACTTCAGACACACGCACAAAAAAAAAACTGGAGATGATAAGGACTGGTAGAGGAAAACGGCTGAAAATCAGATTAGTTCATTCTCAAACAACTTTTACCATATGGTAGAAAAAAATCCGATGATCTTCTTTCCGTCTCTAAAGTATAAACGACTGAAAATCCTTGTCTATGAAGAGTAATTGTTTGATTGTGTCTTTGTCAATTACAGGACGCTTCAGGTGAAGTGGAAATAAAAAATTGAGAAAAACCAAGTAGGTTGTAAGGAAGGTTCTGGCCGGTTTTTCGCGTTCACGAGATAAATTTAAATATGAAAGCGCGTCAATGTGGATCAGCTCACATATAGTGCTCCTCAGATAAATAAAAAGTTGCTCTTTCTGAATACATGCTTTCCTTGAAATATTTCATGGTCTCCGAATCAACAGGGAGATTTTGAAGTACTGCGAAAATGACACTTTTTGGATGACTACACTTCACAAGTCCTTGTTTAGCCGAGTCCAGGCGAAGGTGACCAGAAATGTGAGTACTGCAAGGGGAAGGGGCGAAGCATTGGATGGACAATTATACTTGGTTTCAAGAGTGCAGGAACGAGTACGAGTTGCTCGAATTGTCAATTGATCAAATCGCTTTAAAGGCAGCATTAGGGGAAAGTCGGACGAAAAGTAAAAGTAGTAGTGCATTTAAAAGTCGAGATGCCTAGTAACAGGACAATGGAGAACGGATGGAAATGACCAAAAACCCGAGAAATAGGACCCCCTTCCCACCGTTGGTTCTAGGCGCGGACGCTTCCCGTCAAGAGGCTGGTATTCTGATCTAGTTTTCCATTGGCATGTTGCCAAGTAAACACAAGGGAATATTTAGAAATACGACAGCATCTATTTTTTGGAGTGAGCTTCAAGCCAAAACTGCGAAAGCGCGCCGCAAAACCTTCGATCCTGCCGCATCTCCTTGACAGCTCCCACGCCAGTCAATCGGGGATTACCTCATCGGGAGGCGGGACTGCTGTGTCCAAGAAGCGGAACCGCTGCATGGTTGCGGAGTTTTGGCGTTTCTACAGCTCAGATGGGTGCTTTTTCACCGGGATTTCGCCACAGATAGCCTTCTTAGGCCCAGGACTACCATGTGAGTGACTTCTTGTAGGGATTTCTCCATTACCGCATTACCCCTAATGCTGTCTTTAACTAAAATGGCAGAAAGCAACGAGCGTTCATACGTGCAGGAGATATCCACAAGTATTGGCCCTCAACAAACAAGTCAGTTGACCACCCCAAGTAGCCATGATTCAAAAAAAACCCAAAAAATGGGTTTCGCGCGACCCCTCGGAGCAGCCATACCCAAGCGCCCCACAATTTTCCACAAATCCTCTTCCAGTAATTGAAGCAGCTGCAGGCCGAAGCCCCTTACTCGTCCATCATATTTACCAGATCTAGCGCTTACTGAGCCCCACTTTCCGAAACATTTGAACAGCTCTTTCATAAGCAATGTGTCTACAAATAATGGTGATTTGGAGTCGACGTTTTTTATTTCGCGCTATATAAATCTTCAGTCCTCAATCGAAAAACAGTATGCAAGAATGAGGTGTTGCCAAAAGTGTAGCGAATCGAATGATGCTTATTTTGTGAGAAAATATGCAGTCTGAGCCGTGTTAGGATCTCCCGAAGTTGAAATTGCGGAAACCAGCCGAAACTTTCCTTACAACCTGATATAACACGTCCGTTGCAAGAGCTAAACATTTACTAACCATACTCTCTGTTACGTATCTTATTGAACTTTTTTTCAACTAAACGTTTACGCGATGATCTTTTGACCTTCCACGTAGAATCCGGACTACTTCCCAATCTTCGCGTCCCCCATATATGTATGGAATGAACTTTCTTGATGGTACGGTCACTTATGGACCTTGATACTTGTCAAGAACATCTTCCTCGCTCGCTAGGGTAAGCTCGATCTCGATGTATCTCATTCATGAATTTTCGCTGCTGACAGGATCAGAACCATCTTAGTGAAAATATGGGGTACTTGAAGTGCCAGAGAGAAAAAAGTGATTAGAAGTCACGACGCAATACCACGATTAGAAGTCGCCGTAGTGTGTGCTCGAAGAGAGAAGGCTGTGTGCTATTGTGTGTGTGGGTAGAAGATAAAGAGGTCAATCGATACATCATTACATGACATGTATTCAACCTACATAATTCGACATCTGAATAAAACCGTCGCATCGTTGGGCCATCAAAACTCGGCGATGACATTTCATGTAAAAATAAACTGAACACCGCGGAAGAAAAGCAACAAAACCTGCCCTCTACAGTTCAACAAGGCATGCACTTGTGGAACTGCAAAACACCACGGACCAAGGTTAGGAATTCCGCAAGACTCACTTGACTCAGTGTTCTTTCGGCGATACTTCGGCAGATTCGCCGGATATTCACCGCTGAGGAAACGTTTCGTAGTAACTGGGAACTGATTTCCAATTCGTTCCATGTACTGATTTCGCATACGAAGCGCTTCGATCAGATGTGTCGCTGCATCTTTCAGATCCTCTAGCGGCAGCTGAAATGCCCTTCGTTGAAGATACATACGAATATGCACTTGCATGTATGTACTTTATGAGTTTATGAGCAAGAAGGGTGCCGAATATGGGATGAAGTATTACGGTAATTGGAAGAAGCTCTCACCGTTAATTATTCCCATTATGATGTGCTACTCATTCAATTACTGTGAGCGCGCCCTCGTGCACCGACTACACAGGTAGAAATCTGTATTTTTTTCCATTAGAGTGTGCATAGAGTTGATACACCGATATGGAAAGAGTGACCAAGCCAAAATTCGATCCGCACCAACATTAGCCCCTCGCATGTCGGTATGGAAGGTATTCATTGTGAGTGATTATAGAGAATAACTTTGGATTCATCGTGCGCAGCTATTGAGAATGTCCTAGAGAAATTGAGAAAGATAGATCGGGCGACCTACGACGAAGATGGCCAACAACACAAGATATGGACTGGGTTAGAAGATACGAAGAGGTAAATGGAAGAGGAAACTAATTGAACTCACTCCAGACAGCTCCTCGCCGGTGATTGCCATCCGCTGATAGTTGACATCAACTGCATCTCTGCAAAAACCAACTTCCGGGACTGGTTGCTCAACTGATGGCAGAAAACAATTTCAAGCTTTCTCATAAGAAGCTGAACCTGAACGTGTGCATTTCGACAAGTTGTGGGCTTTTGCAGCGCGCGTCCATCTCCTCTTGTAGACCAGCGGCCACCTTCGGCGACAAGCACATGTAGTCATTTTGAGACTCGAGCCGAGCTCTGAAACATGCACGCACTCAGAAGGGATACTTCATGTCATTTCAGCTGATACCAGTGATAGCATGCATACAGTACTCCAACAAGCACACACAGTGTGTACGAGAAATATAGTCTAATGGAGAGGCAAAAAAGAAGAGAAAAAAAGAGATGACTGTAAATAAGCCCTCTTATAATAATGTAAACTCACAAGCCGTATATTATTAAACACTTCGACATGCGTTTGCCAGTTCAGGAATATGGCTCAGTATTGACTTGGCTCGCCACCACCACCACGACTTAGCAAGGGAAATCTCACATATAAGCTGCTCAACACGATTACATGGGAGGCCTTAATATTCATCGGAAGCCCTTCGAAATTGAAAAAAAACCCTTCGATGTTACTATGCCGTTATACTGCGTAAGTCGCCTCCGAGCACGCGATATCTCTGTTTTTACCGGCATCGCTGATACAGTGAAGTATTACTCTCGAATTAGAAAAGCGCTGTACCACCAGCCTGGATTTTTGGACCACTTCGCATTCGCTACCCAGTCGTCGCAGGCTCAGTGATGCACTTCTTATAACATTTCTGTACCTACATGGATTGGGCCGCAGTCAGACTTCGCGATTTTGCGGTTTCGCGATTCTGCGAGTTTGCGGTGCCGTGGCTCTGAACGTGAAGTTATGGAATCCTTATGGCACTATCTCAGAGTCGTAGTATCAAAGTGCGAAAGTTCGCCGCAAAATCGCAAAAATCAAAATCGCGATTTTGTAGTGATGGCAACTCGGTTACACCGTGACAAAAGTAAACCAATGAGATTGAAAGCTTTAATCCCGATTTTTTAGCCAACTACAGTCTTTGCTGCCTAGCCTAGTATATGCACAATTACGGCAAATACGTATTGAGATGCTTCTACAAACTAGAGCGAAAGGGGTGGCGCACTCTCAACACCTTTATTCTCTTCTCTCTTCAAGGCACCATCCGCATCCATCGGTTGGGAGGGAGTCGGGGTTAAGCCTATCATGTTTATGCCTCAGACCTGTTCAGCGAAATCAGTCAGTCAGCGAGGAAGCGGCGCCCAAGCTCCCTGACGCGCGAGCATTTACAATGGGATAAGCACTACGAAAGGCACCTCAAGAGCGCCCTTGGTAGCCCAGTATTGAGGGCGCTTTCACTGCATCCGCGCCCTGCAGAAGGATCAGAAGGAGTACATCCATATAGTGTCAGTCAGAGAGACTATAGTAGTGGCAATCCTATAAAAACTCAAACCAAACCGGGTGTGGGCCCCGTGGACTGGAAGTATTCCATCGCATGAAATCAGCACTAAAAACGTTGATCACTGTTCTACGATGAGTAGCACAACAGCGAGCCGAATTATAGCAATGCCGAAATAAGGATTACTCTGCTGCCTCTCATTACGGGTGACGAAATAGAAGATATTGCTATTTTTCGGAAACTATGTAGTTTGCTGAGATATGCTTTATGGACGCCACGTGGAAGCTCGTCTTCAACTGCCTGGAGTCACATGGTGACCCTTCGATTCATGACGCAAGGAGAATTGTCTTAAATTGTCTCCGAAGCTCAGGAACTAAAAGCGTGAGTTAAGCTACCGGCTAGTCCTCTCATAATCCATGTCTATCTAAACCACTTTCCACACTCTTGCGAAGTTTTGCTGACATCGCATTATCACGTGAAGCAGCCTCCTCTCTCTCACACAGTTTAACGAGGAGTAAAATTCACAGAAAGTCACATCACAACCAAGCAAATTCCAGGAATGCCCTTCTATCGTTGATAGATGAAGTAGGGGAGGAAGTTCCGAAAAACGCGTGATAAATTACTTAAAGGAATCGTCCACGGAAAATGCGTTTTTGTGTTACCCATACGTTTATGTTGTATTTGCCTAATGTGGGCCTTATGCAAAATTTCACGCGAAAAAATGCGAATCTGGCTGAGATACAGCACCACAAAGTGCGGTCCCAGTGGGCGGGGCCTAAGAGAAAAGCCTCGTTCCGTCGTCCGCCGTGCTCGGAGACGCATTGTAGGAGCAGAAAGTTTCGTAAACAGTCCCACTCTCCGTTCCCAACGGCGGCGGACCACGCTACGAGGCTTTTACTCTTAGGCTCCGCCCACTGGGACCGCACTTTGTGGTGCTGTATCTCAGCCAGATTCGCATTTTTTCGCATGAAATTTTGCATGAGGCCCACATTAGGCAAATACAACATAAACGTATGGGTAACACAAAAACGCATTTTCCGTGGACGATTCCTTTAATCAGCAATTTCTACGCAAGCCAATTTGCCCGTCGTTTTAGTTGTCTCTTATTTTGCGAATACCGACAGGTGAAGTGTTCAAATCAAATCAGTCACACATACGACTTCGTGCTCAAAACCGAGGAAAAAAATTAGAAAAGCTTGCGAATCATAGCTAACGTTTCCGTGCCTCCTTTTTTAACCCTTTTCCACAAACGGTCCGTTAAAACTGATCATCAGCGGCTGACCCGTAGTTTTCCCTCCCTTTTTATTACGCTACACCATGATAGCAATGTAAATCACTGCAAGCTACTTATCGACTCTCCTTTAGGCTCTTGTTCGGATTCAAACACTCCCGATAATTGGAGTAAGTCTCGGGACTAGAAACGAGATCGGTCGTAATTAACAGACCACTAGCTCTGCGTCTGTGCAACTTCTCTCCACCCCTTTTAGCCCATTTCCCGTCTCCTCTAGCCTCACGCCTAACGTTTTCATGTGAGCATAGCACGAATGACCTAAAGGTAAGTAAATCAAGTGCTTTTTCTGCTATTCTCTTTCCTGGCATGCCACGTGCAGCCTCCACTTACATTCACGCGATACCAAAATTATCGCAAAGTGTGCATCTACTGATATGGGCATTGAAATGTGAATACGTGCTCTCTGGAAACAGATCATCACTCCAGAAGAGGTGTGTGTAGCGAAACCTGAACATTGAACAAACGCTACTAGGGATCTTATCAAGATCACGCAGCACGACGGTTTGCAGCTACTTCCTCAACCGGCGAGGGTGGAACAATGTTCGCGACCGGCTAGCCTCCCCGCCCGTCTTCAGTCTGTCCGTGGGTAGTGACGCATGGGGGCGCGAAAGGGGAGGAGGGGAGTGAGGGGTGTGGGCGCTGTTTTACTTCATTCTCTCTATATTTTTACGCTGCTGAGCACCCCTACTTTCACATTCCACGATCTGCCAAATTTACCCCCTCCGTGCCTTTAAGCATGTGGTAGGCTTCGCTTTTTGCAGTGAAAGACGAGAAGAAACCTGAAGCAACAAACCGCTAAGCGCTTCTTGTACGCACCCCACCTCCAAGCGAATGTGTCGTGTGCTGCGAACGACCGCAAACCCGATCGATGAGTTATTCATGCGGCACACGAGGAAACACGTACACAACCAGAATAAGGAAGTAGAATAGAGGCCACTTCTACTATGCCGTACCACAGAGCACTTCAGTTCCATTTCCATTATCATCGGTTGCACCCGCTCATGCAAACACCAAAGAAGATGCTCAGAAAAGTGTAAAGAAATGACATTGAAAAAAGCTCAGAACCATCGTAGTGTGCACATGAACCAACATAAATGAGCTAACTATTGGAAAAGAAACAGATCAACAAAAGATGAATTACACTATGGCTTACATTAACGACATTTAGAAAGATTCAATGAAACCTACAGGCATGACCATCGTCGATTTTTATTCCTGAGAGGGAATGTATATATTCTAATATTAGACTATAGATGAACGTAAACAAAAAAATGTAAATAACGGGGTCATGCTAAATTTTGTAATTTTAAAATACAGATGGTGAATCTCAGGTTCACAGCTTTATAGCTCTTGAAACAGTCCCTGATACATGTAACATCGGGCTTGCAATACGTGAAATCGATACTTTTCAAATTAGATTCAGATAATTAAAAAGGAAACGCCATACTTCCGCTACTCACGAACCGATGGTAAGCATTGTTTTGTTCAATAAGGGTGGCATGGTTACTATGCAAGGGACAAATATAAATTACAGAGTTCTCAAAAACTTAAGCACAATTAATCAGCGCTGTACGCGATGCTCTTTTGACCAAACAAAGGCCGTCGATATCGAAAAATTTTCTGACCAGGTAAAAGCTTAAGACAAAGCGGGGAATTCTCTCGGGTGTGTACTAATCATCGGATTTCTAACGGCGGCAGCCGTGAGACGCGATGCGTGCGAGCTACATATCAGCGCCTTGTCCATATAATAGGTTGTTGTGAAAGTTCTTTCGTTTTTAAGAACTTGTTTTTTCCCTCAAAACTGCTTTCCAGCAATTTCTTCTGTACATCTATATGTAGTACAAGTTCACGCATCTATAGGTATTATTGTCCTTCATCTCCCGGATAACCTTTTTCGGCAAAATAAACATATCAAAGGTCAATGTCATCTTCATCACCGAAGGCTTTTTTTGAGTGGCATTAGTACCATGCCGCTCTCTGCGACCAGCAAATTTTGTAGTATTATTGTGACAATTTTTTAGAAGATCAATTATTCGATGAGCAACATCGTCAAATATTGGTACGTGAGACATCACTTCTCAACATACGGTCAAAGGACAATCTAAGGTGAAGCACCTGTTTTGCATTTGCTGCTTTCGGCTCTCGTTGACCTCAATCGGAGTATCGGAGATTTCGTAAGGGGCTCCGCCATGGGTGTTGTAGGTACCCAACGCATACGACGGTCGAAAGGGCCCGGAGTCGAACAGATCGCTGTCGACTGATTCTAAAATAAATAATTTCAGGATACCTCAGTAAACTCCACAGATTTTCAAGCCAAAGAAAGAAGCGAGCGGTGTGCAGTGAACAGGTCAAAGCGCAATCGAACACTCTGTCCCCAGAGAACGAATAGAAACATCAAGCACAAGTTGAGTGCGTGGAGATATCACTTTACGACATGTTATCTTACCCAGATGTCGCTGATTTAATGCTGCATCACCTGAAAGCGAATACAATTACAGTATTCGAGTATAGAAGGTGATGTAAGGTCTTGGTAAGAGAATCTGTCAAATGCGAAAGCACTGAAGTGAGCTTCTGATCAGCCCTATTCATCCGGATTTATCCTTCTAGGTGATAAGTAAAGCGCTATTACTTTTGGCACTATTCACCCAGAGCTACCGCACTACCTCTTCAACCAATGCGGTCGAAGTGATGATTTTTGGAGAACATTTCGCTTTAGCTGCATACTTCTATCCAGGGGTATTTCGACTCGTGGAACAAGAATATGACATTCGTTTGGCGCGAAACCGCTCGGCGCCGGCGCCGAAATGAGGTGGATCACCAAACTCGCTCACAATCTGTGATCCACTCCATTTTGGCGCCGGCGCCTCTGGCGCAGGCGTCAAGCAGTTTCTTGCCGAACGAATGTCATATTCGTGTCTTACGCTTCGAAATATTAGGTTGTGGCAAAATTAATTTCGGTTTCAAGGTATGTATAAATAAGAAGATTTTTTACCCTGAACTATTCCATCCCAAGGAACGCCAGGCATACCATTTGGTGGGATTTTTTCTGCTCTTTCAGAAACTTCTATGAATGTCGCTCTAAGTTTTCCAGCCGGCCTTTTCCAGGGCTGCGTATAATCATGAACCGACGCGACTATCGAGTCATCATGCTTTATGAGTTTAAATTGGAACACTCCGCAGCGGAGGCAGCTCGTAATCTCAGCAGTGTTTTTGGGACGAATTGTCCTTGCGAACGAACAGTGGAGCTCTGGTTCAAAAAATTTGCTTCTGGCGATTATGATCTCGAAGAGAAGTCGGGTCGCGGCCGCAGGTCATCGCTTAATGATCAAGATTTAAGGAGAGCCGTCGAAGCAAATCCGGAGACGAATACTCGTACGTTAGCAGAAGACCTAGGCGTACATCACTCTACAGTGGCCAGACATTTGCTGACAATCGGCAAGGTGAAGAAGATGTCGAAGTGGGTGCCTCATGACCTGACCGATGAGCAGCGTCTGGCACGTTTCGACACCTGCTCTAATCTCCTAGTTCGCCATAAAAATGAGTCATTTGTAAACCGTATTATAACTGTAGATGAAAAATGGGTTCTTTATGATAACAGGAAGCGGGGATTAGTTTGGGTAGACAAGGATGCTCCTCCAAAAACTTTTCCTAAACCCGACCTTCACCCTAAAAAGGTTATGATTACTGTGTGGTGGTGTTGTGAAGGTGTAATCCATTACAGTTTCTTGCAACCTGGTCAGCCAGTCACAGCAGAGTCTTACTGTTGTGATCTGGAGCAAATGTATAGAAAGTTACAAAAATTGTGGCCGGCGGTGGTGAATAGAGGGGGGCCGATCCTGTTGCAGGACAACGCAAGGCCACACACCTCACAAATCACTCGGCAAAAATTGACCCACTTGGGTATAGAAGTTCTCCCTCACCCAGCGTATTCTCCCGACCTTTTCTCAACAGACTATCACTTTTTCCGAGCCCTCAATTCTCATCTGCGTCAGAAACAATTTACTAATTTAGACGATGTTGAATGTGCCTTCCTTGACTTCGTCGATTCTCGTGATAGTAGTTTTTACAGTGAAGGCTTAGATTTATTGCCCGTTCGTTGGCAAAAGTGTGTAGATTCTGATGGTTTTTACTTCGATTAATAAACTTGTGCTTAGGCTGAGTTATAGTAGTTTGAAGTATGCGGTCCATTTCCGAAATTAATTTTGCAACAACCTAATACTTCTCGAGGCAAACTTTGAGCAAGTTTTGTGGTCCACCCCATTTTGGCGCCGGCGCCAAGCGGTTTCGCGCCAAACTAATGGCATTCGTGTTCTACGGGTCGAAATACCCCTGAGTAGAAGTTTACAGCTAAATCAAAAGGTTTTCCAAAAATCACCTCTTTGACCGCATCGGTTGAAGAGGTGGTGGGGTAGCTCTGGGTATATAGTGCCTTACTTTTTTATATGAGATCGCTGTAGTCAGATTGCAAGTCGTAAGAGAATAGGAGCCCTTCGAAGGGAATAACTTCTGAATCTTCTCGAGAGCCGAATGATCGAAGATTACATGCTTTGTGAAGAGCATAGTAGCAACCGTGGGATCTCTTTCAGTCAGAGTTCAGCTTACACTTTATAGGTTCCTTTCCACACCAAAATCATGCGCTTTCACAAATAGGGGCATCCCCTAATCAAGAATTAGATCGCAACCCTGTGACCAAAAGCCTCTGACTTGCTTTCATCAATGATGAGAGAACCTCCCGCCTTGATGTGGGCGTGAAACCACCGCTCATGTTTGCATTGTAGGAGAACTGCTCCCCTATTTGATCGTTGAGCGTATGCGGCTTGACGCAAGCACTTCGACTCGTCGTTCATTTTAGTTTCGTGCCCCCTAAACTGTCGGTTTGTCAGCTGTAAAGACTGCGACACTAATTAACCAACAACGATCGAAGTAATTACGCTTCATCTATGAAGTTCTGGTGCAAGATACTACAGGAATGACTGTACAGCATTCTTTTGAGAAATAAACACAGAATTGTGTCATTTTCATAGGCAGAGCAAGGGGCACCATTCGAGGCATTGGGACAACTATAAGGCCGCGTTCATACTTTGCAGCACTAGCGGCGACGGCGGCGAAACCATATCCCTGCCACCACCACCCGGTGCACTCTAACGACGTGCTCTCTTTGTAACGCCCGAATAAACCATTACAATGATCGCGGCGAAATACCGCTCGAATCTGTAGCGAAAGCGCGCAAATCTTGCCACGGTGACACTATGCCAATATTCTCGCCAGGATTCAAATGTCGTCACAGATTAGCGCGGGCTGTCGCCATGATCAGCATACTGTTCCATAGGTATCGAGTACTATAAATGGAGCACCTCCCCAAAGCGCGGACGTGCTCCGCGGCGGGCACATTTTTGGCTACGTCACCCTCGGTGCCACGAGGTGAACGCGGTCCAAAGTAACAAGCGGTATCGCGCAACGTAGCATTATGCGCTGATGTTGCATTCGTCCTCCTTGATTTTTTTCAGTAACACCACGTGATGGAGATTTCCCGAAAATTCATCGTCGATCTTTCCTTCTCCTTCTTACCCTGTTCACTAGAAGCCTGAACGACGAATATGATATACTGTTCTTTGCACGGCTTTCGTACTGGAGCATACCATCTCTCCGAGTGCACTAATCTCTTGCGCAATGTGTGTAGGCATTGGATGATGTAGAATGACTTCAAATTTACCTTTGCATTTCGTGCCTACTGTAAGAACATCTTCCTAGAATGTAATTTATGCCTGTTAAACAAGCCACTTTCTTTAAGATGCATTTTACGCTTGTTTTATGCGGTATTTGTTTTCTATTGAGCGTTTTCCTTCTATATTGATCAGCTTTGTTATCGAAGCCAGCATAAATTTTGAGATTTACAAGAACTGAGGCTGTAGAGCACTACGTTTTTTTGATCTGATACGATTTCAGGCAGTTCGATGCGGTGATAGTTGATCGGATGATGTGGCCGCACTGGCAAAAGAAGAAAAGAAGCAAGCGTTGCATTGGAAAAAAAATAAAATCAGCTTCATGAGGGTTTTCCCCTCTCACATAGAAGATGATCATTCATATAGACTAGGTAGTTGAATCGGCACTATTAACCCAGAACTACCTCCTAGCTCTCCAACCGATGTGGTCGAAGAGGTGATTTTTGGGAAACTTTTCGATTTGACTGCAAACTTCTACCCAGGGTAATTCGACCTGTAGAACACGAGTATGACGTTCGTCTGGCGCGAAACCGCTTTGCGCCCGCGGCGCGAAACCGCTTTGCGCCCGCGCCAAAACGGCTCAGGGGCGAAGCGGTTTCGCGCCAAACGAATGTTATATTGGTGTTCCACGGGTCGAAATACACTTTGGGACAAATTTTGAGCGAGTTTGGTGATTCACCCCATTTTGGTGTTGGCGCCTATGGCGCAGGCGCTTTGCGGTTTCGCGCCAAACGAATGTCATACCAGTGTTCTACGGGTCGAAATACCCCTGGGTAGAAGTTTGCAGCTGAAACGAAAGGTTTCCCAAAAATCACCTCTTCGGCCGCATCGGTCGAAGAGGTGATGGGGTAGCTCTAGACAATTTTCGAAAATAACGCTCGTGCTGACGTTCGTTGAACTTTGGAATTAATGTCGATGGAAATCCGAACAGTAAAATGTATCAGATCAAAATTATCCTTGTAAAAGAACCCTTTCAATGTCCTGGACTGCTCAGTTAAGCAAATAATGAAAGTTATACTTTTGTGTACTGATGCACATGAATAAGAACACTCGCTACTCACTAGGTGCAGCCCCAGATATATACAAACCTCTCATCTTTGAAACATATTTCTGGTGTCTGTATATAACCTCAAGAATTATCAAATAAACGCTGGTACTTAGTTTCGCAAAGCGAAATCCTGCACAGGCCAGCCCAAGAAGCAGTGAGAAACAGAATTCGTTGTGCTCAACGAGAAATAGCACGTTCTACATAAACTGTATCCTAAATAGAAGATATTCCTATCACAAACACCAAATGCGAAAAATAAATTTGAAGTCAATTTATTTTACCCAGTACTAAGCAGGAGCACACAGCCCGAAAGATCTGTGCACTTGAAGATATAGTATGCTGCAGCACGAAAGCAGCAACGCGACCGCGTAAAAGGCGAGATGTCACATCGTCTTTCAAGTTCTTCTCGGAGTAAGGAGGAAAAATCAGATGCACATTTGGGTGAAGTGTATAGCACATCACGCTAATTAAATGTGCATCTGACTTTTCCTCCTTCTATTCTTTTAGACTTCTGCGATAGTGCGTCAGTAGGCTAGAGACCAAGTTCAAATACATCGGAAGGGGTAATTTCGGTTGAAGGGAAATATGAAAGTTGATGTGCTAAGAAGTGTTTCACCAAAAATCTTCACACCTTCCCTTACCCCTCTGCATTACTGGCCGCTGATAGGCAGATGCACAGCTTTTATTCATAGAAGCATCGTTCCTAGTTCTGCCTTCCTTGCCTTTTTCCGGTGCCTTTAAGCGCGTAATGATTACCGTGACATGAATGGGCCATTGAGCCATCACGCTGCGCGATAGCCTAGGTCTGCTAAGAGGATGTCGCGGAACGCGACTGTCCTGTGGGCGCACTGAGCGTCCGGCTCCGCCCCCAGTCGTGACTCTATAAAAGGAGCCGCCACTACCAGTCGGTGCTTATACACTCCCCCCCCCCCCCCACCGGGAGGCACCGGGCGTAAGCTGCGAGGATGCCATGCCGGACTGTTGAGGGTGAGAGCAGACTCTCACGCTCTGCAGGCCGTCAGGACGCAGTGCGGTCGGGCAGACCGCGGTCGGCTTGGTTGAGCGCTGGTATGCTTACGTCCACTATACCCGAGGACGTGAACGGCTGCAGGCGGGGTAGGTAGGAAGCCTGCAGGGTGCAGGTTTTACGCAGTTACCGCTACTATTCCTTTAATTGACCCTTGGGGGAATGAAGTACGGTCGGACCCAAGACCAGGCAAGAAGATAAGAGTAGGGTGGTATGTATATAATAAATATAGTTAGGGTAATTCATGTACTTGCTGTTGTACAAAGGGTAGTTTACGGGTAGACGTGCAAGAACATATACCTCCGGGAAGCGGCGGCCATACTGTGGAGAGAGCAGTATGGTTCCTGAGGAATCCATGTGACAGTGACAACCCGCAGGCGCAGGAGCCGGGTGGAGCGGGGTCCAGAGGCCCGGAACTACGATGCGTTGTCCATGTGACAGTGACAACCCGCAGGCGCAGGAGCCGGGTGGAGCGGGGTCCGGAGACCCGGAACCACGATGCGTTGCGCTGGCGGTTAGGAGGGCAACCGCCCGACGAGCCGCAACAGAGGGCGCAATAGACGCCATCTGTGCCTCAGCCATCTCTTCGCATAATCCTAGGTGACATGATCCACTCTATGCGCGTTGCACCGGACAATTAGTAGGTGCTTGTTGCAGGCCGTGTGACCGTTTGAATACAACACAAACCTTTGGGAGGCGTCCTGCTACTAATCAATTTTCTGTACATCGGTCCAGTAACTTGAGTGCTCCTGAGAAAAACAGTCAAAAGGTGATCATCAGTATACCACGATGGAACGTAGTAGCCTTGGACAATCATGAGCACAACTGTCGCGGATGACGACGATGGCGGTTGAGAGCATCTTCCTCCCCGGCCCATTCGCTTCCATTGCAACCGCAGCAGCGCGTTTCGCGTCACCGTTAGCTTCCTCTGTGTGGTTGAGGCCAGTATAAAAGACTCTCGCCGCCTGTCAGTCGGTCTTCACCGGGTAACACCATAAGGCTACACGAGGCTTGGGAGTGCTGTCGCATTCTTAGCCCGGGTAGTGGAACGCTAGTACGAATTCACCCGTATCTACCATGCTTCCTGAACTGAGGCAACATAGTGCCCCAGATCCTCTGCGAGACACCGTCAACCACATGGTCAAGATGATTCGACCGGATCACTACGTTTGGCCCGCTGATGAGAGTAACCCAACTGAGACGTATTGGGAAAACAATAAGAGGTAAGTTAGTGCCGTCAATAAATGCGTTGTGAATGTTATGTGTTGTATCTTGTAGTTAGTCCTGTAATGTGTGCTTGTCCTGTTGTTGTGATAATACTGAGCTATTCCAGGAGAGACCAGAGGGTGTCCTGTGAGCCCACAGAGAGCAGGAAGAACTTCCCATGAAGAGATGGAAATTAGAGACTTCTAGGTCCCCGTGGTAGGTTTGCCCAGTCAGATGAATGTCCTGGTTAGAAGTAGTGGTCTCGATGGGTTTTTTGGACCCAATAAGTCTATAGCGAGGAGAGTGTGAGACCGAAGTACCGCCGATGACTACACATGCTGAAAGTCCATCCGCGACGACAGTGCTCCTAGTTCGATCTTGGTCATGTTTTCAACACAAAAAGCAGTTTGAGGTTTAAATAAACTTATAGTAAACACTTGGGTGAGTTTAAATCTCGTACCTAGGTGTGGCCGTCATAGGCGATGAGACTCTGTTCCATAAAGGAGAGACCTTAGCTGACTTGCGAATCATTTGATCCCTCGATGACCGTGAGAGCCGTCTATCTCGAGCTTGGCTTGATTTCCTCACCGGTGTTGGCGGAGAATGATCCGGCTCTGACTCATCACTTTGTGTTCTTTGTTCAGTTGGCAACCTCGGTACTGCTTTCGGCTTTTGCTGAACAGGAACCGGTAGAAAGGCACTGGTGACGAAGGGCATGTCGTAAGATGTTTCATCGATGCATCTTTCCAACGAAGAAATTTTCTGCTTTGCTTCCGACTTAGTATCTTTCTCCATACGCCCACGCACACTCCTTTGACTTCTAGTTCCGCTAGCAGCAGCACGTTCTCCTTTGCGATCAGGTGGAAAGGACGACGAACGCTCCGTGCCTTTGTGTTCTGGCAGAGAAGGTGTTGATGGTAAACTTTGACACTTGCTATTGCGCTCTGGCCACTTAAGAGAAATGGGGCTGCAAGTTCTTCGGACCATGGGCTGCACTGAAAAAGAGCTGAATTCGTGGTTTCGGAATTTTTTCGACCTGCGTGGCAGATAACTGCTGGCTATGAGATCTCGTTTCATACTCAACAACTCATCCGAATCAATATCATCTACCTTCCTTCCAAATTCATATGAGAGGCTTTGCGGAGAATGGAGTTGTTTCTGATGCAAGTAGGGCCCGTCAGATTGGCTCCCCCCAGATATGAGCTGCGCAGCCGGTTTGTTCGGAGATGGCTTGAGCTTTTGAGGAGTGTCGTCTCTATTTCCTTGCGAAGGCTGCTTTTTCCGACAACGCTCCAGCGAAGATGACTCTGGAGAAGAGATAATCACATCTTGTCGTGTGTAGCCGTGGTGTCCATGAGGTATGTGCTGCGCTACTTCGCCGGAGACTCCCACTTTGGTCCCCGGTGGGGTCACAACGACGGCTTGCTCCTTTGATTTTGATGCAATTGTGGCACGAGGTGGAATTTTTGCTAAGTCTTTCTGACTTAAATTTCGCTGCAGTTGTTGCACTTGCGACAGAATATTATTAGAGTTTGTCTGTGCTGGATTTGTTTCGCAAGAGACACTTGCTTGGGCCTTGTGCAGAGCCTCCTGCTTAGACTTCTCTTCTGGTCCGGTTGACCGTTGGACCTTGCTGTTTTGTGGTGGTGACCTTTTTCCTTGCATTGAATCTGGCCGTATTGAAGGTAATTCGGTCCAAATAGCTCTTTTATTTGTTGAGTCTTCTTCGTCAGGATTTCTGAATTGCATAACAAGTTTCTAATATCTTCGGTGAGATGTTCTGCTCACTCCTGAAAAAAGAAACAAGCAGGTGCGTGCGTCGGGGTGTAGGTTGGGACACACGGATCTAGGCCGTGACCCTGTGGCAGCCTGTGGCCTTTGCCCTGTGACATGAATAATTTAGACAATTTGTTCATGTAAATCGTGTCCTCCTTGCAAGTCTGTTCCGTTGTATAGTCAACTTGCCTGAATTATTCATGTCACAGGGCAAAGGCCACAGGCTGTCACAGGGTCACGGCCTAGATTCGTGTGTCCCAACCGTCATCCGATTTGCTAGTCCCCACTGCAAACAAGCCGGGCACCTCTTCGTGTGAGCTGCCCCAATTCGAGTGTCCTGTCGCACAACCATAAATAATTTGCCCAATCTTGTAAAGTTCTTTATGAGATGCAGTGGATGCAAACGAGTCCTCAATAAGCACTTGATGTTTGAGACAGTGATTCACACCACTTTATTTATTCAGCAGTCGTGCTGCGCTGAGGGTTGTCGTGACGGATCTACTAACTTCTAACGTAACTGTTATTTTTCAGCCGTTTTCGCAATAAACACAGAACTGAACATTTCGAAATGTGCTATGTATTGGACATTTTTGCAAATTATTACCAATATATCGACTTTTTATTTGAATGATTCAGTCGCATTGAATCAATTGATCACAAAAATAATACTACTTGACCCAGGTTACACCCTTGTTGCGCAGCAACACCGGCACGGTGAGCCATCATGGAGCACCCAGCTCGAACTCGAGCAAGCCATGCTAATCCAAGCCAACTGGGAAGCTCATCGCTTTGTGCTTTGAATTGAAACGCTTTGATCAATGGAACTCGAGAATTCATTCTCATTTCTGCACTTCTAAAACAAGGGACAAAGTGTTCCATCCAATGCTTCACCTCCTTCTCATCCCTTTGCCCACCTTTGTAGTTGCCTCGATCGCAGCTGGATTAATTAGAATTCGTGAAATGAAGTCATCGAAATGTGTGCATTTCACTGTACAGTAATGCTGCCATGCCAATTCGAGGATCTTCAAGAATTCTTAGAGAAGCCCCCTAGTACATAGAAAGGGCAGTCTGTGTGTAAGTTGATCTGATCTAAGGTAAGTCTGATAGTAAGTTGATCTGATCCAGTAAATTGATTTAAGGTGACGCGCTCTGAACATTGGATTTGCCTTGTGAGCACAAAAATGTAGGCAGGACTCTCCTTCTAACATGATATTTTCGTCTAACTTTCCCCCAAGTGACTACTTCCTCCTCTAGACTGGAATAACATAGGGGCAAAACCATTAGCAAAAAGTGGAGAGGGATGAAAGAAATCTCAATTCAGGTGTTCGACAAATTACTTTTTCAATGGAGACGAATAATCCACATATATCCCTCCCATCACTTCAGTGCGTCAACCCGTATGAGCTCTGGAGTGTATTCTAAGTTGTGGAGTTGAGACTGATCTGTGTGTGAGGTGGCGTGACCTCTACTCAAAACACCATCTCCGTATTTACGAGCGAAGTCAACGACAACCAACACTACGACATTGACCATTCCCTGTTCAGTGCTGCTATAATTCGACCTGAGCGTTGCGAATTTGAAAAAAGATTGATGAACTCGTAAATTTTAGTCGTTTTCGTTTACTTGGCTCGTATACACTGAGATAGGGTAGTGAGTAGAAGCGCTCACGCAACCTCTCAGATCACTCTCAACCCCATAATTTGAAAGACATTCCCAAACAAGGCACACCCAGATGTTCAAGAAGATGGTAGCTAAAATGTAACCCCCATCCCTCAAAGAATACCCGAATATGACACCCATTTCAACGTAGTCTACATAATCTCTACAGTATTTGTAACATTGCGGATTGCATGGTATAAATGAGTATTTTATTACTTTAATTTGCGCTGTTCAATCAAATTCAATCATATCTCCGGGTCAAGGGAGATATGATTGAATTAGAACGGCAGTTCCGCTTATCATCTAGTCTGGAGCCATTGCAGATTTGTGGGATTTTGACCCCGCCCCCCATCCCGCCCTCCTGCCCTCCCGCCCTCCTGCCCTCCCGCCCTCCCGCCCGTAATGTGATCAATGCAGACTCCTTCTCGTCAGTCGCTTCTTTTTCGCTGCTCTCAGTCTTATTTTTTACTTTTTTTTGTAGCTTTAGACTGTACCGAGTGTTTTCTCCGTTTTCTTAGCAGAGAATAGTTGAAAAGAAAACGCAATGTTGTTTTCCGATACTAATAAGAGAATAGAGTGCTCTGTAACAGCTTGAAGGCAAGAGAAGGAGCTCTCAGGTGAACCTCCTCTAAGGTGAAGGGAAACCTTCATTTTGTATCAAAAGAATAAACGACTCTAGCTGCTGTCCTCCCACATCTGAACCATAACCAAACTATATGGGAACCTGCGCTCAGTAAATTAGAAAACCAGCTTCGAAAAATCAATTACTCGATTGGACTAACTTAGCGAGCAGTTCTTGAGTGAATCCAGCGGATCGATTACCACCGCCTGATCAGTAGAAGACTGTTGGACGTGTTCGTCGTCTTCTTCGGTTGGGTTGTAGAAGTTCACGCCGTTAGTAGATGTCGGCATAACTAAATGGCAGCCAAATGAGGTTATCGTACGTGATTACGAACATAACTTCAGCAACGCACGCACTGCTATTTTATTCATCACGATTTATGAGAAAATTCGTGATACTTGATGAGTAGTGATGCAGGAAACACACGAAACATACGGCCAAGAAGTCACAGGAACTCAAGTATGTGGGACATGGCAGTGGTTTTGAGACCTTTTTGAAAGCTAGTACGAGCAGAACATATCAGATGCTTTTCCACGTGGATAGCATAAATGCCGAGTTCATGAGGGGAGAGTGTGGGCGCACGAGTCCGCATCAATATTCCCTGTAATCGCACTCCATCTGAGACATTCACTCTTGGCACCTGATTGCTCTTTTTCTTCTCGAAAAACGCATAAGTATGATCATCGATTCAAGAAGGGCCCTTCAACTTGAGTCAATTCATGGTTAAGGAATCTTTAAGCGGGTCGTATTAAGGAATGCAAAATGGAAAGGTAGTTTTAGGATAGAATCTTTTCGAGGAATCTTCACTAGTGTATTAGTGATTTTGTGATCAGTGGTTAGTGATTTTCAGTGATTTCGTAGGCAGCCAACGGATCTATAAATATCGTCGATATATAGTTAAAACTTTCTACTATATTTTCGAGTAGTATGTCACACTACATTTAAAGGCAGCATTAGGGGAAAGTCGGACGAAAAGTAAATGAATAAGTACATATGAAAGTCGAGAAGCCTAGTAACAGGACAGTGGAGAAAAAACGGATGGAAATGGCCAAAAACCCGAGAAATAGAACCCCCCTCCCACAGTTGGTCTAGACGCGGACGAGCTTTCCATCAAGAGTCGGTTAGTCTGATCTAGTTTTCCATTGGCATGTTGCCAAGTAAACACAAGGGATTGTTTGGAAATGCGACAGCACCTACTTTTTGGAGTGAGCTCCAAGCTAAAACTGCGAAAGCGCGCCGCAAAACCTTCGATCCTGCCGCATCTCCTTGGCCGCTCCCACCCCAATCAATCGGGAATTTTGTCATCGGGAGGCGGGATCGTTTTATCCAAGAGGCGGAACCGCTGCACGGTTGCGGCGTTTTGCAGGGTTTCTACAGCTCGGAGGGGCGCTTTTTCACCGGGATTTCGCCACAGATAGCTTGGGCCCGGGACTACCATGTGAGTGAATTCTTGTAGGGATTCCTCCATTACCGCATTACTCCTAATGCTGTCTTTAAGCATTTACCGTAATTATCGACTGACGACCTCATTAAACATTCATAACAACATCAGCCATACGAGAGCGGGAGGGGAGGGGTACTTCTAAAAAATTCAGACATTCTCGCGAATGAGAACACACAGAGAAGCACAAGAAGGTCCAGAATCATGAGGAACTACTAAAACGAGAGGTTAAGGAAAAAGCCTAAGCCTAGAGGAGGGTTATGTGAGAACAGGGCACGGATTTACCGTAGTGCTTCTCAGCAAAGCAAAATTATCTGCACAATGCCTGTCGCTTGAACTCTAGGAGATTTTCAGAGAAATAAATGTTGTGTGTGATTCTGATGCATCCCGATGTGATGGATATTCGAGTTCTTGGGAAAGCCGCTAATAAACCCCTTGATTCAGTATATCTATTGAATTCAACGACAAAAAACAAGTACTTGGCCTAGACACTGAGTCAACGATGGGAAAAACATAGTGGGTGATGGCCGGAAAAAGGTGGTGATTCGAGCGGAAATACTCAGCCTGGCTTATATACCAGTCGTGAATGGGCATTAGTGGAACGTCAGGTGATAGCCTGAAGTGCACTGAGCTGAAAAATAAAATCCGGTCTCGGATGGCAATTAAGAGCCAAGTGATGCCTAACACGGGCGGAATGGTTCACTCCGTGAAGAATCGTCCACATATTATTCGCCAAACCTCACGAGCAATCAAAAGACAGCAAAATCCGAAACGCAAGCAGAATGAGCATCGAAAAGTGCACTGATAAGAGGCTGAAAGAGTTTACGTGGAAAATGCGACGATTTCGTATTGTCAGTTGCAAACCGATATACGGCTGGGGACTTATTACACACAAAGGGTTTCGATTTGAAAAGCCCACTCAAAAGACAAGATCAGTCGGAAGGCCAGTCAAAATTGAAAATTTCAACGCCGTTACTGAGGTACAAAGCCGCTTCTGAATACAGATAGCTGGGTTTCTCACATAAAACGAACGCTAGATCTTCGTTATGGCACCTTTGGCAGTAATAGCAGTTCATAAGCGCATCAGATCTGCCGTGCGGTGCCCCCCTCCCCCAGTGCCATTCACAGAAGGGTGTCCACAGAAGGAAAGAAGGCTCATCCTGAGAATTCATGTGTGCTTGCAAGAGAGAACTACAGAACTTGTGAACTTGTGAGAATGGCAGAATCGTTCCTTTCTGCCACTTTCACTTCTCACGGACATCCACAGAATGGATTCTCTGTTACCGGACGGACACCGCTAATATCCATCGATAAATCTTCAAAATCAAACGGGAAATCAGTAACACGGACACTATAAGCGGATACGGTTCGAGGAAACAGCCAACACTCCACGTGCGAACGGAGCTTGACTCACAAAAAAAGACGACTCGGCAAACGCATACAGCCAATGTTCAACAAATTCATCCTCCGTATGGTTTTCCGAACAGCTCCTTGGGCCGTTGCGTGAGGTACAATCTAGAGATAGAATCCTGCACTCAAAACAAAAAAGATGAGCCCTAATAGAATCAGTGAGGAAGCATGAGCCAATATTCGCAAATAGCCATGCGTATCTGAAGCTACAACCCTGCTGCAGAGATAACGGCTGCTTAAATTTCATGAGTTTTTAATGCGAAAGCGCGTGCATAAAGTCAAGGCATCTGCCGAAGATAACAGAAACAAAAGTGGCAGGAGACCATCCAGAACTTTATCATCAATCGAAATTGGAAAACAAAATGGCACGGATGTTCTCACTTTCATCTTCAGTGATACCCACCGCTTTTCAGTGACGTACTGTCCCGGGTTGGCAAGTGGGTGTTATCGCAATGCGGGAGGGTCATCCTACTGAGAAGCTATTTCTGCCTTACTTCTAGAAGGAGGGGGGGGGGGGCGGAAGGATCAGTTCCCTCGTTCTCTAAAGCTCAGGCAAAAATATATGCTAGAATGTGTATGCGGAAAGATGAGTTTCTTCCTTACCCATATATTTATGTTACATTTGCTTGATAAAGACTGAACGCAAAGACGCGAAAAAGTAAGAATCCGGCTGAGATGCAGCTCTTCAAAATGGTGACCGAGGGCGAAAAGTGGGACTATTCACGTAACTTCGTGTTTCCATTATGCGTCTCCGACCGCTGTGGAAGACGGGGCGAGCATTTAGGCCTCATCCCGCGGTCACCACATTGAGGAGCTGTATCTTAGCGGGATTTTCGTTTTTTCGCGTGAAACTTTGCATGTGGCCCTTATTAAGCAGTTAGTGTAACATAAATGTATGGGTAACAAGAAAGTCATTTTCTCGTGCAAGATTCCTTCAGGCCTTCTATGAGATGCCCCTTCATTGCGATAGCACCGGCAATTAAACAATAGAAAAGGCGTTGGCGCACAGATGCATGAGGGAAAAATACGTATCGATCCTATAATTGTGCACAATTTTAGCGAGCAGCCAAAAAAGGATGCTACATGATTTGATTGATCACCGGTGCAATCGCAACTGAGAGCTGGGCTATCCCACTATGGACGCTGTTTCTATCTAAGCCGAGAAAGGGGAAGGGAACGCTTTTTCCCCCTTTGAGGATTGGGTAACAATATATGCTTGAATGTGCAGAGTGACCCCACAAAGTACCTCACAAATACTCAGGTGTGCAATTTTTTCTGAGATCCCCCCCCCCCTTCACTGTGATGGCACCTGGGCATCTATTCACCTTGCGAACTGCTTCCGTTATCGCTGTGAAGTATTACGCTTACCAACAAGGTATCAAAGAACAGCTCAAAAATCGTGCGACCATTCATCTTGCCTTAGCAACTATTAGTAGTTAACAGATGCCGGTGCTATCGCAGTGAGGGGTTGGGCATTTTATAGAATGAGCTGTTTCAAGTTTATGCCTTCATAAATCTGATGACTTGCATGTTGCATTTCATTAATGTGAAGGTATCCCGATGTTCAATAACATGTCAGTGATGCATAGTTCTTCATCGCTCTATGTAATGCCCCTCCCTCTCTGGAGCCTCCTAGCGCCAAGCCGCCTAAACATGCACAAATGATATCAAATGTCTCTACCCTCGGCGGGATGAAATCCTTACTACTCGCAAACAAGGACAGGGAATCACCGAATGAGTGGAGATTTGCTCATAGCGATGAATGAAATAAGGGAGCAATGAAACTTATGCCAGCGTTCGGGATCATGTTAGGTCAATGTGTCTGAGGGCGCCTTCATACTCTGCAGCCATGCCAACGTGCCTGCCCGTGGCAGGGCGTGGCTTCGTTAAAAGGCAGTAAGGCAGATCCTCCTATTGACATAACATCCTATTAAGTCAACCGTTACAGAGAAGAATATTATGACGATTGATGTAGCTTATCCACTCCTTTGACTGCATGTGCAAGGATTTGATGACAGCCTCGCTCCGAGATGAGGTGTTCCGAAACAGGTAGACCGCTTCTCACATGTGAACCTTGCATGCGCAAGAGAATTTATTTCCTCATCCTGGAGCTCCTTTCCCTCAGGCTCAAATGATAACCATCAAGCTCACACACCCACGATCGCTTCTTCACATCGTTTAACATAGAAGATAGTAAGGCAGTGTTAATACTTGCGATTCAGGCGGACTGCAAAAAATACGCATCGATCAAGCGATTCGAGCGATCGCGCGATTCAGGCAATGTTTAAGATACGTATCGATTGGGTGAGCGATACGCTTGAGTCGCGAACTATGATTAATGCCTCACGAAACATGACGTCGCCATCACCCCCCCCCCCCTTCGGTGCTACTTTCCGTCAGCACCGAAGGTGTTTCAGAAGCCGAAACAAACCAGAGAGGCTTGTGACGGAAACCCCGCAATAGACCGTTCATCTGACCTCTCTCAGCAGACGATCGTCTGTAGAGAGAGCACAGATAAGAGTGCGGGCCTTTTCGATCACGTCGAGAGTGAGTGATGCGGAGAGCGCTAAGTCCACGATGACGCTACAAGGACTTTGAATTTGACTATATCCATTTCTCAGTCTAAAGGTGGGAGACGGTCACGTTCGCAAGATGACAAGCGAGAAAGGTAATGTGGACATTGTACAATGAAATCCTTAATTGAATAATATAGTGAAATTCTTTAGAGAAGGCAGTTAGGATAGATTGAAGTGGAGGACATCCTCATAAGTGCTTCTTTCGAAGCACGAATCCCAGTATTCTGAATGGATGATTTGAAAGCACTTACACCGACCAGCACGGCCACCACCACCACCACAGCTGGACTCGAAAGTGCAGTGAAACATCACCTCGCTTCACCAGCCGCTCTGACAAAAAGAAAAACCGAAAGGAAATGCCATAACAAAAACAATAACAATCACCACACAGCTATACCGCGAAAAGTGGCCCCTCCGGGGCTCCTGAATGTTGTCTTCAAAAGACATTCATATGTTCATTAAGTGAGACAGACAAATGTTCTACAAGATTAGGATATCGAACGTAGCCTTACGTCAAGTTCCGCTTTGACTACAGCCCTAAAGACAACCGTTCCTCGAACTCTGGTCATAGAGTTGGATCGACCGTCGCAGTGCCCTCATCGAAGCTCGCAATTCCACTGAAAGACAACGGCAAGGGTATGGGATAGAGATAATGTGGGTAAAGAGAACTAGTAGTGATTCACCCAAATAAAAGTTAGGGCCTAAGGAGGCTATAAGTGGTGAAACTCCTACAAAAAGCAGCGTTTCTGACCTTCAGTGGATGCATTTTTCTCGCCAACCTCTTTAGCGTGACCCGCCTCCTCAGACTTCGCCTTCAACCAACAACCAGTCTTGAAAGATTTGTCCACGGAATTACATGATTCTATTTTCTCTTAAAATCGCTGCACTAGATGCAGCTCATGAACAGAAACATGAGTTCTCCTTCCCGAAGCAAAGGTCAGAAGACTGGAAGAAAAACAACGTTCGAATTGCCGCCAAGCAACATCAAAACGGCCGTCGGTAGGAGAAGTGCAGCCTAAATTTTTGCGCCTAGTGTTGTCTTGCTTTCACTCTGCGTCCCTGACCATGTGACCATTGCCTTTTTGCGAGGCACGCCCCCTCGGACGGACTCTCAGCGGAATTCTGATTTTTCGCGTGAAACTTTGCAGTAGTAAGTAATAAGCAGACCTCCTAGTAAGCAAATACAACATAAATATCTGGTAACAAGAAGACTTAAATTTCCATAGAAGATTCCTTCAAGGACATTGCACCACGAACCACCGTCACAGTACTGAAGTGAACGTTTCCTTCTGCCTGCCCACAGCTTTGCATGAAAGAAAGACATGTTGCTCAATGCCGTCAGATCGGATTCACATAAGAATCCGACCACTCAGCCGCCGGTCATGCAAAAGTTAGTTCGACGTTCTAATAATGCCATCATGATTAGTAATAAGTGCTATCGCAATGAGAGGAGGGGAGAGAGGGAGGGCCTTTCCCCTTTAAGGCCTAGGTAAAAATAGTGTTTATAATGGAATGCCCTCCTCCCCCCCCCCCCCACTCCATTGCGACAGCATCCAGTAGTGCTCAGCTTTCACGATAGCAAAGAGTGACTAGGTCATTTCCTCGATCTCAAAGGTACCGTTCGCACTCTCTGATGGGAGGAGACCCAACTTGTCACTGGTTGTCGGGCGCTGGGAGGCGGATCGACCACGTCCCCTTACAGACAATAGGGCATGGAGAGAGCGCCTTCTGAGCGCCCGGTGTTTCCTGCATCCAGCGAGCGCGAACGGTGCCTTCAAGGAAACTTGCAATTTGGTGCTTAAAGGTGAGCGACGCTTTTGTTCTAGCCGCGCCTTCATACGAGCCTGTTACGTGCTGCGGGTGACCGCCACTCATCCTATATCCACGCACTCTAATCGATACATATTGCGGCGTAGCTTTGGAAGCAGTAAGAAAGGAGGTAGTCGGAATGAAGTGAGCGCTATTGGAAAAGTTGCTCGTGTTTTCCACTCCCTTGTTATTCGAACGACACCTTTGTCTCGTTGTTGATGTCATGAGCATCATCTCATCAACGAAACAGTGGGGCATTATGTTTAGCTGCCGGAAGTCAAAATTCACCTCTGTTTCTTTCATTCTGAACGAATTACAGTTGCTGGAACTGGCGCTTCTTGTGGAATGATGATATAAACTGTTCAAAAGCTCACAAGGAATTTTATACACACGCGATGAGCCGAGACGGGATGTCTAAAGATGACAACAAGAAGTCGAATGATTGGATAATTGAGTAAACATTATGAGTCTCTATTTTTCACTGTGTGCATGAAGGGTTTTACAGTTCGATATCTGGGGCCTGCAACTAGGAGTCTAATAAGGGATGGACGGATGTTAGGAGAAGCGACCTTGAAAATGGGGTCACCAAATTTCCAACGGAATTCCCTGTATGAGCGTAGAAGGCGCAAAACAGCAGAGGATCGAGTGACGATAGCTGGCGAGGTAAAATTCAAGCTTCCACACATTCAGTGACAGCGACCTCACTTTGTAACAGCTTTGCGCTGGCGCACGACATTGCGCGCACCACTAAGTAGATTGCAAAACGGGCTCATTCCGAATCGCTACAGCTACACCGAGCTTATTATTCATCATTACATCGGTACGTTATGTGATGCACACAGAATTGTGTGCCAGCAAAGCTGGATGAGTCAAACAGGGGGGTGTGAGCAGATATGACGGAAAATCGCGTGGCCGCCCGCGGCGTGAGGCAGGGCGGGTGCGAGTGCCAGTGGCAGGGCATAGCGGCCTTTAAGCGGGGCAGTGTGGCATGAGTGGAAGCGCAGAGGTGACGCAGCCACGCTCTGCCGGGCTCCCAAGAGCAATCGATTCGCAAGTCGTACTGGTGGTGCCGCGAGTGAAACGTCGCGAAGCGATTTCCCGTCATATCTGCACACACCCAGTCAAATAAGTTAGGTAACAGCACGATAATAATCCAACCAAATACATGATAGGAAAATGGCACTCAGAAAAAACCAGAGAAACCTTAGAAGTTCTTGCGAAATTAGTATAGCTAGCATAGTAGGAATATACTTGGAATCTTACTTCCCCTTACTTCGAAAGGAGCGCATCAAACACTCACATTCCCTTTTATCAAAAAAATCTGCCGTAAACCTCCTCTCATCAGTCGTTATCTGTTCTGATCACCTACCGTTGATGTCGCTTCCCGCCCCACCACTTCCATAACACTTCAAAAATCAGGGTACGTGGGTTCTGAATTTCCGATCAACACACAGACTCATACACACACCTACAGGCGGTTAGCCGCTTATGCTAATACATATGAACGATAGAGAAACACGATGCCTCAAAAACAATAAACAGTTTGTTATGCAATATACTAAATCAAATTAATCAGCTCTGTTTGCAGCTTCATGAAGATGATCCTTCATGGAATACTTCGTTTAATGGAACCAGGCGAGGAAAACCTTCCAGACTACATATAGAACGAAAACCTACGGGCACCACATTTTCTTTTCTGTAGCCGAATACTACCACCCGATTCTATCTGAAGAGGGTTCACAGACGGTTTGCAGGGTCCATCACCGTCAATGACAATGACATCTGCAGCTCACAGCGCTGCCAGAGCAGCCGTTGTTAATTCGACACAATGATCATCATCAAAATTGATGATGCTGGGTACCACAGGAAGAGGATCTTGCGGATATGCACCTTGAAACGTTATTTGAAGGTACAGGAAGTGCATTAAGGAAGGAAATCGTGCGTGGAAACACTGCTCTCTGTAAACGAAGATTCAAGCTCGGAAGAGATAATGTGTGGGGAAACATCCGTTGAAAAACGCGCCTTTGCAGCGCTAACGTGAACCTAGCGCGCTTCGTTCCAAGCTGCATGTTTCAGTGGCCGAGCTGCCTGTCTAGTGAATCTGACGCTACTTTCATTCATGATGATGTCAAGCAAGCGAAAAAAACAAAGAGCAACCAACAAGGGAGACAATGAAAGGAAGAATGAGCGAAGAAGATAGAAAAAGGTGTTCATGTTTGAAAAATGTTCTTTAAAAAAATCAATGAATTCACACACGGCATCTTCTCAAGGCTTACAATTTGCTCCGTGCAATAATAAATCAGAGGTGCAGGAGGCGGAAAAAATCGAAAAATCCGCAAAACAGGTAAGCAACGCCATTTTGTCCGTGGGGTCAAGACTACAGTTTAAAGGAACCGGAAGGGGTCCGAAAAAAGAGAAAAATGCAAAGAATGAGCTTTTTGTAACGAACACAGAAGGTTAGAAGCGATAATCGGTGAAAGAACCCGAATTCAAGAGCGCATCGCTGCGGTGTGTATTCGCATCCAATTCGCATCATTTCACAGACCTTCCGAGTTGTCCGCTGTAGGAGACGGGCCGCGGGCCAACTTTAGTTGTAGTACCCGACTCCCAGCGCAGTGGAGTGGCCATTCCTACTACATTAGCATTCATGTAAGTACATCTAGAAATAATATAAGAAAGAACAAAGTAAAAAGTGAAAAGAAAAAACAAATAGAAACATCTCATTTTGGCACCATGCCAAGGCGTCAAGTTGGCGAGTTTGTGCAATGGCGGCCACTTGAACTCGTCCACACTACGTCTGTCCTACCGTAAGCCAAAATTATCCCCTTCTGGTGTCTTTAAAAGTAGGTGTTTAGAATGTCCAATTGATGGTGTCACGCAAACATCGAAGGGCTCACGTTGCCTTCACAATTAAAATTCCTATCTCACATTTTTTTATCTCAATCAAGCCTCTTTCGCCACCTACGCAGTTGCCACCGCTTCCACTTACCTCGTCGAAAGGTGGGCAGGGTCCGTTATCTTTTTACCGATTGCGCGACGTAGCGCCTCAGTGACGAATTTTACCAGCTGTGGACCAGTGGATGTGCGACAGGACACTCGATTGGTCCGGTCACGAGAGAAGAAGCAAAAAGATATACTCCAGAGAATCGTAGAAAAGTGACTACCATGTTTAAAAACAAGAGAGAGTCACCAAATGGAATCAAACCAGAGAATCAGCTCAGGACTTTGCAAATGAACAATGAGGAACCGAATCGTCTTCTAAAATCGGACGAAGGGAGTCGTGAGCCACAGAAGTGAAATGGAGAAGTACGAGAATTCCTGGCCGAGCGACTGGCTCCTCCTTATCAATACGAGAGGAATTTCGAAAACTTCACTGAGCGTAAAGCAGACAATGCGCCTTCGTGAGACAGTGTCGTAAAGAGTTCATGAAACAAGGAGACTGAAAGATAGAAGGATAACAAGAAACGGACGAGAAAAATAGGCGTGGAAAGATTAGTCATCATGATAGCAACGCTGCAAACCCGCGGAAATGTTTTCTGATCGACGAAGTTTTTTCGAAGGTCATTCCGCCGTCTACTGCAAAGTGTGCAAAGTTAGCACTCCGTCGGAATGAAAAAAGCTGGGTGTAACGAGGCAGACAGTGTTTTTATCGGACATGACGCTTTCGGTACCAACAGAAATAGTAACCGCCCACAGTCACGATAGTGGATAGAGTACTGTACAGCCTGTCCAAAAGCTGTCAAACTAAATTCATTAAAAGCTGGTTGAAAAGCCTCGAGGCTTTAATAGATCTTTTGTGTCTCATCACTGGGTTCCTCAAAAAGTATTCATAAAACTATGCCAAAACGGCATTAATAAAACAAACGCGTAAGGTTCACATAATAGAAGCTTGGAGCCGTGGATCAACTATTACTGCTACCTATTAATCGTTTGGCAAAGAAAAACCCTGTCCGTTACCACTAAATCTCATCGTCTTCGATGTAGTAAGCATGCAATAAGAACTCTCGCGTCACAGACACATCAATCATCCTTACCAACATCTCACATCACCGGATTAGAAAAAATAATCTGAACAAGCACTTCTCTCTATTACTATGCCCTCTACTCTCAACTCAGCAGCATAATTCCACACCCTTCACAGAATGGAATCTAAACTTTTTGTACAAGGACCTTACTTGAGAGTCAGTTTGTGATTGTACGGACACAGATGCAGCCCTAGAGCTCCGGTGAAACTGCCTCGATGTGAAAAAAACTGTGGAAAAGTATGGTGCATCCAGAATCCTATAGTTTCGCAACATCTTGTTGCGTCATAAGGTAGAATGAACAAAGGAGATGTGAAATATCAAAAACGAGTTTTAAAGGCAGGGATGTTTTTACCGGACATTCCTGCCATTGAGGCTACAACATTGAAAGGACACAATCTTTTCGACGTTTATAACTTCCTTTGTCGCTGTACTTTCATTCGGAATCAATTCACTGCACACAATGAACTTTTAGGCGCACGTGAACGTTCAGCCTATACAATGCTTTTTTGGGACCTCGGGTGAGCGGTTTTGCTCTCACAAATGAGTCTGGTACTATTCACCTACACAAAAGGAATGGAAATCTGTAGTGGTCTGCATGGACATCGATCCAGGATTTAATCCCCTGACCATGTGAGTGTCAATGCGCCCCTGATCACTGCACCATTTCCACTCCAAGCTACACATAATAACAGCATGCTGTAATCACTGCTCACATAAAAATGGCCACTGTCCCACTGCGCCTTCTTATGCATTACTAGTTGCAAATGTAATAACTAGTACTGGAACTGCATCATATTAAGAGAAAGCGAATCTCCAGGAAAAAACTAATTCCGCAAAACGAAACGTTTTGCAAAAGGTGGCTCTAATTGCAGTTGGAAGCATAAGAGAATTGCACGGGTAAAGTGAAAGGGGATGAGAGGTTGTTTGAATACCTTCCCACTGGGAGGCAGAAAACCTTTATGGAAGGCTGTATATTGCTTTGACCTTTTGCTTTTCTAAGGAGTTTGGTGGATCGGACTTCACTGATGGCCTCACATTCAACGGCGTATCAATACTCGTACATATGTAGGCAAAACAGAAGTTCAAAATAAACAACGATGCAAAGAAAAGAGGAGAGGCTGGAGATAATGACTCATTTCTTATTCAATTATGCGTCACGCGACGATTGCAGAGAAGCAGCATTTCCGAACTGTTACAACCAGGCGGATATACTGAAAAGGTGAGTGGGTCCACACAGAAACGTTACCAGGAATTTCAAGGAAAACAAGAAAGGCTAATGCTGGATCTCTAGAGGAGAATCAAGAGTGGAAAGGGCAGAGTATTATTAATTGGATTACTAGGGGGAGCATGATCACTGATTAACATTAGGCATTAGGGAGATGGTGCGTCAGACGATCCGTGGTGAAAGGAGCCCGTAAGTAAAGCTCCATGTTGGCGTAAGGACCCTGCCTTCGTTCCTTTAACAAATGGGCGAACGCATGCTGCGTATGACGCTAGACATCACAGATCCATCCAGTACGAAACTGAAGGCCACCGATGGGGCGTTACCGAAAAAATAAAGCGGTCAGAAGAGGATTCCGTTCCCCGGTTTGACACTAGTCCACATTGCCCTGGCACCGTGTTTCGGAATAGTAATTAAAAAAAACTACAAAAAAAAAAACCAGCAAAAAGCAAGAACATTGAAGAATTTTGAAGGGATTGAGTTAGGCGAGAAGCAATTACGCGATGACATGACGAAAGTTAAAGAAGGAAGCAGTTACGTGATGACATGACGAAAGTTGAAGAGAAAGAAGCAGGATTTTCGAACTTTCCAGTCCCTGCATTGAACAAGCCAAATCGCCTTCCCCTGGCATTAAGTACTTGAACTGAACTAGAATGATGGCGCATCCTGAAAGGGAACTGCAACGCCGAATGCTTCACTCTATGCCCTTTTACTCGAGCCCAATAGAATAACAAACTAGCAATGGTAGTCCGTACACAGCAAAAGATGAGTCCACAACTATAAATGTAAACAGCAAAATGAAAACATTTTCCTAAAATCTGGTGGTACAGGATAGGATTTTACTGGGATTGACATCTGAATAATCAATTCCATTCACTACGAATTGATTAAAAACGTGCAAAGCCAATTGAAAAGGAGACGAGATGCAAAAGAAAGATAAATCGTAAAACTGTCACAAATCACGCTATCTGATGACACAGCACGACCGCCGTCAGGATTGTTCAGGCGGATGGTCGACAATAAAGCCAAACACTATCGAGTATGTGTGCGTGAAATGACGTTCATTGAGCTATTGTTGGATTAGAAGGTTGTTAGCGATCGGAACTTTCGGATCCGATGACTCCGCTGAGAGCTTTACACCTGGCACAACATTTTACGTAATGAAAACAGGACTGATCTCCGTCATGTGAGAGTTTTCTCAGGGGAAGAACTCCTAGGAAACGTCCAATCAACCGGGGAATGACAAGTTTTGCTCCCCTAGACGTTGAGAAGCAATTAATCCTTTCTGAAATTTGCTACTTTTCAAAGGAAGAAGCCCTGCCGAATGACCGGTGCAGGCGCTGTCCAAGACGTTATTGTGCCTTTTCTGCAACTGACTGCACGACTGCCAGGAACTTCCAGCTCTTGTATTAAACAGCCTCCTCCAAGTGAGTGAAAAGTTAATGCCCTTGTGCGACTTCCAATGAATCTTGGCATGATCTTTCAATTATGATTGTTCGGGTGTTTTACCGTCAACCAAGATTATTTAACACTTTATTTCCGAATGACGTTTCGGCGTCGTCGCCTTCTTCTGGGTCTGGAGGGTGAAGTCTTTATAAAAATTATCTGCTCACACGCTATTGCATTTCATAGAAAAAATTGACAGCTCGTTAAAAGGGGAGAGCCCTAGAGAATTAATGACGGACGTCTGAGACCGTCGACCGTAAAGGTCCACCTGCCACCCCGTAGTGGCAGAAAAGGGTTTAAATAGGTGAACACCCACAGACCACTTACCTGAGGTAGCCCCTAAAGGAGTTTGCCCCAATTTAACCTTTCCAAAAGCAAAAAAAAAACCAAGTGCACCCCTTGGAGGATCATTACACCCCTTATTGACACCTTTTCTGTGAAAAGAAATAGTGTTTAAACGACCTGTTTTTATAAAGACTTCACTCTTCCAGACTCCGAAAAAGGCGACGACGCCGAAACGTCAGTCGGGAATGAAATAATCTGGTTAAAGCTGAAATATCGAACAACCATAAGAGTAAAGTGAATGTTACAAACCAACAAAACGACAAGGCCTAGCGCCTAGCATAACAATAACAGTGATGAATGCAAATGATGATGCAAAAGTATGGTGTATTGCGCAAACAAATCGAAAATTGCAGAGGCCTACGTGCCCAAGACCCGCTTCACCACATCGTTTTCCTGTGATAAGCAGCACGCGGAGCTCTATCACGATTAATTACCCAGATCCCATCTCAACACTTGTTGAGCAGTAACCATCGAGGAGGCCATCCGTCGCTCAATTTGGAGTGTTCAAATAGCTAACAAATGCGATAGGGCCATATTCTTGAACTTGGCGAAAGGAAGACGGGACGAGATAATCTTCTGCAGTCTTTCCTTTCACTGTTGTATTTGATAATTGATGACTGCCAAAAATTTGATAGAGCCTGCGATAGAGAGTTTTTCAAGTGGAAACCATCCGAAGAACCTAAAACTCCATTGATCGTAAGCAGCTCGGTGAAAAGTAGCATTTGTTCATGTTAATTATTTCATAATTACTCTCCGTTACAACCCTATCAAAAGACGAGTACAATGAATAGCGGGCAGAAATCAACTGCATCTCTTACAAGAAATCAGTATGCGGACTAGAAATGTTCAAGTGCCCCTTTTTAGGAAAACAGGGATGGTTATTGTATAGAGAGAGAGCCCATGTGTAGAGCTATTGCACAAACTACGACTCCACTACTTCAGTCCCCACTGAAGTAGTGGAATCGTGGTTTATGCAACTCATCAACGGGAGCTTTAGGTAGGGTCTGTCATTAAGACATTCGAGACATTGGAATTGTACATCACTCATTTCCCGGAAGCTCGGCATACCTCTTGGCCCGGCCGGAAAATTGTCGATGCGGCCAGAAACGGATCAACAGCAAGTGAGAAGTGACGCACTGCATACTTAAGTTATTCATGAAGTAAAGTTGGTATTTTCAAGGTTACCTAGTACCACAAACACCATTTGGAACCCTTACCCTTCCATGGCCGAGCACCTGTTATGTACCTACAACAGGGACGACTTCATCACGGCACTATTAACAAGTAGTTGGAGCCTGAAGCGTAGCTGATGTACAGCTGATGTACTGAAGTGAGAAATGGCGTCGTTCCCACTTGCACAGTTCGGGACTAATTTCGAAATAATAGCAGCTGGGTCATCGAAGCCATTCATCGTTTCCGGATCGGTGGATCAGTACCACACTCGGATGGAAGGATGCAAATATTGAATGGTACGTTTATTAGGCTCTGCATGCAATTTTATAGGGCGAACCACATTCGAATGACACTGCTGATCTGAATGGAAGCGGAATTTATGGTGCATCTCAAAGAGGAACTGTCTCGCGGAATGCTTCATTTCAAATTAGGCTTGGAAGAATGTAGAGACAACAAGAGTATGGATTTGTAGAATAACCGTAGAAGAACAAAATGAGTTTTCCTACGACAAGGTGGACGGATTAACGAATGGAACTCTTTAGGGACAATCTCAGAGTAGCTTTGCCAGAATCAGAGAAGATAAGAGTGCAAAAGCAGAAAAAAGCAGTCGGGAAGGGACAGAGAGAACGGGAGTACGCCATGCTCTATGGTCCTCTATTTATTCAAACGAGTTTCCTCCCGTTGTACATCACTCGATAGAGACACAATGTTCATTTTACGTTCATGTACGATATGATTCAATGCACATTGTCAACCGGTTCAGATAATGACCATATTTGTGGCGCAAAATATTGATCAAAATTATCGATGCTCGTTGATCATTGATATGAGACAGCAACATGGAGAAGGCGTATGAGCTAATTAAACAATCAAGGGAGGCACAGCTCAATGATGACTGCTGTAATGACTGCAGAAGGAAAAGCTCCAGTGACCTAGTCGGCGTCAATGAAAACAGAGTAGGAACCAGCATTTTAAGTGCACTATTAATAAACGTCGAGGCCACCATGAGGTGTTGAAGACGATGAGCCACGGCAGCCGACGATCGATACACACTCGGCTCTGACTGGCCGGCTGGTTGGCTGGATGTTATTTTGCCACAGCCAGATGGACAATGTTCAACGTCACCAGCAGCTGATCGCTGAAAATAGCTGACGCCTCGGAACCCTTTCACTAGGGAATCCGGGAAAAACAATCAGAGTCATTAGAGGAGAAAGGAAAAAGTAGAGGCAACTAAAAATATAGTCTATTACGTTGCTACAAAAGAAATGGAGGCTCCGATTTTTGTATTCAAAATTGTTGCTTAATTTGTTGCTCTAATGTACAGTGTTATAAGTCATTCTGAACCTTATTTTGTGCTGTTCTAGAAGTATTTGTCGAAAATTTATTAAAATGTACTTTTTGTTAATGATTTGGATTTCAGTTGCAGATGTCGAAACGTGATCTCCGTGATGCTTTCTTCTATGAGTTCAAGCCATAGCGTAATGCAGCTAAAACCGCTCGAAACATTCATAAAAATTGGGGCAAGGGACGTGTCAACAAATCAACCCATGGAGATTTGAAGCCCCTCCCCTGGTTAGATAACAAACTTTTTATAAGTTGCCAACACCCCTCCCCCCCCCCCGTCTCCCCCTTCATTGCGAGATAGCACCGTTAGGATTTTAAGGGTTATCTACTACGGAGAACATCTTCTGGAAACAATTTCATGACCGAGAACCTGTTACCTGCAACATGGACGGCTTCATCGCGGTACTATTCACAAGTAGTTTGAGCCTGAGGTGGAGGTGATGCGAAGTGAGAAACGGCGCCGTTCCCATTTGCACAGTTCGGGACCCACATCGGTCGAATGGCGGTTGAGCCATTAGAGCCATTCATTTTTACCGGATCCGTCAGTCAGTACCAACATTCGGGTGGAATGTTACAAATATCGAATGGTATATACGTCTTCTAGGCTCTGCCTGTAACTGGGTACTATCGCAAGAGGAGGAGGGTACACACACATTATTTTGCACGTTATTTCGACGCAAGCCTAAGAAGGAGAAGAAATCCCTTCTCCGCCTCTCGAAGGCTTCAAAAGTATATGCAAAGTGCTTAAATGTGCAACTTTTTATAGGATGATCCCTCATTGCGATAGCACCAGGTTCTTTGCCTGCAAACATTACTCTTCTAAGAAATTGATGCTTGTGAATGAATCAATCGCTCTAAAGGCTAGTTATCCCCCTCTACTCTCTTTAACTCCTGGATTGTTGTTTTTTGCAACTAACACACATCGTCATCGTATGGAGAATATCCGATTGTAAATTTTCCATTCCTCCCCTCGCTCCCCTGCAATCAAAACAGCAAGTCGATTTTCAGGCAGAAATGCAAAGGGAAAGAAGTGTTGGAAGGACATCCACAGCTGATAGTCTTTTTTTAGGACAGACATGACTGAATGAGCAACCAGTGGCTGTGAAATAATTTCATATTTCAAAAGCGGCAAAAAAATTAGATTGAAGAAGTGACAAAGACAGTGGAGATGTGCAACTCTTTCAGCACTTCGATCATAATGGTAAAATGGCCTTTTTTTAACCTCTTCACTATTTAGCAGAAAACTGGCCATATCCACAGATTAAGGCAGTAATAGCTTACAAAGTGCGCCGGAAAGAGATATAAGGCACGTCTTATTAGCATATTTATGGCATATGCTACCTGCACTTTCGTTTTTCGCCTTTGAAGCCCGATTTCCACGGCATTCGTGTGTCAATACTGAAGCTCGGGGAATGGCTATAAGTTGTGCGCGTAGCACGTTCAACACGGGCACCAATGGTGTAGCGGTATCATTGTACCCTCCCACGGTACAGACCCGGGTTCAACTCCCGGTTGGTGCAAATATTTTGCACTTCTCAAGCTTAGAGATATTCCAGTAGGAGACTCTTCACAGCCCTCAGTGTCCCGAAATTGGTCTCATCTTCATCTTTGGGTATGCATGCAGCGTATGCATCGCTCCATTATATCTGAAAGTGTGAATGGCCAGGATCATGAATTCAAAATTACCTGATTTTGGAGTTCCTGCATTAAAAAACGGTCAATACGCTAGATACTAGTAGGGCTAGTTCTATTTATTTTCTACCGCCTTTAAGTACACCTTCAAGGTTGCTTTATCATAGTGTCGGCACGAATGCTGTGCGGGAGCCGCATGTTGAAAGCTAATAAGCACAGAACGTGCAACCTTCAAACGATCCCACGCTTCCGAAGAATGTTCCGTAGAATGAAAACTGGTGAATGGAGCCTCGCAAATGAGAAATCTGATAAGAAAAATCGCGCTACTTACGAAGCCATACCAAAGCTCGTGTTGATAGAAGGAGAAGCCGAAGTCAGCGAGGAGCTTCAAAGTTTTGCTGCACAGCACCACAGCACGAGAACAATCTTCGGCGAAATTCGGCAGCAGGAGGTGGTCCCAACACGTTCTACGCGATTGCATTAGTTCTCAAGATAAGCATTGTCCAGCATCAAGGTCCAATCATTCTGCAAATCTCTTATAGCCGCTTCGCAAGGAGGTGAGAAGTTGTATGAAAATTCCATGTAGTCTTGTGGAAGAGCGCAAGAAGGTGAAGATATCAAATCCCTATCCACTACCTATGCTTATAAAGCGTAAAGCGCCGTGTGTACGAAAGGATCGGGAGCTTATTCCGAGTGAACATGATGTGTCACCTCAACGCAGCAAAATCCGAGATTTTGTCGCTCTCGTTCACAACCTTGCTAAGACCGTTCACTTTGGGTACCTGAGGGGATTTATATTGGGTGGTACCCTCAGGTATTCCGTTTCTCCAGGCTCCCAACATCCTTCGCTTCCAAATGCCAATACCACTGAAAACCCTCCGGAGGGTGTGTGAGGTATGAAAAATGACACCGGATCATAGCAGCGTTGTTCGAGCAGCAAGAGCCCGTGACTCCATGAACCGAAGGCCCAATCCATAGCGAGCTTCCCACAAAAGATCTACCACTGAACCTGGCTCCACTGACTAAGGCGGATCTTGGTACCGTCGGTGCTTCGGAGCCCAACTGCGCCGACTGAGGGCTCCGCATTTTATGGAGGTTAAAAAAGTTAGTCTCAGCTTGCTCCTGTTTCTAGAGAACATTTCGGGAATATTTTGCCCTAATACTTTCATCTCTTTCGTTTCCCTATGTTCTGTATACTTGACGGATGAGAACCGTGAGCCAAATTACTCTTTTTTGGCACCCCCCGTAGAGTTATGGACTTGAGCTGGTTGATGTTACCATGTAGCGAGGCCTCCTCGTAAATATGATAGGTTGTCTCAAAAATTTTGTACGATTTTTCCAAAAACATCAGCAACTCTTGTTTACTCCAAGACAGATCAAGGCGAAATGTCGTAGAACCTTCTCTAAACTTTCTAGCAAAGTATATATTGACCTGCCAGAATTCGCGAAGAAAGCTACGATGCCCGTAGTCGATACCCACCAAGCACGCGATATCATCTATGTACTATGGGTGGTCTCGCGCCACCAAAGCAATGGCAGCTTGCGACTCATTCAGCGCTGCATTAGACAGAGACTGTGTAAGCTACGAGACCGTGCGCCGCTTGTTCGTCAGCTTCAAAAACGGCGAGATCGACATGGAAGACAAGCTGCGCTTGGGACTGTACTGCTTCTGAGACACGAAAGGATGCTCTCCCACGAGATGTTGGTGCAAAGCGAGACAGTCACCGCTGCTTTAGCATACACCCGCTAGCTCCAGCAGCTCGCTTTCGCTGTTCGAGAAAAGCGCAGGAGAATGTCCGCGGTCACCCTCCTTCGTGACAACGCCCGCTCTCACGTCGAAAAGAGTACTCAGGCCGAGCTAAAGGTGCTCTGCTGGGAAATAAGGAGCAATGTCCGGCCATATTCATCAGACATTGCTCCTTCTGACTATCACCTTACCCATCCTCTGAAATCCTTCTTGGCCAAGAGAAAACTCGCTGATTATAACTTACTTGCAAAGGAGATCGCTGACTTCTTCGACTCTCAGAACCAGAGTTGTGGGAGGAGGGAATCAGCGATCTACCTATGAGGTGGCACAGTGTTGTCTATAACAATGGTGAATACGTTGTTGCCTAATTGTTGTTTGTTGGATACTAATAATAAAAAGTGATGATCGAAAGAAATTCAACAATACTTTTGGAATAACCTGATATTAATGGCACTCACCGCGATAATCGTACCAGCTATTTACCGTGTCGCTGCCGATAGACTTCCGAGTAAATGTCGAGGCTGTACCTTTTTGAGCGGCGCCAAGAGATGTCCTAGCAGCGCTAAGCCCGCGGGAAGCAACTGCGACCCCACATAGGACCTCAAAGGAACCGGAACGGCTCCGAAACAAGAGGAAGATGCAAAGAAATGAGCATTTTGTAACGAACACTAAAGGGTAGAAGCGATAATCGGTGAAAAAACCCGGATCCAAAAGCGCGACGCTGCGGTGTGTGTTCGCATCCCTTTCGCATCGACACACTGACTTTCCTAGTTGTTCTCCGTAGGAGTCGGGCCGCGGGACAACGTTAGTTGTAGCACCTGACTCCCAGCGCAGTGGAGTGGCCACTCCCAACTATTGGGTTGGGGAATAAGTCCCCGCCGTTTTTTTCAACCCCTTTTTTCACATTGTTCCATTCATCTTTCGACAAAGCTCATATATGTGTTCGGTAGAGCTTTCTTTGCTCTACAAAATGCTTATGTCTGTTTTTCGATTCTTTCGATTACCTGATATTTATGAGGTTTGGAAATGAAGTAAGCTTAAGGCAAAAAACTAGCACTTGCGCACCTCATCTTTCTCGTCTGCCATTGAGACTAAAAAATGTATGTGTATATGTTTCGATAGAGCTTTTTCAGCTCTACAGAATGGTATTACTTCTTATTCAAATCGCTCAACTTTTTGCTGTTTTTAAGACTCAAAAATGCAGTACTCGCAAAAGTGTGCAACTTTGATTATCTTCTCTTCCTCGCCTACCATCGAGATTGGAAAGGATGCACATATATGCATTCGATAGAGTGTCAAAAACATGGTGTCAAAAATGCTCGATTTCGTCGACTTTTAAGTGATCTAAAAAATGTCAAAAATTTATTCTAACAAAAACCGTAAACATTATCTTGTAGAGCGGAAAGAGCTCTATCGATTGGTGTAGAACACTCTGCCAAAAAAAATCGCATTCATTATGCAATTTTGAATCGAAAATCAGGTGGAAGCTTATCCCTACATGCTAAAATATGAGAGGATACAAAAGAAAAGTGGTATCATCTTGTAGAGCAAAAAAAGCTCTATCGAATGCACATATGTGCATCCTTTCCAATCTCGATGGTAGGCGAGGAAGAGAAGATAATCAAAGTGCACACTTTTGCGAGTACTGCATTTTTGAGTCTTAAAAACAGCAAAAAGTTGAGCGATTTGAATAAGAAATAGTACCATTCTGTAGAGCTGAAAAAGCTCTATCGAAACATATACACATACATTTTTTAGTCTCAATGGCAGACGAGAAAGATGAGGTGCGCAAGTGCTAGTTTTTTGCCTTGAGCTTACTTCATTTCCAAACCTCATAAATATCAGGTAATCGAAAGAATCGAAAAACAGACATAAGCATTTTGTAGAGCAAAAAAAGCTCTACCGAACACATATATGAGCTTTGTCGAAAGATGAATGGAACAATGTGAAAAAAGGGGTTGAAAAAAACGGCGGGGACTTATTCCCCAACCCAATACATTAGCATTCATGTGAGTATTAGGCTGTCCCAAAAGTCTTGTAGGATCTTTCCAAAAAAATCAATAACTCTTGTTTACTTCGAGGCAGGTCTAGGCGGTTCAGGAATATGGTAGAACGTTCTCTAAGCTTTCTACTAAAATATACATTGACCCACCAGATTCTGTGGAGAGTGCTACATGCCCGTAGTTGACACCCACCCAACACAAGGTGTCATCTACTATAAATGGTCTTGCGCCACCAAAGCAACGGAAGGTTGCGACTTCATCAATGCTGCACTGGGCAAGGGATTTGTGAGCTACGAGACCGTGCGCCGCTCGCTGGCTCATCAGCTTCAGCATCGGCGAGATTGACATAGAAGGCAAGCCACTCAGGGACGCCCACATGCATTCGACGACGAGACGCTGCTGTCCGCCGTTTGCGCCGATCCTGAAACCACCATGCGCGAGCTGGCGGAGAGGAATGAACAAGCACCCATAACCATAAATCGTCGCCTCAAGAGCCCGGTTATCGGAAGGTGCTGTCGCGATGGACCTCATGCCGTGACGGATGCCCACGAAAGTGTTCGTGTGAGCATCTGTTAATCGCTGCTGCTCCGCCCGCACCGCAACGACTTTCTCGTCTATCTGGCTACGGGCGATGAAAGCTGGGACATGTACGATACCAACGCAACCCGCGGCTTTTGGCTGCTACGTGACGCCGAGCCGACAATGCAGCCCATGTCCGACCTCCATCCGAAGATGATTCTACTCTGCTGCTACTGAACGCGGAAGGGATGCTCTTTCACGAGGTTCTGGCACAAGGCGAGACAATCCCCGCTTCCGTATACACCCACCAGCTCCAGCATACCGCCGTCGCTATTCGAGAAAAGCGCCTGAGAAGGTGCGCGGTCACCCTCCTTCATGACAACGCTCGCCCATACGTCACGAAGTGTACCCAGGCCGAGCTACAGGAGCTCGGCTGGGATGTCCTGCTCCACCTGCCATACTCTCCAGACATTGCCCCTTCTGACTATCACCTTACCCAACCTCTTGAATCCTTCCTGGCCAAGAGAAAATTCGTTGACCATGACCTGCTTGCAAAGACGGTCGCTGACTTCTTCGACTCTCAGAACCCAGAGTTCTGGGGGCAGGGAATCAAAGATCTACCTATGAGATGGTAGAGTGTTGTCGATAACAATGGTGAATACGCTGTTGCCTAATTGTTGTTTGTTGGAGGAAAAAATAATAAGAAGTGATGATTGAAAAAATCCTACAAGACTTTTGGGACAATCTAATACGTCTAGAATTAATATAAGAAGAACAAAGGAAAAAAGGAAAAGGAAAAAACTTCATGATAGAAACATCTCCTCTTGGCACCATGCCAAGGCGTCAAATTAGCGAGTTTGTGCAAAGACGACCACTTAAACTCGTCCGAACTACGTCTAATCTACCGTAGGCCAAAATTACCCATTACCGGTGTTCTTAAATGCCGAACGGGACACTGTTATTTTGCGCGGTCGCGTCGCGGCTTCTGTGCTGGAGACGTTATCTCCCGCAAGCGCGATAGTTTTCCTCGCCGTGTGGTTTGTCATTTATGTTTTTTTTCTGGAATGAATGAGTGGTGATAATGAAATCAGTACGGAACCACTAATCGTGATGCCCCATACAAGTGGCTTCCATTACTTTCATTGGCTGCTCAAAGTGAATTTGCTAGTAGGCTACGATTAGCAAAGAGATTTGCGCCTTCAATGACGGTTGACCTTCATTGAAGTTGGCTTGCTGTTCAGTATATAAGGGTTAATTCTCATCCTTCCACAGTTACATCTGTACACGTAGCCGTTGCTTTGGAAATATCCATTTGAAGTGAAGTTTTTTGGCCATTCTCTGATCGCCAAAAAAGTAGTATTGAATGCCTTCTGATACGACAACAGATTTGCGAGATCACAATCGATGTTGTTGATCGGTATTCAGTAATCTAATCTCGCAACACTGCGCAATTATCAACGCATATTTTTCCATTTTCGCATATCGTCTAAAAGGTACGTTGTTTTTTCTGTCAGAAAAACCATTGTTTTTGCACCTTAACCCATTGACGCCCGCATGAGACGCCGGGTGCTCACCTCCAAACTCCCACATCTGGAATTTGGGAGTCTTTGAGTACACACTTCAATAATAGACCTCCCACTAACCCTCCTTCGTTCGTTTTGTGGGCATGCATTTCTACTGTCCCCATGATTGTATAGAACATATGGTCAATCAACATCTATGACTTCAACAGATTTATGATACTTCAAAATTACACAAACTTGGCAACAATTACAACAATCCTGGTACAAAAAAAATCGGCGAACAACAACAATAGAGGTAGATACGCGAACAGAACAACTGATACATTACGACAATACAATATTCGACAGCTTTGATCGATTTTACCGAATTTTTTACCTTCACATTTCCAATGGTACATTTGGAAACAAATTAAGCAGAAAAATCTTTCACAACGACTACATTTGGTTGACACTTGTTTAGCCCGTTTTTTTGCAACGTAAGAGCCACATTCAGCGGATAAGTGTTCATAACACTTCACGCAGCGACGACGTGTTTTGCACCCAACCCCTTCTGCAGGCATTAGAATGGGACGTGTGCGAGGCACTAGGTAACTGCAAGGCTGTAGAGTGGGCAGCTGCACGTAAACCATCATCAACAAAATAGCCACAAATTTCAAAATCTCGTCCCTGTCGGTTGGAGTGAAGTTACAATTTTTGTGAACCATAACGGTTCGTTTCAGTCACAATAAGGTCAAGTAAAGCATCGTCAAGCAAAGCACAATAATAGTCAAGCGGCTCTTCGCAACCGTCTAGCCAATTCTTTTAAATACCACAAAGATTATCATCAAAATTCCACCGCTTTGGCCTCATTATCGTGTCCGACCAAACTCCTCTGATGGGCTGAGAACTGCCCTCTTCATCCTCCAATTCATCGTCTTCATTCGGGGGCTCCATGGGACTGACCAGCGCTCCTTGAGATTCATCCGACTCGTCATCATCATCACTTTCGATAATCAGCGAATCAAACTCGAGATTCAGTTTATTCAATTCTTCACTCTCGTGCTCTGAAGAAAACAACATATCAACATATCATATGAATGAACAAAGAGGGGTGCTAACTGAATGAGGGGTCATCCCAGTATGAACGCTATTTTTACCTAAGCCTAGAATGGGAAAAAACCCTTTTCTTCCTCCTCTAGAGCTTAGGCAAAAATACATGATTGAGTGTGAAGACTGACCCCTCAGTGATCCCTTTGAAATGCTTAGGTCGCACTTTCGCACGCGATGCGACCTTGAAATTGTGCAGTGTCGCAACTTCGCGCGCGGAGCCGCGACACAGCAAAAACGTAAAATCGCAAAGTCTGACTGCTGCCTCAGGCGTGCAACTTTCCGTGAGATGCCCCCCTTCCCTTCTCCTCAATTCGATAGCACCCAAAGACTCAAAGAGGTTAGAAGCCTAAATTACTCACGTTGCACTTCGTCAACGGGGCTATAAGTTTTTACTGGCATTGAACTTGCTTCGAACAGTCTGTAGGCGACTTTGTGATGCACTGAAAGGTTTAATTTAGATGTGTTACTTTCGAAAGTTAAAAAAACAAAAATTCATTGACAACCAATACTATGCACAATAACACTAACCAGCGAGAAAGCAGCACTTGCATAAATGAAGGGTCAAATAAAGCCGGGGGGAGACGCAACTTTGCGTCGACATCGAAGCTTCTTTTCCTCCCTGGGCTTAGGCTAAAATTGATATCCCCTCCTCCCACATGAAAAAGCATCTGTCAAAGCATAGGTCTCATCTGCTTCAGCCTAAGCCTAGGAAGAGAATGACGTATCAATTAGGCTGCGTTCATACCAAATTGAATGAGAGTATTTGGCGCATCCGCGATTTGAGAGAAATGGCGCATTCGCGTTGTGCATAAGATACAAAACGATTGAAAAAAAGTGAAAGTATTGGCGCAGCCGCGATTTGAGAGAAATGGCGCAATCGCGTTGTGCATAAGATACGAAACGATCGAAAAAAAGTGAAAGTATTGGCGCGGCGCATTCGCGTTATGCATAAGATACAAAACGATTGAAAAAAGTGAGAGTATTGGCGCAGCCGCGATTTGAGAGAAATGGCGCATTCGCGTTGTGCATAAGATACAAAACGATTGGAAAAAAGTGAAAGTATTGGCGCGGCGCATTCGCGTTATGCATAAGATACAAAACGATCGAAAAAAGTGAGAGTATTGGGGCAGCCGCGATTTGAGAGAAATGGCGCATTCGCGTTATGCATAAGATACATAACGATTGAAAAAAGTGAGAGTATTGGCGCAGCCGCGATTTGAGAGAAATGGCGCAATCGCGTTGTGCATAAGATACGGAACGATCGAAAAAACTCACCTCTGTATAAAACGTTAGTCTTGACTCCATCGCTGTCGTGAGTAGTAAAGTCAACCGATCCGCCTTTAGAGCTCGCCCAGTTGCTCAGTCACGAGAGATCGGAAATATCTGAAAATTTTCTAAAAATACAACTAGAAATAAGATAACAAACCAATAATTAGATACACGCAGAAAGCAAAAGAAAAAAAAGTAAGCATATCGGAAAGACGCGCGAAACCGTTAAAAATTGGCGCGCGGTGATGCATCTGCACAAAATGTTACACAAACGACATTCGTGGGTCGCGAGACACGCACGCGCGCAATGCGCCAATATCATATGTGTGACATCGCCTGAAATGCGCGCGGGCGTCAATGGGTTAATGGTGGCTCATCGGTCCAGTCCTTGCCTGGTAAAGCGTTGTCTGTCACTCTACTGTTACCAAGGGTTCATGAATGGGAACCGAACAAAATATGACGCTAATAAGTCCACACCTCCACTTGCGACCCTCTTTCAATAGCCGAAAAACCGAGAGTTCGTCGGCAAAAGCTTCACATGTAGTGAAGCATGTGTCTTTTTGCCGTTAACGCTCAAATTCACGGTTTCTTGGCCCCGTCATTGTTTAACCGTATCACCACCATTATAAATAACACAGTTCTACTTAGCTTTGCTCAAGAAACGAATTCATATAAAAACATAGTGGATGGTTCATGTGACGGTATTAGTAACAAACTATGGATAGTTGATATAGCTATAAAAAGATGATTGCAGTGTGATCTCAGCGACGCCTTTCAGTTCGGAACTCTATGCCTATGTTCGTCAACTTAATCCTTTTTCTATTCCCCTCGTCTGATGTAGTCTTCCGAAAATCTCAAGGAGTGCCGAAGGATTTGTGGATTTCTAACGCGAACACATAAGTCCAGGTGGGGGTACGGATTGTGAGGCTCTCTATACGCACATATTCACCCTCACTGTTTAGAGCTCGCTACGCCTCATTGTGTTTCATAGAAACTGGTTGTTTTCAAAATGGTCGTGAATGACTACGAAACTTACGTAAAATCTGATGGTTTCTTTTGCAATTTTGATGTTTATTATGGTGTTATGTGGTTGAGCATCACTTCAAAATTATGGTATTACAACGGAATTAGCTAGATGTTCAAAGGAAGCTATACCTCATGCAGGTTCGATGACAATGTGAATGAGTAGTCGCTGGGACCTAGGCAGGAAAGAGGGTCGCAAGTGGAGCCTGCACTATATGCGACAGCATTAGCGATTTTTACTACCCAAGGACCAACTGCATAAGTTGCTAAGAGAAAAAGATTCGCAGAAATCGCATGCTGAACTTGTTGGATGTCTGGACTAGCGCACTTGCGGGAGTTAATAACATGCTCCAGCACAAAAACGACCGCGTCGCGACCGCGCATAGGACAAGTCCCGTTCGTCATTTAACTTTTTGTCGACCCCACCCGGCAATGGACGTCCCTTTTTCTACAACATTCCAAAATACGGGATGGTGCTATTTGCTCACTCCTTGTTGTCTGGATTGTCGTTAGACAGTGGACTTATTCACATTCATCAGCTGATGTGTTTTCGTTAGTGTTCTTCATTTCCCTTCAATTAATGTCATAGTCAGCCACTTCCTTGTAACTTTTTCTGCGTTGCACAGCGATCTTGAGTACTACTCAAAATAAGGAATAAGTGTCAGATGAATTGGAATCACAGTGTCCCACGTACAGGGTGATATGTATATGAATTACAGTGTCGTCAATGATGAGATAATATGTATCCTACTTTCTTCTTCTTCATTAGAGCGCAAGTCCCACGTCGCGTAGTGAAATGTGTTTCCTCGAGATGCACCCTTCTGTTTCTCGAAGTTACTTTGAGCATTAGTGACTTCTAATTTTGTACTTTTAACATTATCGTGAAATGCTTTTCCTTCTTCAATAGGGCCCCAAAGAGTAGTCAGAAGAAGTATTTTCTAAGAATTCTATCGGTAGAGCTTCCAATTCTCCAAAATTACTTCTTGCTTACAAAAGGTGAGTGGCAGTAATGCAGAGTGTATAAAAAGTTTGAAATTGTTAACGTTCTGCTTCAAAGAAGTAATGTATTGTAAGGGTCCCATTATCATTAAGATAAACTCTGTTGCGAGCTTATGAGAGGACTGAAGAGTGAAGGACGCGTAGGTCTGTCGTGGGCTGAGCTTTTTGATAATCATCGGGCGCCTGTGAATGTGACATGTGGACATGTCATCTGCGTACGATGTATAGCAAAATTATATGGTTACACCTGCCCTGAAAATCAAGATCGCTTGATATTTCCGTATTTCTCCCAGCATATTTCTTACTGGGACGGCTTTGGTGTGACGGTAGGTATCTGGTTACAAGGTGACCACGTTGAGGTTGCGCTTTTCACAATCGCGGCAGATGATGATATTGATGTTCGGTGACTCACAATCAGATTTTAGGTTTTATGTGCTGGAGGTCTATGTTAAGGAATTCAGGCTATTACTGAGCATGAAGGCTTCTGTGTTTTGTGGAGAAAAAGTCGTTACCTACATTATGCAGTGTGCAAGTGTCAGTAAGAAGACGAATGTTATTATTGCTGCTTCACTAGCGTTGTCAGGACAAGTTCTTGGGGAAAACGTAGAACAGGTGGTTAAAGCTATAACGAAGAGAGCGAGATTCATATGCCAGTCTTGCGTGGTACATGCGGTAAGATGAAAACCAATGCCATGTAGGTATTTAGCTGCGAGAACCGTTACTTGTCTAGGCACAGTACATATGTGCTGAGATTGTCACATATGTAAATCACTTTTCGCATTGTGAGAAGCCTTCTGCAACTTTAAGCACCACATACGTTTACATTGGGGATATGCTATCACACTTGGTTGAGGTCATCAGCGGAATGACTGATATATGATATACCTTCCTTTGAAATGTTTTTATAGTTTGAAAGGAAATAAAAGATACAGAGTGGTGTTGTCATTACAACTGGAGACGTGCTTGGTATCTGTGAACAGTGCATTGGAAAAGTACCATAGGACTACGCGCTGGCCAGAGCATTACGACCAGCAGGTCCGAACTAGTTTCGGAAGTGCAACGTTTCGCATCAGGTAATGAACAAGAGTTCAGACGCGTGGAGGGTGAAGCTGAGGCAAGTCCTCCACCGACGTCGCATCCAAGGTGGAAGAAGGCAGAAGTTGTAATATGACAAGAACGGATATGGATGAGTGCGATACTGTTGAGGCAGCAGCGGAGGAGGTTTCAGAGACATAAAAACCATGTACCATGAGCAAGAATCTGAGCTAATCTCGTTTCAGGTACCTGAGTATGAGCCCGATAGCAGCGTCTCAAAGTGTAGCTCCGAAAAGAACATGTTGGAAAGACGAATCCGATGGCTTACAAGAAGTACTTTATGATGTGGAAGGCTCACTTCTGATGGTGCTCTTCCGATTTGCCCTGAGTACGGCCATGGGCGCGGGATTGCGAAGAGATAGGTGTGTGAACAGAAGAGGTGAAGACACACCTGTAGGCAGGGCACTCCGGGAGTCGAGGAATCCTCGACAGGGGGGGTCGCACTTGACCGGACAGGTGGGGGGGGGTCGCATCTGTAGCTAAGCGATAATTTCACGGGAGTTTCTTCTAGCCTATCGTAAAGTCGATATCTCCCCCTCATACACGAAAAGAGCCACCGCTACCTCGCTGGCTGAATCGCAAATGGTCGTAGACATTCTTGAAAAGGTGGCCGCCATCATTTATGGGTTCGTCGCGCGTTTAGCCTCTCACTATCGCGCTGCCATGATGACACACATCATCGTTATGAAAGGGCCTGTCTACTCACGGATAGAACCAAGATATTCATATTACAGTGAACTATAAATTTATGTTAATGCATTGCTACCATAGAGTTTATTGATGCGTGCAAGGACGACGTGTCAAAAATACATCTTCATTTTAGGCTATACCAGTCATACTATCAACGGAGTCTAATGGAGACAAGCAATCCAGCAAAACATGCTTGTTATTCACGTTGTTGAATTGTTATAATTTTGTTGCAGTGGTGCATGTAAATGGTTTAATGCACATTATTCAAATAAAAATTAACCCTATGAAACGTCTCTATCAATATTATCAACATCAAGAAGAGCACCAGAAGAAAAGATCATTGTATTCGATGTTTCATGATCCTCTTTGGACAGTCGTATGACGTATGCATCCGGTCTGCTATTGAGCTTATGCGAGATCATAGGATGCTGAGCTGAGCTTCACAAGATTTTGTGTAGCACCTGAAATTCTGAGCTTCAACAATCATTGAGGAGGCATGTAGTAGAAAAAAAAATAGCTGAGACAACCTGTCAGAAGTTTCAAATGTCGGCGGGTGGCTTAACCCACTGATTGGCGAGAGTTTCGAGCGTAACGGTAAGTACACTAAATTTATCGTGTTGAACTCTGCAGTAAATCTTCGATATGGAGATAAGTGGTGGCAGTCAAGTTAAACTATATGGAGTGCTGAAACTTGGTAAGGCTGACCTCATCAGGCTTTGGTGAAACTGACCTCATCAGGCTATCTAGGGTTCAAGTTCCTAAACTGCTCCTTTCACCTCTTGTGAGCCTATTGGCTGTTGAAAAACTGCGTTCAAAATTGGCACTGCTGGCGAGAATGGCGAGAACACACTTGATATCTTACAAAGAAGTGAATCACGAAAGATTGTTACGAGAAAGTTGCGGTCCTCGTTGATCTGAGATCAACAAGGAGGAAAATTATCTGAAAATTTAGCTTGTCGCTAGATGGCTGTGACAACTCGCTGAAGGGACGGGTTATACTCTTATCGCACGAATGCACTCCTGGCCTGTTGCACTTAGGCCAGTTCACAAAACGTGAACATTTTGCCGTTTTCTGGCTAATGTCGTGAAACGTAAAGTTCATACATATATTTTCCCCCTGTGAACTGCCCACAACGAAGAACTCCTCAAATCCATGTGTAGGTTTCCGTGACCACTTCTGGTTATTAAAGTCTACGAAACTTATCAAAGCAAAGTCACGCGGCTTACCCGCTTGAAAAATTAGACATTGTAACAAAACCGCTAGTGAGTTGACAGAGAATGGTATCTCACTCAAACTGACTTAGTGACGACAAGTATTCCATAATCGCTGCGGTTCAGATTTCGAGCAGCGTCCCTGCTTCGGCATCCTTCGCTCAGCGCGAGCTTCACAAATTGTGTAGACCGAATGGTGGCAAAGCCCTGTATATGATATCTCGTTAAAACTTGGATGACTTTTTCACAGCGCATTCACATCCGCGGAAAAACAACGAAAAAAATGGGAGTAACAAGCATTAATGCAATATAATTGCGAAGTAGTTGAATATACTTGCTACTTTGTTCACTAGAACGTGCTCTGCTGTGTTCAATGTTCACAAGAACATTGAACATTCAAAGAGTATTTACCGACCACTCGCACCGTGCAACAACCTTTCAATGATATCTGCAACTTGCAGCAGAAGGCCAGTGCATGGCGGATCCCTGAACGAAAGCCAAAAATATATGTTCTATCTAGTAGCCACACAAGATCATCTTACTGGGCCAACCACCCTTCTAGTTACATCTACTGCCCTTCCAATCACATCTACTGCGAATGTAGGAGGCATGGCGCATACACAGACCAAGGACGGAGAACGCTAAGGTGTTGGTTTTACTGCACTGCTACCAGGAAAATTGTTTAGAAAGTATGGCGCTGCTTTGGAGGAGGTTTTGAACGCTCTCTGTGTGACACTGTCACGCTCTTGATGGCAAAAAAATTTTCCTCGACATTTCCTCGACTCATATTTCTCAAGAACTAAGCAACGTACGAAGGAGTTTGAGGGCGCGTTGGAAAGAGCAAAGTCTCTAGTTTCAGAAAAACAACTGGGGTTGCAAAACATACAGCACAAAAAAAGTTATAACTGTTAGAAGTCAAAAAACCCGCATGCAATTTTCATTTTCCTCGACTAATCCTCGACTCGCATTCCGCTCTCATTTTTGAACATTTGAAGCAACTTAAATAGTTATTAGAAAGACCAAACCTAGTTCTTTCAAAAAAACACCTGAGGTCCCAAATGATTGAAAATGAGGAAAGTTATGTTCGTTCAAACAAAGTGTACTTTCGCGATTTTCAGCCATTTTTGTCGATTAGCCCGCTCCAGTTCGCAAGCCGCGACGCGACCGCAGCCCTGCTTTGCGTACCGCGAATTTCAAGTTTTTGAATTTCTAAACGGTATTTTTCATGTTTTGCTCTATGTTTGTTTTATGTTTTTTATATTTTATGTTCATGTTTCGTTGTGCCTTGTGTTTAAATGTTTGTAATGCATATTTCACGTCCATTTTTCAGGTATTGCTCATCGTCGAAGTTTTAAAGCCTGCCGCATCAAGGTATGTTGTTTTTTTCAGAATTTGTTATGTGTATTGGATATTTTTCATTGCTATTCGTATATTTTCCATTATGCTTCATGTTTATATGTTTGTAATGCTTATTTCATGTCCATTTTTCAGGTATTGCTCATCGTCGAAGTTTTGAAGCCTGCCGCATCAAGGTATGTTGTTTTTTTTCAGAATTTGTTATGTGTATTGAATATTTTTCATTGCTATTCGTATATTTTCCATTATGCTTCATGTTTATATGTTTGTAATGCTTATTTCATGTCCATTTTTCAGGTATTGCTCATCGTCGAAGTTTTGAAGCCTGCCGCATCAAGGTATGTTGTTTTTTTTCAGTTTTTGCTGTGTTCTTTGACTAATTTTGCTATGTTTGAATTTTTTGTACTTCTTTCATGTACTTTTATTACCTGCTTTTTCTTTAGGTTTCCTTTATCTGGAACTTTCAGATGCCCATTTTTCACAAGGAAGTTGAGAGCTACTGCAGCAACTACTGTTTAGTAATGTGCTCAACTACGGCGGTCCCCCCTTCTGCCAGTGCGTGGGATAAGTTTTCCGACGAGTTCATAGAAAGGGCCGCGTCGGTGCTCTTCGTTGCATCTATGGTCATAATTGCAATGTTGTTTGTAAGTTTCTTCTGCTTGTGTTTGTAGCATTTTGCTTATAAAGTTATTTTTTCAGTATCTGTGCGGATACGTATGCAGGAATTACTCGTACCAGAAGGCGAGGCGGCGAGACGAGGCGAGAAGAGCCGGCGTACAGAGGATGGCCCGACGCAATCGCTGATGAAACTTACCGTACATGCCCAACATATTGAGTTGCGATTTGAATCGTTTTGTTATCTTGTTCGAAATTCTGTTGTTTGAATTATTTTGTTCGAAATGTTCGAATTATTTTGTTCATTTATTCATGGTTGATGATGAAGAAAATGATGATCCTTATGTACGTATTATTTTGTTCATTTATTCATGGTTGATGATGAAGAAAATGATGATCCTCACTGTATGTATGTAATGAAGATCTTGTGTTACTGTTTGTAACATTTATTACAAAAGACATTACAAATACACAAAACATGAACATAACAGGCATACATCATGAATTACATCTCTGTGGTGTAGAAGACAGAAAGGGGGGGGGGTCGCATCTGTGTACCCAAAGGGGGGGGGGTTGCATTGAAGCGGCCATTTTCCTCGACACCTGGGAGTGCCCTGCCTGTAGGCAGCTACTCATAGTGGGCAGGAATCGGGGCAGATGTGAGAGCGCTGTCAACACCTGCCTGATGCACATTGCTGGTGTACATTGGTGGTTTGTGTTTTCCTTGCTTGCTCTCTTATCACATCACTGTTCTGAGTAACTTTCAGGATGAGCTCACTGACCGCTTCACAAGCTGACCACATGGCCCCTGCCAGGTCCAAGCCTCAGAACCTGAGTGCATATATCGAAGCCTATCGGAAGCTCCGAGAGATTATCCTTGCTAAGTCTTTCTAAAGAGATATAGTGAAAGCGAGCACATAATAGTGAAAGCGAGCACATAGCGATCAAGCTCCGTATGTGAAGTTGAGAATGCATTGGATAGAATATATTGTCGCAAAGAGATAATTTATACAATTACCAAGTAACCGCTCTACACTATGATGGCCATATTGCACATCAATACTAGAGGAAATAAGCGGGGAAAAAATGTGCTGAAGACACGCGAAGTCCAGACAAAGTATGAACAGGAAGTCGAGACAAGACCTCAAATTTCCACCAAAACATTTACGGAGAGACTCAGCACTGGATGAGGTACTCAACGAGCAACTGATAACTTTGCAGGCGTTAAGATTAACAAGAGAAAGAATCTAGTACAAACACTATTCTACAACAATGGGTAAGTAGCTATAGTGCGAACTCTCGCCACTTTTCGCTATCGCAGTTCATACACTGCTTTTCTGCCACCTTCTGAAAATCATTTCTACATGATGCAGGAGTAACAAAAACTCACCCTGAACTCCACGTTGTTGAGCTTATGATGCAGGGTACGAGGAAAACCTCCACTATGGCTCGCCTTAGGCAGGCGCGGAGCTCATGTCTGCGGTTCATACCGAGTCGGCCGTACGCTCAAAACACGAACATTCGGTGGACGCAGTAGCGAAGGCTTCTGTATGGAGGCAATTAAAAATGGGAGTAGTAAACAGCAATCAAAACATGCCTATTTTCATCGAGAAGTGATGTCTACGTCCATCCCCTTCTTATATCCGAGGCTGTGCATGAACATGCGAAGCATCTATGAAAATGTAACTATGAGACAAAGTTCAGATTGTGTGGTAAATGCACCTGCATTATCAATGGCTACGAGCTTACCTCCACGTCTACTACTTTGTGGAAGGAGGAGTGCTGCAAAATGTAGCTGCCGGCTTCCTTTGCTTTTTCTTGAAGTCCTTCCAGAGTCTCAGTCATCCACCTTCCTGTCTGTGCTGCCTCTCGGCAGCACGCTCTTTCACCGACGGTGGTGAACGGCACGCACGATCCGTACGTGCACCACGTGAGGCTTTCTAGCCTTCTCGGCTCCAACTCCTTGCCCAGAAGCAGGCAACCTATAAAGAGCACACCGCAATATATGTCAATATGAATATTTCAGCTGTTTTCACATCCCAGAACTGGGCTCTTTACTATGACTCATTAATGCCCTTGTTCGTGCCTCCCTTTCTGCCACCTTTCTTATAACCTTCGCTAGAACCTCTGGCTCGGGATCTTCCATAGAACTAGGGCACGGAACTCCTTCGTCGGCTCTCATACTAAAAGAAAAAGTTCAGTGTGGCTTTCGTAACTTTTGAAGTTTGGAATGCTGAAGATGCAGCAAAATGGAAGTGAACAGAGGACAGAAGAAAACACGTGAAAAAATGAGCATGATTGCCTTTCCATATTTGTGACATCCATCTTTCTTGCAATACTAGCCGTTTGTGGTCATCGCACTGTCTTCATGTTCTAATCCTGCCTCATTATTGTTCATTGCCATATTTTTTATTGGCACTACTCCGTTATAACCACCGCAAACATCGCGGCAGTTGGTCACAAGTAATTTGCGCATTCACTAAATTACTTCCAATTTCTTGCGAAGCACTCTCTTTTTAATATTTTCTCCCCAATCTTTCTTCTGCTCCGTATGCTATCCGTATATTCGTATATTTCTCATTATTTCACTCAACATGTTTTCAAAAGCTGTCTGCTATGTGCTTGCCTTTTTTAACAAATTGTTTTCCTGTTTGTAGCCAATCTCTCAAGTACCTTCATTCAATATATCTTAGTCCAGCCCAAAAGTAAGTTCCGGCATTGTTTATCTTAATACAGCAGAAAAGTAAGTTCAGACACTGTTTGAAAATGCTATTGTTTTTTCAGTTAAACAAATTTAGTATTTAAGCTTTGTTCAAATGCTCTTCTTTGCGATGGTTCGTATTTTCGGATCGCTGCTCTGTGCACAGCAGGGAGAACTTGAAAGTGATGTCAGGCTGCGAGATTTGGCACCTGCTGCGCTACTCTTTGCCATTGACGCTTCATCATGTTCATACTGTGTTTTGATTGTTTCCACAGGTACAGCTCAATTTGTTCAATGACTTTTATGATAGATATTTGGGTACTTACACATGGTATTCTATTTCATTTATATCCGTTAACATGCTTCAGCCTTTCGCAAAACATTTTCAGCAGAGAGCGTAACGTCCTCGTCAGCAAATGTTTCTAGACCAGAAAATGGCTCATCCATGTTTGAATTTGTGCACTTTTCACATTTGTTCTCGCTGCTATCTTTAGCTACGGTTTCAGGTGGGAGAGTACCTCTGTCTGCTTTTCAAACGTCTTCCGAATACTGCACTGTCTTTACTGCCACTATTACAACTGATTGACATCGATGTGCCAGTGGTTGATTAGCACAGCGAGATTTTTAACGTTTTCCAAACACTGCGTTCATCATTCATTTGAAGGTTTTTAAGGTGAGCTGCGATTCACCTCAAAATTTTAGCAGTGAGGTTACACGAGTGAAAGTAACTCAGAGCATTGCAGTATTTCCTGTGTTGAGAAAGTAAGTTTAAAGCTTGACAGTGACGATTTTAGACTTCATTTTTACTGTTATGTTTAATTTCACTATGAGCCCACGCTGGAACTTGCAAACAAGGAGATGAGCTTTCCGCAATGCCTCTGAATGGCTCGCTGTCAACATCGGTACCCCCGCTTCGACTGTAGTAGGCCAATGTGCTCCTCAGGAAGCGCTATTTTCTACTTGTTCTTTATCTGTTTTATCTTTTTTGTTTCACGCTGTAGGCGTTCATAAACGAGTTTTCTCATAAAATCTTCTAATGTTAAGAGGTAGACGTTGAGGAAGATGCTCAAAGAGCTGTCGATATATTCCGTGAGATGACGAAATTATGCGTGTTCAAGACTCCGAGAGTAGGACGGATACGGGAGGTACCGTGCCGTGATCTTCCCTTTCGTCGCACACGACAGCAAGACCCAGTTGCTACCCATCTATGTATTCAGGGATCAAAACAAAAGTATCGCGTCTCTTTCTTCCGACTCGCAAGTCCGTCCTCTGATGTGAAAGCAATGCATTATCCTTCAACATAATATCAGTTCGACACCGAAAGCCTCCTCTGCGAATTTGCTTCATGAAATGAGGAGGACGGCCATCGAGATCAAGCTCTTCACGGAGAGGCAATCCTGCCGTCGGCAATCCTTTTTTAGAGACTCAAAAAGTGAATATAGAAATAGCATGAACAAAATGCACTGCATATCGTACGTTGTCTTTTCCAGTAGAGAATTTACTCCACGCTTTCAATTCAAGCTGCGTCTCTTACTTCTTTCAACACGAGCTTACCAATGTAGGCAGATAAGCAATTCAAACTGCTCCTCTTACTTCCTTCAATCATGAGCTTCTCAATATAGGCAGATAGATAATCAAACATCTGAAGAAGTGCTAATCTATACGGTGATACTAGTAAATTACCCTTTCGGTTCGGATTTTTATATTCGTTTCCTTGTCGTCTCTATGACAGAAATCATTAGATCCATGACATTGTTATTGATGTCCGATCCGAGTCATTGGTTGAATATAGTAGTGTCGTGACTTGAACGAAGTTATCATCGTTATCGCCAGAAGAGGCGTCAAGTGCGGCTTCACGTTCTGCAAACAAATTTTTAGTGATGGAACAGATGTATGTGTTAGCAAGATGCTCCTTTCTTGATGCCATCCGAGCACAAGCAAAATACAGCAAAAGGGAAAACATCGCATAAAAAGCAATGATGTCCAGTGCCGATACAAGGGCAAGAGGTAGTCCCTGTTGTGTATGTTCTTCCACTGTTAGATTTGATGGTCCACGTCGATGCAGTTTTGCGCGTAACGAGAAAATCCATTTCATGTTAAACGGCCTTCCTGTGCCTTCTAGAGTTTCCCTTTTGACGAAATTTTCCTTCCAAAAAATTTCGAAATTTTCCTTCCAAAAAATTTCTAGTGTCGTGACAGTTATTAGCACAATATCGCCATTATGTTGATTGTTGCTTGAACTCACCATTATTTCATGAGTCCTGATCGGGTACAAAACGATATCAAGGTGAGCGTCCAAGCGCACGTTCGTCGATTTGTTCGAATAGGAGTATTTCAGCAGGCGATGTAAGCGTTCATGAACATATTCGAGCATATGATACTTGCTCACCTCGCTCAAGTGGCACATGTTCCCTTCTCCGAGACGTAATCGTTTGAGAAGCATTCTTCAAACGCCTTAGTAGCTTGGCCGTAGTTCCCTTCGCCTCGAGGCTGCAGATCACGCAGCCTCATGTAAAGTGGATTAGTCACCACACGAGTTAGAAAGAGCGAGAAACCACAGAAACGAATAAGAACTAATACAAAGGGATACCTGGGCATGCAGATGCCGTCGAATAGCCGGAAGTTCTGGCTATGCAGAAAATGGGACGAAAGAGGGTTAACTGACCACTCGTATTGGAGTATGGTCACTGTACCGCCCAAGTAACTAATAAGAAACAGAAAGGAGCTAAAGTGAATATTATACCCTTTTAGGAACTGATTCCTTAACTGAACGACGAAGTTAGAGCTAACAACCGAAAACAGCATACTTGATACAAGATTTGTATCTTTACGCATGACCGACACTGACGAAAACGAAAGCTGGAATGGCGATATACGCTCCCCATCAGATGAGCAGCGTAACCGCGACGCAACCGCGTCGCGCTCTTAGCTGTCGTCCAGTTCGCTGCCCGTCCCGATCTCATCGGGACCCACCTGCCGGCGGTGTTTGCGTTCCTTACAAAACTCCATATGATTGGCATGCTAGAACACAAAATGTAGGTGCTTGCGCCTTCACGTTTAATTTGCTGGCTGAAGTTACTATATGCAGGCGCCGCAGCGGAACTTATGTGTTAATGTTAGTGTTAATCTAGATGGAAGGTTCCACTGGTCAACTCTAGTTTTGCTCACGTTATTAGCCTAACCTTAGTCTAGTGAGCAGCGCCTACCTTCTCTTGACTAGAGTTTAGCTAAAAATATATGTGCACTTGAGTGTTTGAGTGGTGATTGTAAAATGATATCCAGTGAGGGATAACAACGCGACAATGAGTGCCCTTCAAAATATTATGTTGTCCCAAAAGTCTTGTAGGATTTTTCCAAAAAAAATCAGCAACTATTGTTTACTTCGAGGCAGATGTAGGCGGTTTAGGAATATGGTAAAACGTGCTCTAAGCTTTCTAGAAAAATATATATTGACCCACCAGATCCCGTAGAGAGCTACAATGCCCGTTGTCGATACACACCCAACTCGCGGTGTCATTTACTATGAGCGGTCTTGCGGCGTCAAAACGACGGAAGCTTGCCACTCCATCAGCGCTGCATTGGGCAAGGGATGTGTGAGCTACGAGACCATGCGCCGCTGGTTCATCAGCTTCAGCAACGGCGAGATTGACATGGAAGGCAAACCACGCTCAGGACTGTGCTGCTTCTGCGACGCCGAACGAATGCTTTTCCATGAAGTGCTGGTACAAGGCAAGACAGTCACCGCTACTGTATGCACCCACCAGCTCCAGCAGCCCGCTGTGGTTGTTCGAGAAAAGCTCCAAAAAAGGTCCGCAGTCAAGGTCCGCGGTCACCCTCCCATGACGACGCCCCCTCCCATTTCACGAAAAGTAGGCCAAGCTACACGAGCTCGGCTGGGATGTCCTACCCTACAGGCCATACTCTCAAGACATCGCCTCTTCTGACTATCACCTTACCAATGCTCTTGAATCCTTCCTGGCCAAGAGAAAATTCGTTGATTATGGCACGCTTGCAAAGGCGATCGCTAACTTCATCGACTCCCAGAAGGCAGGGTTCCAGGAGGAGGGAATCATCGATTTACCTATGAGGTGACAGAGCCTTTTCGATAAGAATGGTGAATACGTTGTTGCCTAATTGTTGTTTGTTGGAAGAAAAAATAATAAAAAATGATAGTCGAAAAAAATCCTACAAGACTTTTGGGACAACCTAATATATCAACATCCGAAACTTTATAATAGTGGTGGCAGATCTTTCACGTCCAGTTGAGTGTATATGAAGCAATGGTGCGCGAACCACGGATGTTGCCTCTACTGCCTCTCCACAGCCCACATTGACCGTCTAAATGCTATCACGTTCGACACTACCAGACTTCTGGCTAATATGTACATATTGAATTTAATTATGAACCAGTATATTTTTATGGTTCTGTGCATATTGTGTAAAGTTTGCGTAGGTTTCCAGTGTTTTTGAACATGTGTGGAAACATTACAAAAATCTTCAGTGAGTGAAAGGTAACGAGTTTTAAGCTGATAAAAGGATTCTAGCAGGGATTTCATGTTGTTCAAGAGTAGGACAGATGAAAGATTAATCGGCTTCAATATGAAAATCAAAGTGGTAATGTTGAAAGAAAATTCAAGTGCTGACGCCCATAAGAACCACAGTTTGGGAAGAAAAAAAAAGAAAGATTGCGGCATCCTTCCATAAAGTTTGAATATTCGGTCTGGCTCATCCTCACCCAGTTCCATGCTTACTTGTTTTCAGCATCTCTCATGAAAGTAGGTACGGTATCAATTGCAGTATCGCCGGCCTTATCTACAGTCCATTTCCCAGCGCGTGGCAGGGCGAGGCCTACGGACTTGGATGAACGTGTATCGATCTCTCTCACCGCGCCACACACTCTCGCTCTCGCCACGTACTCTCTCACCCAAGTCCGTAGGGCCACGCCCTGCCAGGCCTCGGGGACTGGACTGTATCTCGGCGTTGATGTACTCACCGTCGATGCGAGAGTATTGCTTTGTAATGGCGCTACTTATCAACTCGCTTACTTCGAAGGTCCTGGAATATCCGAATATGAAATCCTCAAAATCCTACTCATAAGCTGAGAAGTGATAGCTCATATCAACCTGTTGAAAATAAGCGAAACCGAAAAGGCGTTGCATGATATGTAGCTACGAAGAGGAAGGACGCTGTTTTTTGGAAGGTTCTACCATTGGATTATTTTTTCGCACGCTCTCGAATGCTACTCAGTATGCAGCACTCTTGTCAGTATGCACTGGTGGTATAGCGAAGCGAGCACTTCAATGCGTTGAAAACTTCACATGAATCACAGCAACATAGCAGCAATATAACTTTACATAACTAACGTGCCAATAATGTGCGCTTGAAGCCTAATTCATACTAATGATCAGAGCCGTTCATTCACCCCTCACTGTGGGCCATTGCCTCAGCCTGGTGGAAATCCTCCCTACAGGCTCAGGGAAGTCCCCACAAGCCGTAAAAACTGTAGAAACCGGTTCCCTTCGCATGAAAGAAGATTACTATCGCGAGTGAAGAGAGTGCTTGGGGTGTGGGGTATCTTATGAAAAGTTCCACACCTATGCATCTCGGAGTGATCTTCGAGGGATCAGTCTGCACACACTCAGGCGTATATTTTCGCCTAAGCCATAGTGGTAAAAGGAAGATGTTGCTCTTCTACTCCAAGCTTAGCTTAAAGTAGATGCCCGATAGTTTAGCGAGTGGTTGTGAAAGGAGATGATAAGGAAAATTAACTGCCCAATGCAAGGGGATAATAATTAGTGCTGGACTATCAATTTATGGCCAGGCCACATTATCGTTGGGATAGCACTTTCTATCAATATAAATACCTCTCACGTACATTCGCAGCCATTCTGCGGTGTGCTGACGCTGCACTAGGTATCAGCACAATGGAATGGCATGCATGTATGTTGGGTTGTCGGAAGGGTAGGGTCGTTTAGGCTAGACCCATCTATTCGGACTGGAAATATTTACTTTGATCTTTTAATACCTTTATACAACCGTGCAAAGACTTTAGATGACTCACGAAAACGATTGGGGATGTCTGATCCAGTTTATATTGAATAATCCCACAGCTATCCCCATCACAAATCGTGACGAATGAGTCACGATGTCATTCTCGTTATACGCCAATTTCAGTTGGCAAATACTGAAACATCCACATTTAAGCAGCAAACTACATGGCAATCGCTACATCACAGTGCATGGAGCGGTTAGGCGAAAAAACGAATAATAAAAAAAACATTGAGCACACAGCAAAATCAACCGTAAAGAACAGAACGCTCAATAATCGAAGAATTACATCGGGTCCAACTCAGAATCACCGCGCCGCTCGCCGCGGGTGGCCACGCGATTTTCTATCGTAAGTGCACACACTCTTCAATGAGTGAGTAATTGAGTAAATGACAAAGAATGCAGTGGTTGCTTTCACCCACGTGAGTACGAATTCGACGAAACTGTACGTCCTATCATTGCTAAACCACATCGCTGAGTCCTGTTCAGATTATCTTTTGTGTATTTCGCAGCTCGGCGGTTCTATGTGACGCGCGATTTACATAGCGTAGCTAAAACTGGTGAAATAAAGAACATCGAGGAATTCTAGCAGTTATCAGAAAGAAAAAAGAAGCATACGGCATGTTGTGGACACGTCAGCTATATGAAAACCATGTTGTTGTTCCACATTCACATTTGACACATCAGCCATGCAAAGTTTTCGACACACAACAAAATGCTCCTACTCCCTCGACTAGAATTTCACTGGGATTCCATAGAGCAAGGACGGGTCATTGAAATGATTTTGCAACCTGTTTGTTCTTCGCAAGAGAGGTGGCCACATCTTTTCTCCAGGTAGCCACATCTCCTAGCAATGTCCCTCAGACGACGGAAGAATCAACTTACTCCATACCTCGGCATTGGCTCGCATTACAAATGACAACGTGAGAGAAATGACCAAGATTGGAAGCTCGGCGGAAGCACTTATCTGGCTAGGATTACGTGAGCTTGCCTTGGTAGAGAAAACTCCTAGTTGTCCGACGGTTGCCGTCGTCCTTTCCGTATAGAATTGAAAATTAATTGATACCACTCCTTATCCCCGGCATAGTATGCTAAAAGGGATTTGACTAACTACAGAGCAGTTCGGTTTTCAAGGACTGGATCCGTGAAAAAATATTCAACTGATAATGTGTGAAAATACTTCATGTTGAAGTGCTAGAACCCCATCCTTCATGTTTACTTTTGTTTACTTTTTCAATCAACGGGCAGGGATGGCATAAATTAAAGTGACACACTAACACTTCACGGTTCAGGAATCAAACCTGGACCTTCGACCATGCCTTTTATCCTTTTATCCTGGGTTAGATAACTAGCACCAGCCTCGCCTTACAATTATGTAGATCGGCTGGTCCTTGCAAGTCATTGTATTCGGCTTACCGATATCACTTACCTTTACGATTATCGATGGATAGGATGCGTGGTGCATCCAGAAAAGGGATTCATTGGTGGGATATGCTCCGAATGTTTGACGCTTAGTTTAGGATATTTAAGGTATTCAAAGTGAGTTAATATTCACAAGCATACAAGGAAGGAGTTTCATTTTTTCTAGCACACTTATTAATTCCTATTCTATTATAATGCTTTTCCTTGGACGCTCTGTGACGTTTCTGTTCTTAAATGCTTTCACGAGAGCTCTTGAAATGTCTTCTGGACACTCATGCCTTAGCTCTACTTATAAACATGAAATATGAAAAAGGTAGGATTGCTGATGAACTAACAATGGCGATCTCGTGAGTAGTATTACATGCATGAAGGTTTATGAGCCCTATAAATACGATAATTTATAAATGTTTTAGCCGACCTTTTCTTTTTCAGTCTGAATGCACTGAATAGATGAGCTTGTAGATGGCGCCAGCCAACTTACACATCTGCGAGTCTATTACTGAAAAAGCAATTTCGTGCCCTTTCAGTGCCGGCACTTTTCTGATCATTTTCAACCTATCAACGGTGTGAGAACTACTGACAAGTTATTTATGATCGCTGTGATAAGCGCAAAGATAAGATGTTATTCAGGGCTAGCACTAAAAAATTCCTCCAAGGCTGGAATATAAATTCCAGCAAATGCCCAGGCCCTTTATTACTTCGAAGGTTACATAAATGTCATTGTACAATGTCTTATTAAACCAATATAAATAATATCATTATTACAATGCAGTAACAGTATAATAAGTACATAAGTAATAATACATATTATACTTTGGAAGCTACAAAGTAGGGCGCCAAGTGCTCTTAAAACTAAGAGAACCGATTATTCTATGAAAGTGCGTAAGTCGGCTAGTGAATGTACCGGATAAGGTAATCGAGGTGCTATTGAAAACACCGGAGGGGCTAAATTTCGCAGCTCGTGAAAAATGAAAGTAGGAGGGCTAAACAGTGTAATAGTAGAGAAAAAGCAAAATAAGGCTGCGAAAAACAGAGAAATAGCATGAATAACTCGAAAAGAAGTATGAACCTGTGTCTTCCTAACAAATGAAGCCATCAAGGTTGCAGGTGATCGACAGCAAAACAACAACTTGCCCCACTGGCTCTTTGAATCACTGTAGTCTAATCGTTCACATTAGGGAATTGAGGAGGGGGGGGGGGGGGTGGTTTCTGTAACTACTTCTACCATTCGCGAAAGTGTAATAGATCACGAAGTGCACGGTAAGCGCACGTCGGCAGAATTCCTTCGAAAAGGCCTAACCGGCACTTGCGATATACAGGCAAAAATATATGGTTAGGACAGTTTTTCAGGTGTATCCAAGTGATAAGGCAAGCAACTCAGCAAGTTACTTTCTAAAATGATGGACCTCATGTACTTTGTAGCTTATCTGTATTCTTATTGCCTTCGTAGAAATTCTGGAGCTATGGCAGGTATCACGTCCAAAAGTAGTGAAGGCAAACACAAAGAGAATTTGGAGTGAGCTCTTTAGATACATAGCTGCTGGTAGCCAGAGTCCGTTTGGGATCATTGGAAACGTAAGCACCTATCCAAGCGGAGTTCGCAGATTACCCTGAAGTATAGCTCGCAATAATTTGACCAGGTCCATTTCTCGTAATCGGATTGGTCCATCTGTAATCGTGGTGCATCCTGAGTGAGGCACGGCCGTTATCCTATAGGAAGCTGAAGTTGTTCGAACAGGAATTAAAATACTAATAGGACGTACATAAAGTAGAAGTCTATATCGCCTCTCCGTGGTGGATTTCTCCCTTGAATGCCTCTCCTTTCGCCTGGTACCTGTGCACGCGGATATTCGAGAGAGCAAAGCCCAATTGATGGGTTCACAACCGGATTTTTTTTATTTTTTCCTAACCAGCCAGCCATTGACAATTTCTGCTTTCATTCCGAATGCGATAACCAACTTAAAATTGCAGCAACGCTGCACTCCGTCTGTATCCTATCTCAAAAACTCGCGTTAAAGACACCGGAAGGGGGTACTTTTGGTTTACGGTAGAACAGACGTAGTGTGGACGAGTTTAAGTGGCCGCCATTGCACAAACTCGTCAATTTGACGTCTTGGGATGGTGCCAAGAGGAGATGCTTCTGTGATAAAGTTGTTTTTCTTTTCACTTTCTCCTTTGTTCTTTATTATATTATTTCTAGATGTACTTACATGAATACTAATGTTTATAGTTGGAAATGGCCTCTGCACTGCGCTGGGAGTCAGGTGCTACAGCTAACGCTGGCCCGCGGCCCGTCTCCTACGGCGGACAACTCGGAAAGTCAGTGCGATGGTGCGAATGAGGCGCGAATACACAACGCAGCGTAGCGCTTTTGAAACCAGGTATTTTCACCGATTATCGCTTCTAACCTTGAGTGTTCGTTACAAAATGCTCATTTCTTTGCATCTTCCCCTTGTTTCGGATCCCTTCCGGTTCCTTTAAGTTAGGAATAGATTGCGTAAGTTTTGCAGTTAGTTACGGCTAATAATTCGGTTTTGTCAAACAATCTATCCTTACAAGACCACTTGTGCCGCATCCGCTTAGATCATAGTGACGATATTCTCTGCAGGGCAGTCCCACCCATGGAATGTGATGGTTTCCTTGACGAAAAGTTTGCTGTCTGTGAGAGCAATCGTGCCACTTTGCATTTTGCCTCGTTTGGCGACCTCAGTGTTACATACATAGTAAGAGTTTGTTTTTACTTATATGTTACATGAATAGTTACTTATACTGCATTCATAGTGTTATGTGCATACTACACATGTGTCCTACACATATAACAGAAGTAGCCTAACAACTCCAGATAGAGTTTTGGCAATTACGAACGCAAGCTTGCCAACTGAAATCTTTGCCCGCTGTGGGGTATTTCGATTACACCGACTAACCACTCAAAGAAGTGTCGTCCATCAAATAATGCACCCATAGTTATTGCCAAATACACACTAACAAAAACTAGTTCCGCTCGTGCGGAAGTGGACTATTGGATAATTCCGAGCCTGGCTCCGATCCTAAATCTTCTTGATTGCTTGCCTAAAATTCCGTGAGTGATGAAAAGTAAGAAAGGTTGTCTGGTAGTTGAGAAGTCAGTTTAAGTATCTCAATAATACGCAATTAAATGCAATAGTACAAAGAGGCCACTGAACAGGAGAATCTGATCAAAATGTTTGGTCAGAAATAGTTATTCCACCCAAATTTCTGTGTCCATACGCAACTGATCAAAACACAACGTGAGCGTCGAGGATTGATTGGGAGATATGCTTGCGACTCAAGGAAGTGTAAGCTGAACGAGCTTGGATCAAAAACTCGATCATTCATCAAGGGCCTCAAGTAGTTCTTCGTGGACACTACTACTAGTCACAACAAAAACACCACCCATCTGTTCGCACGTGGAGTGGAAACTTTGCCGAATTTGAGTCTTTGGCGATCGTATCGATATGTGATATGAGGGAATTCTGGTAATCTTAGAGGTAAAGAGAATTGCAGCTCGCTCGGATCTACATCGATATTCTCGAAAGATTCCCAAATCCTACGCACAGCTAATGGAAAAGCACTGATAAACGCTGATGATTGCGTTGCGAAGAACGACGCCCCTTCGTGAGCCCGTCACGGAGTGGGCAGAAACTCTGCTGGAACGCGGGGAAGCAGGAATAGCAGCCATTGCCTCCGATGCGATTTGTCGTTCGCGGTGCTGCTATCGTCACGGCGACATTTATCACTGGAATTATCTTCTCTCAGCGGTACATCACCTTCCGCAATGAATCGCAGTAAGCCTTTTTGTTTTTGCTAGTTGTTCTACTGCACCACTCTTGATTTCTCGGTTCCTAATCCGGTACGTCCTTGTGCAGAGAAGGTCGCTTTACCGTATTTATTACGCCGCTTCATGTTAAACCTTGACCACCTACAACAATTTGGTGCTAACTTTCTATAGGCACCAGAAGGGGTGAGGGGAAAATGATAACTGAGAATACATTTTCTCTGAAAACAAATCTGCCACTTCGCAAGAAGTGATGTGTAGCGAAACTCGCATTGAGAAGCGCGGCTTGGGGTCTTATCACGATCCCACAGCATGGTGTCGTGGTGCACTTCATCAGCCGGGCGAGTTGTAGGCGAAGGCGGGACATCGTTCGCGGACGGCTGATTCGGCCTCTGACCTGTATGCATTCTACTTTCGGCTAGTGACGCAGTGGGGCGCTAAATCTCTAACTCCACATTCTACAATCTGCCGAGTTTACCTTATCTTGTGTAATTCCCAGTGCGCCTTTCAAGGTTTAGTCACTCCTTCCATACGCATTATATATTCTGAAGGAGTGCAAGGACTCGCTCCATTCCTTCTGTACATAGCTTTCAGTAAGAATATATATATTAAAAGTTAGAGTTAGTAGCATGTTCGTTAATTGCCACCGTTTTTCAACCTCCAAAAATCTTCGAAAAATCGATTTTGCCGGACTTTTTCAACGAATCGTCTATGTATCCCAACGAATTTTCCACTTGGATAGGGAGTGTTGGATGTTCTGAGGGCATTAGGAACTTTATCTTTAACATAATCCTCAAGTAATTTGATTTGATCTAGTATCTGTTATAAGGCAAATTCCTTTTTGAATATACGTACTGGACATTTTTTACCTGGCTTTGCTTATCCTGAGAGTGAGTCACGCCCTAATCCGGTTTCTTACCGGACTAATCGAATCTTTTATCATCATTGCAACACTTCTGTCGTTTAGAGGTCACGATTGACGTTGGATGAAAAGCGCTACTCAATCTTGTTTTTGTACATATATAAACACTTGCTTTCATGGGAGCCTTCCAGGGTCTCCTCTGGTTGCTCCTGAACACATGCACCTAAAAAGACGCTGAGTAACGAGCGTTTAATGATCGCGATCGCGGTGGACATCGCTCACGTTTTCGTGTGATTTACAAGCTACGCGGTGCGTCCATGTGTTTATTTCTACGGAGGGGAAAAACACCGCAGATTCAAGATTAGACAACTATGACTCATACATAGTCAATGGAGCAGGCGGTGCATTGGTAGGTATAATTTCCCGTTCTCCTATTTTTAAAGAAATTATGCGATTCATTGCTCCATCGAAATTCCGTCACAGTATTTGCGACTCGACACTTCAACAGCAAAATTGGTGAAATCAGTGGCACGGAAATGGGTAACAAGCTCACCCAACGATATTTCTTGCCCGGAATGAGGTTGTAGACACAGTCACAGCAATTGGTTACTCTACTTGACACCGGAGCGGTAATCTGTTGAGATACATGATGAGGTTAGAGCGAGGAGGCAGTGAAAACGTTGAATGAAATGGTCGAAAACTAAGAAACAGTCAGTGGTCCGCGCGTTTCCATTAACATCACTAACGTATCGCTCAGATCCACGTAATTCTGTGGTGTGTAGTGGTCATAGGCGCGTGATGCGTTGCTTGAGTGCTAAGCTAGGACACCGAGGATCCACAGACCAACACGCGGTATTGTTGTTAATGAGTTAGAGTGCGCTTCCCACCTCCAATCTAGCAAAAAAGCCTCTTCAAAGGGACCGTTCTTACAAGGGAAGGACCCCAGGTCGAAGTGGCCATTCGCAATGGATATGGTCCGACGTATTTTCGAACGCTGATCTCGAATCTGTTTCCGAAATTTGCAGAACGATTCTCTGAGCGGAGTTATGGAGGTTTTTTTTGAAAAAACAGTACTGTTATATGGTAGGTTTGGAAGCCTCTAGCACGCCAGCCAGACGTTCTTGCGCAACACCAGGGCGATTTTCGTGTTCAGAGAGTCAAATTACCCCAAGGGACAAGTTTTTAGCCAATGCGAGGATTTGACCAAATTTCGGAAAATTCATGGGCTAATTGGGTGGCAGCACATTGAAAAAAGGAGATGACGTTGACCCATACCTAGGAAATGCTCCTATTTGACGCTTCTTTCGTACATTTAGTGCGATGGGCAAGTGTAATAGGTATGTGTAGGCTATGTTGTTCAGGTTGCAGGGTTTTCCGTAGAAGAAAATTCAAAAACTACCACTTTATCCACTGGCCACCCCCAATTTTCCGAAGTTGGACCAAAAACTGGATTTGGCTGAAAATTTGCACAGGAGGTAATTCGTTCCCCTGTGCACGGATACCATAATCTTTTTACGCAACAACGCCTAATTCATGTGGTACGGGATTCTCTTCGACTTGATATCCCTCCCTTATGAGTAGTGTTAGTAGTTACAAATAAAGTGGCAGAGTGATGGGTGCGGTAGGTTCCAGTACAAGGAAACGTCCAGAAGTGAAAGAAAAGCACTCACTGACATTTAAACACAAAATGCAAAAAAAAACCCTCACCGGCGGGGAGCAAACCCATGGTCCTTGTCCTGCAGATCCGGAGCACTACCAGTAAGCCACTGAGGCCGCTGCTTGCTATGCAAGCGGCCTTGCTGATGTAATAGTGCCTCGTCACAGAAAAACCTCCATAACTTTGCTCAGAGAATCGTTCTGCAAATTTCGAACACAGATTCGGCATCAGCATCCGAAAACGCGTCGGATCATATGTATCCCATTCCGAATGGCCACTTCGACCTGGGGTCCTTCCCTTGTTAGACATTTGGCTTTTTCTCATCATATTCTCATGTCGTATTTCCTTACTACAGATTATATGCAAAGTTCCATGCGAGAAAAAACAAATACAAAATCCGGTTGAGATACACCTCCACGGCGTGCTATCCACAGAGGCGGGGCTGACATCGGACATACGGTGGAGGGCTCCGGGAGCGAAGAGGCGGATCACGTGGTTGGAGACATAGACTGAGAATAGATCAATACTGAGCGCGAAACTTAGGATTGTGGGTGCAAGTACGTAAGCCTCCTAGAGGACACTCCGCCCATCGTATGTTGCCAGCCCACGTGCTCAGTACTCTGAGAAAAGTGTATATAGCAGATGGATCTGATCCTTTTCAGGTGTGTACCCTTATGACAGGATTGTCGCCCCACGGCATGTCGCAAGCGATACAAGGCGGACGAGCTAAAGGTGATACGTTGTTGGGTCCCGGAGCGATTACAAGTCGACTGCGTATCGCGCCCCTAGCACTAACGTGTAATCGTTCTGAGACCCACCGCGACGCGCATAGCTCGCACACACTGCGTCGCACGCCGCTCGTCGTCGTGCGACAATCTTGACAGAAGGGTACACACCCATCCTTTCGAACGAAACTTTGCGGGTGGCTAGTCGTAAGCAACTGAGAATAACCATGAGGGCAACACAAAGAGTCGTGTTTCAGTCTTTCAAAGACCCTGAAAGGAGTGAATTTGGCAGACCAAGGAAAGTGAAAGTAGGAATGCTCAGCAGTGAAAGTGTGGAGAAAGCGCGAAATGAAACGAAGAAAAAACCGAGAAATAGGAACCTAAAAACCATCCTTCTCTTTCGCGTCTCTCTGCCTCAGTAGCTGAAGTTTGCTGACGAGTGGAGAGCTTAAATCAGCCGGCCGTGAACGTTTTCCCGCCGTTGCCGGCAACTTGCCCGGCTGATGAACTTCAGAACGTCACTGCCGTGCGGCGGGGTCGCGATAAGACCCCAATCCGCGCGTTTTCAATGCGAGTTTCGCTCTACAGCGCTTCTTCTGAAGTGGGAGGTTTGTTTACAGAGAACATGTATTTCCAGATCTGACTTTCTGCTTACCCATCCCAGTGCCCTTAAACCTCTACCGCTTACTTACAGCAATCATTTTCTCCTTCTTGAGCAACCAGATTACCTCTTTTGGACCTTTCCAATAAAAATCTCCCATGCCTCTGTGGCCGTATGGGATGGTTTTTTGCTCCATCCTATGCAGCTTCAAAAGATTGATGTTACGGAACTCGTAGTGTGCTATTTCACCGCGGTCTCATAAGGCTGCAGAACTGACACCGATGGGGCAACCTGTTGTTGGTCGAGCTCATTAAGGACGCAGATGTACAACTCCTTGACGCATGTGTTTCTCCCCTCGCTTGCAATGTATTGTAGTGTCTGTGCTTCAATAAAAACAACTGCTCATGCCTCACAGTGGCCCAAAACAAACAGTGCACGATGCGTATGTGACTGTATATAATCATGCCCTCTGAGGCCACGGACCCGCCTGTTAATGGTTTTAACGAATAGCGATCACGAGAAAAATATACGAGTGGCAAAGCCAATCGCTGAACTCAAATCCGATAGAACACTTGTGAAAAGAGCTAGAAAGACGCTGTTTACCAAAAATTAGTAAGAATAGATAAGAAAAATGCGCTTAAGTAGTAAACTAGATAAATAAAACGCCTTGCATCATACAGTTATTGAAAAGCTCATGGACTCGATGCCGTTACGAGACGCTGCTATGATTTCCCATTATATATTTCTACGGCTCGCTGGCTTGTACTTTGGAGAAAACCCGTTTTCCTAGCCTTTCCGCGTTTTTCGATGATTTTGCAATAAACGCTTGTAAAAATCTATGAAAATACTCTAACGGTACCCAAGTGTTAGCTAATATTTACAACAGTTCGGGTGCAACACGCTGAAATTTTGCCTAGTTTGGTTCAGAGGAAAAAAATCATGACAAAAAAGCATTCGGCCGAAGACTTTTCAGGCTACTGTGACTAGGGAATGAAAACTATTCGATTTTCTCCTGAAACGCTTTTTCTGCTCACAGTTATGCAGTTTTGCATAAACATTTGTGAGTGCCAGGGCACTGTTATTGCTGTGCACAAGGTATCAAATCACACATGCATAGACCATAAAGTCGCGCCACACCACAATTAAACCCATGCGGACCGGTGTATTGCTGCAGTAGTTGTCTGAAAACATATGGTTGTCTTGACATCGCCTAAATACATCGTGGCGAAAGAGTGGTGCATTCAAAATAACGTAGCTTCAGCTTCTGAGCCTATTCCTGCAAGATGAGGGGATTTGACTGAATTTAGCATTTCGCTTATCACTGTTTCGATGATGTTTATAATGCCGCACAAAACTATGTCTTTAGAGGAAAATTTCTTCTCGAAAAAAGGCGTTATGCTCATGGTAAGACCTATCACACTTGAATAACCACTCCTTCAAGTTTTCTGCAACGTTCTAAAATATGAGATTATTTCTAGAGACAGATCAGTCCATTTGCTGTTCGATTAGGGTGTACTCATTTTAGTGACATTTCATATTTCTTTTTTGTTCGCGATCGTGATGTAGCAGATGAGACAACATCATCGTTGTGTTATTTATGATATTGAATCTCGCGCTCGTTGTACCCTTACAAAAAGCGCTATTAGGCGTATTCAAAGAATGACTACGCAGAAGCATAGTTTAGAAACACAGTGAGAATGGAAAGTATAAGTAGCCGAATACCAAGTAGAACAATAGAACAGTTCGATCGGTATTGATCAGATGAGGCTAAGTGTGGCATGCACAACACGTTTTCAGAGCCGTGGTGCCTTTTGCATGCCAACTGGCATATGCAGTGGCGTGAGCGCTTTGCCCAGTGGACAAATTAAATTCAGGACCCGCGATGAAGTAAGGTTGCATCCGTATAGTAAGTACATGAGCTTACTTTTGTATTGTGACACCACTCAGAAGAGATGGAAGCGTTGCTGAGTTGATTCCGTCGACTGTTTTGAATCTGCAAAGGGGGTCGCATTTGCCAAGGTGCGACTTCGTAAAGAGGAGCTGACGAGTGAATTGAAAAACGGAGACTTTGTATGCTTTGGTTAGTAAAGAGATAGTACAGAGGCACTCATTCTATGTAGGTCAGTCCTCAAGCTCCTCTGGCCTTATTCTCTGCGCCCATTTTTGTTGGGATCAAACCAGGAGAGCAAACGTAATCGTCAAGTGGAATATCCAGAAAAGAACAGCCATGTTCCTCAGCAATTCATTGCATTGCTTGTCACTTCTTTCTGTGGGAATGCCGACGCTTTTGAAATTAGCAAATTTGAAATTACCGCTGTAGAAGTAAAATCAGCCCATAGGCTCTCCCTGGTGATCGTCAGGAGTCATATTAGGTCGGGCGTAAGTAAAAGCGGACGCAGCGTTCTAGTGCGCTGTTGATCTCAATAGGATCTGCAAAGCAGTTGTCGAGCGCGATGACTCGATTCGCGTGGGGCGGTGACCTAATTGGAGTGCCCTGACCTCCACCCAGCTATTCTATACTTTAGTGGCACAGATTTCGAAACATTTTCAGGAGGAACTTCTTCTGTTGAGCCAACGAGGTTGTTAGGTGGAATATTTATTAATGGCCTGACGTTTCGACCAGATCGTCTTCCTCAAAGGCCTAAACGTGGCTCAAAACTAGGATCGAATGAACTAACTGATCGAATTTCTTGGTTTCTTAATTGTATTGTGAGCCAGCTGCTGACCAAGATTCCATCTCATCTGACCAATACGACAATGTTCCTTGAACAATTACGTAATTTACGCTTAGACTGGCTCGTAATGGAGTCATTCGATGTCACTTCGCTTTATACCAATGTCCAAAACGAGCAAGCCTTACAAGCACTTTCCGAAATGTTGGACAAGCAAACCATGGAAACCTTTGGACTCAATGAGGCGCACACATGGCTCTAATTAAGGAATGTTTGCAATGTAACATCTTTAGGTGGTCGGGTGCGTATTACCGTCAAATCAGAGGTTTGGCAATGGGTCAACGCTTAGCTCCAGTACTCGCAATCTGCTTCATGAGCAGAATCGAAGAACCAGTGCTGAAACGCTTACCATTGATGTACTGCAGATACATAGACGACTGCTTTATTATTACATCAGCACAGTCCGAAATGGATGAGTGTTTTCGCTTAATGAACCAGCAGTCGCAGTACATCAAACTTACAAGAGAGGTCCCACGACAAGGTTCGCTCCCCTATCTGAACACGCAGGTGAAAGTGTCCGATGGCATGCTCAGTGTGAAGTGGTACAGAAAAACTAGCTCTAAGAGCATCTTGATTCACGCCACATCTGCACATCCTTCTGCTGTGAAACTTGCAGTTGTTAGGCACATGTTCAAGACGGCTGCAAATGCATGCACTGGCCCGTCAGAGCGACGAGAATCCATACGCTTAGCTTCTGACATAACTGCATCTAATGGCTATGCTGTACCAGGACATTGTGGTAGGATTCGCACTGAGCACCGTAGTGTATCACGTCTGGATAAGGTCCCCCTGTGCATACCTTTCATCTCTGATAGAGTTACTTCTGCGATTCGAAGGTGCCTCGTTCGAGCACAACTGGACGATGATGCTGTCATAGTTAGTATTCCATGGCAATATCAAAAGCCAACTCGTGCGAAACAGGCTTTACGACGAGCGATGCGTATCAGAGAACTGTGTTACATGTCCGTTTGGTAAAATTGGGAATTGCGCCAAAATCGACGTCATCCATTTGACTGAATGTCTGACATGTAACGCATACATTGGGGAGACTGGAAGTGCACTAGCAATACGTATGCAAGAGCATCTTGCTGGCAAAAGACGTGGTAAGGTAAGAACACCTTTGGGAAAGCATATGATCGAGGAGCATGGCGGAAACGATTTCATGTTAAGTGCAGAATTTTGGCATATGAGACTGAGATTTCCGCCAGAAAAGTGCTGGAGGCATTTTGGATTTCCGCAAGAAATCCAAGTATGAACAGCCGAAATGAGTGCTTATCCGTCACAAATGACCTAGTGCCATTTGCTCCATATTGCGAGCTACTGATCTAAAATGGGAGACATGCATGTCCCGAATTGTACTATATATGTATAAGGACGACATGGCATCTCTCATTTACTAATTACTAATAACTCGGAGTGGCGTTGTTCCACTCGTACGGCGGTGGACGGGGTGAGTTTATTTCAGACGTACGGGGCTTCTCCGGTGTTTTCCTAGATCTCCGTCAAAACCGCTAGGGTGATGGGGCGTTTGACGGTGTAGTGGACAAAATCCTAGTCATGAGCCACGTTTAGGCCTTTGAGGAAGACGATCTGGTCGAAACGTCAGGCCCTTAATAAGTATTCCACCTAACAACTTCGTTGGCACAACAGAAGAAGTTCTAACACAACATCGATGCCGAGGTTCTATGAAGAGAGAAGTTGGAATTTTCAGGAGGACCATCTCCAGTAGCTCTACCGATCGCACCCGTAAAGTTTTGCCGTACTATCGAGGAGTTACCCATACGCTTCCGAAGTCGTTCGTGAATCTCAGCTCGTCTGTGTTCGCATTGGGAGCAACATACGATGCACGCGATGGAAACATGGGTCAGCTCAATCTGCGCGTACTGCTAGTCGCCTCACCGCTATCTCAAGTGTCGCTTCGCGAGTGGCACAATTGTCGACGGCAAACTGTATGAGATGTCGGAAAATCATGCGCTGAAGTATGGTGTGTATTTTCTGAATTGCCCAATACCACAAAACGAACGCGTGGGCGATCGGATCGAAGTGAAGGTAGACTTTTACCTAGTTGTTGTTGGCACCACTGACTTTGAGTACGACGTTTTTATCTTCCGTTTCAGGTAGTGGGTAACGCAGCACCGTGGAAATCCCTACCGATTATATACAATATACCAAATGAAAACGCCATCAGTAACTACAAATACGAAATGACCATCTGCCTGCCGTTCCTATTCGGTCATCGATATTCCGCCAGTATAGTTATTGAGGTGGGCGGATCTGATTGTTCCGAAATAGCCCTTTTCTTACAAATCAAGTGAGAAGTTAAGGCGAAATAAACAGAGCTGCCTCCGTTAGCCTCAAGACACATTTCATGATTGTTAGGGTACTGCAGCACCCTTCGTAGACGGACCCACAGCTACCTAGACATTGTATTACAGAGACGTAGGTGTAACTTTCTGAAGCGTGCAGAGCTTATAAAGCCAGCATGACTCCACCATGGGGCGCTGGCCCGCCACAGATGTGATTTCTGGTAACGGGGGTGGCAATGGTGGCAACAACGTGGCAAAGTAGGCTTGCGATCTATGCTGGTAATTTTGCCGGTAATTTGTAGCGCTCTGCTCCATTTGACCGGGCAGCCTCACGGAGAGGGCCACGGGAGGAGCGCCAATGTCTAAAGTTCAGCGAGAATTAAACGCGATCAATCTGGAGTCGAAAGGAAGTGCCATATGCGATGAGGTAAGATAAGGAAAAGATCCCAATAGTGAGAGAAACGTTGACATGGAGGATCAGGTGATATCTCAGAGCTCCTCGTGATAATATCCAGCAGGAGCAAATTCAACGCTCACTTTCACGCCGTCACGCGGTAATCTGCACAGGGCTCCATTCCAGGAATACCTTACTTTTTCGACATTTTGGGGCTTCTTTCGTGTTTTCTTCTATGGTTTGTTGCTCAGCACCTCTTATTTCATAGAACAGCGCTTCTCACCCAAGGTAATCCTGCAAAGTGCCTTCAAGGGTGTGCGTCATTACAACTCAACTGGGTTAGGTCAAGCTAGGGGCCCCTTCGGCGCGGCTGTGACAACAGGAACGGCGAAGTAGTGTAGCACGCGGCGGTGCATCTCTCATGACGCCGTGATCCAATTGGAGTGTCACCCATCGGTTCACTATTCCAGACATGGCTTTCTCAGAAGTCAAGGATGTGTTCCTCAGCATCATCTTCGCGTTTGATTCTCCACATTTACTCCACTGCTGTGTTCACTTATGTCCTTAGATTCATGATAAGTTACACAAACCCATTAGTGAAGGTGGTGAGTGGAGTATTAGAGAGCCAGGGGCTCAGAAAGAGGACGTTGAGTGCCTCACCATTCTAATCTACTCAAAGACACCGTTAGGGATGATAAGAACATCAAAACTAGGAGATATGTACTTTGTGCGGAGTTTAGTCTCGTAGAGATAATCTGCGGCGGAACACTCATTTGAGGAAACATTCCAGAACCATGTAAGTTGGTTGAAGCTGCCAATAATAAACAAGAGGTGCTGAGGAATAGATTACTGAAGAACAATCCGAAAGAAACTCTTAAAGATGGAGAAAATGAAGCATTTCTGGCACGTGGCCTGGCCCGAGGTCACCGCGTGAAAGGGAGTCTTTGAATCTGTACGCGTTTGATGGCATCATCAGGTAATTTGCGATATCACCTGTTTCTCCATGTCGCAGTTTCCTTCACTTTCGATTTTTTTCCTTATCGTATCGCATAAATAACTGGCCTCATTTGCCACGCTGCTGCCACCGTTGCTAGCATCATTGCTAGCAATCATGTCTGGAGTGGGCCGGCCTGGGCTGCATGATGCCGTCGCACTGGGTTCTTTGTTTCTGCACACTCCAAAAACTCACACTCGCGCCTCAAGAGGTACAGCCTACGTGGCTGGGGGTCGAACTATCATACCACGGAGCGAACGGCAATACCCCAATAATCCTGGAATGTATCTTTAAAGACAGTGTTAGGGATAATGTGGGTGATAAGAAATCCCAAAAGAGTCATTTAGTGAAGAACTACAGGTCTGAAAGGCCTATGCATGGCGAAATCCCCCGCGAAGGCGCCCCCTTGAGCTGTGGCGGAGGCGGCCTCGTCAGGGCAAGCCGCCTTGGTTTAGGGCAGCCCGCCTCCAGGCGACGTGATTAGTGGTTGGTCACGGTGAGGTTGGTCAAGGAAATCGGCAGGATTGAGAGTATCGCAGTGCGCTTTCTCACTTTTAGCTTGAAGCTCACCACATGAAATTAGATGCTGTCGCATTTCCGAACAACCCTTCATGTTTACGTCTTGGTAATGCCAATGGAAAACCTATGCGGACTACCCGCCTCTTGACGGAAAGTCGTCCGCGCCTAGAACCAACGGTGGGATGGGGTCCTATTTCTCGGGTTTTTGGCCATTTCCATACGTTTTTTCTTCACTGTCCTGTTACTAGGCATCTCAGCTTTCATACTCACTACTTCTTTTACTTTTCGTCCGAATTATCCCTAAAGCTGCCTTTAAAGGTGCACACGATGCTCTTTACTGCCTTGCCCTCGCGGCGCGGCGAGTGCTGTCGGAAGAGTGAATGTGGAGTGCAGGAGCTACGGCCACCGCTTAGCTTGCTCAACAACGCAGTTTGCATCGCAGAGAAACGGTGGACGGTGGTTGAGAAAGCACGTCGTTGTTGAGGATCCATGGTAGGGCGAGGACCCTAGCTTTCAGAATTCCCATCGCTTCATTGGGTGCTTGCCCTTCCAATGCACCACTAAGCTTTTTTGCTTTCATATCTCGAACTTGGTTGTAATGACCTTATTGTTGCCTCCAAGATGACCTTACGAATTCCGCCTCCCGCTTTCGCAGTTTCACCCACAAATGAACGTATCGAGAACTGTTTATCACATACCGCGATATGGCAGCAAAACGTGCTTTTGGAACACGTTCACCGCCCAAATGGTGGAAAGAAGAATCCCCATCTCATGTTTTTGGCTGATTTATTTGGTTTTTTCTTCAGTGCTGCACCATGCAATGACAATTCCAACTCCCAAGGCCTTTGAGCAACAAAAATTTATTACTTCATGTCTTAAGCTCATGTCTGACTTCACGTACTTACTTCATCACAAATCTTTAGTTCATGGAGCTCAATCAAATTTTGGGCGTTAATCATTTCGTCGTTTATCTAAACAAAGATGCCATTTCCGAGTCACTGATGAAAGTTGTGAATTTCTACAAACAGCGAGGGTAAGAATGATTCTGAATATTATTGAAAAGTCGTAAGAGCCTTGCCTTGTATGAATCATATGTGCGCTACCATGTATTCCACAACTAAAAGCGAGAAAATGACGATAGTTTGGACAGGACAGTGATGCGCAAACAATCACATCCGATCGCGGCTATTTCTCCCCGGGTACTGCCGTTTGAACTATGCTCACATTTGAATGCTTTTTCGGAATGGCAATATCAAATGAAAGCATGCGAAGTCATTACCATTGCGTTGGCTCAGGGGATATTATTGCGATTAACCTCCCCACACTGGTGAACCTTGCCTCGCTTCTAGGTGCAAAGCAACCGTAATCAGCTACACCTCGAAACTCAACTACCTGCGTGAGTCCATTAAGCGAACAAAACAGTCACCCAAGATATGAAAAGAGCAGTCTTTGGAGGGCAAGTGCGCTTGGAGAAGTGGCTGCTACTAAGGTTCACAATGAAATGATATCATCGCACTACCGCACTGACACCAAACCCAGACTACTCGAGAAAGTTCACAGTTCAAGTTTCATTTTGAATGCATACAAGTGCAAATGAAATCGAAATATGATACAAATGGAAATAAAAAGAGTGGTTTGACGATGATACAGTGGTTTTCGTATGCGATAATTTACAGCAGCAATTCGAATGCATAAGGGAAATGTCCTCCTCATTAATATAGCATAGTTTATCTACACTCTGGCCTAATAACTACTGTCGAGTTTGCTCTCAAAGTCATCAGGAGGGATAAGGAGATATATATCTTCTTTTCCTTCTTCCTTCCTACTAGCGTTCGTCCCGCACCCTCGCGGGGTCCGATATTCTTGTTAGACGTCGCCACTTCCTCCTATCCGAGGCATCCTCCGCCGTGGCCTTCACTTCGTGAGGCCGCTCTTAATGACGTCCCTCCAGCTCTTCCTTGAGGCTCCACGTGGTCGCTTCTCTTGGCTCCAAACTCCATTGCTATTTCCATAGAGTGGTCCTCTGATCTCCTCGGCACGTGTCCATACCATCGCATCCGTTGCTCTCTCAACTTCAGCTGGACAGGATCCGTCTGCGTGATCGCTCAAGTTCTCGCTCCTGACCTTGTCCAGTCGCGTCAGCCGCATGCCAATCTTGACATCCTCATTTCAGCTGCGTGCAGCTGCCTTTCATGTATCTTAGGCATGAGCCGGCACTCACTTCCGTACAGCATTGCGGGCCTTACCACCGCTCGATAACCATGCCTTTCAGCGTCCTAAAGCACCGCCGATCGCACAGTATTCCAGAAGTCTCCTCCACTTTATCCATGCCGCGTCAATCCGGGCCTTCACTGCCTGGTCTACCGTACCATCAGCCGCCAGATCTATACCGAGATGTCGGGAATCTTCTATCTTTTTGATGATGCCCCCATGGCAGTCCGCTATCTGTTCTAGGCATTCTTTGGAGCTCACAAACTTGGTTTTAATGACGTTCAGTCGTTTCCGCTACCAGGGCTATATCGTCCGCGTACAGGATGATCTTTAGTGGTCCTTCCATGATATCTTCACCATCACATTCAGAGGAGGAAGAGAAACGGGCTCAGAGCCGAATGCACCCCTACAGCAATATCTACTTCACTCCGCAGCCCGTGCAGAGTACGTACAGCTACCTTACTCAATCGTACACCCTTATAGGGGCGATCAGCCGTTCCGATACATGGAATTTCCGCAAGGCATTCCAGAGTACTAGCCTGGGAAGACTCAAAAGCCTGCTCGAGATCGAAGAATGCTAGGTAGCATGGCCGCCGCTTCTCTCGATATTTCTCCATCACCTGCCTGGCGATGGGGATTGTGTTGGTTGTGGGTTTTCAGGTATGAACACGAACTGCTCCTGGGAGATAGAGGTGAGCTCCCTCAGCTTTGAATCGATCAGCCTCTCTGCAACTTTATGGTATGCGCCGTCCACTTGATCCCACGGTAATTGGAGCAGTTTATTGCATCTCCCCTCTGTTTGAAGATTTGGAGAATCTTACTAGTCTTACACCTAGCCATCCATCAAATGCACATCTCTTCACCACTTCATCAAGTACCACTTATAGCTTTACTCAGCAACTCATCCATCTCCAAAGCGTCTACATCGCATTCCGTGCAGTTCTTTTCCTGCAGTTTTTTGTCGAAGAACCTTTTTATTCATATCGTTGGCTTGACCTCCTTTTTTGGCTGGCTGAAGAAGTTATATGAGTATAACCGTGACTTCTAACTTTTCGCACCCACTTAAGGACAAGCAACTACCCTGAGCAGAAGAAAAACAATCATACCGAGTTCACAGCCCACGGTGGCCATGGTAGGTCATGGAAGTGACTTCACTCATCATGCACTGCGGGAGAGCTTTGTAAATGTGAAAAGGGTTCTCGTATGGGCATAACTGGCGCAAGAGATTGCAATTCAAATGGCAGCACCCAGGGGAAAACGCCGCTTTCATCACATCCAACAGTAGGCGGTCGAGCCTTGGGTGCTGGATCTGGAATAGCTTCACTGGCCCCAAGTAATCTAGAGACTTGAATTTGCTCTGTGATCATTGAGTAAACCGCAGCTGTGTACACTTTTATTTGCCCACGAAAGAAACGCTAATATCCAAATTTCTTGGAATATGTTCTAAATGAGAGCATACCGTCAAAAAAGAAGCAAATAATGTCACGCGCTTAAACATGTTCCTCTTGCACATCTGCACCCGAGCACGTACTGGGTAAGGTTGAGACATCAATGCATGGATCCTCGGTCGGTACACATTCTCCTTCACGGAAATGTAAATAATATGTCATGATAATGATGCTTTCTTTTTTGAATCACGTCTTTCAAGGCGGCTGGAAGTGTTTTATCTCGAAATACCCGTCACCCCAAAACATATATGGTATCATGGACAACTCGTCACTATTACAGGTGAGTATTCAGGTGCTATTGACTGGCAACCGTAGGTACAGCTATGGTTGCTAGTCAATAGCAGTGGCTTTACAGAGTGAATAAACTTCAATTGAGTTCTCGGCAGATTTTTACCTGTTTATTTGACTTTTGTAGTATTATGTGAAAAGAAAAAGAGGTTGCTCATACTGCGAATTCCACAAGCATATTTAGCATCTCGCGCGAGAAGGTTTTTAGGAAACACCAGTATCCATAAGGAGGGATTAAGTTGAGATGAAATTGGCAGACGTCTCAGCAAAAATCCTTTACGTTCTCAACAAGTTGTTAGCAGCATGACGCAATGAGAAACCCCTCCACTGCCGCCGTGATTAGAAAAGGTCCAAGTTCATAAATGCTTTTGAACGACAACGATAACTTTAATGTCGTGCTGTTCCGGAGTCTCATGATTATCTGAATGTTCAACAACAACTAAGACTCCGAAATATTTGTTCACAAACTCAAAAGACCCCTCGAAAGTCTCGAAAGTTTTTTTGGAATATTTTTGCAATACTACTTCGATGTTTAACACCTTCTTCAGGCCTGGAATTGCGGAGGTTAGCTCAATTATGTGATACGTGTTATATGTCAATAGCTTACGGCCCCGTCTCAAATTTTTTTGCGTGACCCACCGTGCCAAAGACCCTTCTGACCTCCACAGTTTCAGGCCTGAAGCCCCCGGGCCTCACCGAAATATTGCAAAAATATTCCCAACTTTCGAGACTTTTGAGGAATCTTTTGAATTTTTTGAATGCATATTTTGAGTCTCAATTGTTGTTGATTCAGATAACGAAATGTGCTCAATCATTGTTCTTCACTTCAACGCAAATCCAGGCATTATAGAGACACATCTCAGATTGTCTTTATCGTAATATGGGAGTGTCGCGCTTCGTCGCGTTTCAAGATCTGGACGAGTTTCTGGTTCCACAAAACGAGAACTCGTCCTCCGATCCGGCGCCTCTCCTAACAGCAATAAAGAAGCTGTTCGTCGGGAATATTGCGTCCATTCGTGTTCCCGCACAGTATATGAGTATAAAGTGCGTTTTTGTTTTCTATTTTCAGACGTCACTTCGTTATATATATATCGGTCTTTTGAGGGATTTTGGAGAGATGAGAACGCTGAGGAACACGCTGAGAAGCCGATATTTGGATGTCCAGCTTACCAAATGTATCGTACGTCCTGAAATGATTTTCGAGCAGGTTCTTGTTCTCTACCAATTGAATTCAATACAAAGCGAATGGCTACGTTTCCTGATGGGATGTCCCATTCACTTTATAGGCTTATTCATTTTGACAAAGGCGTCCTCCGCTGAAAAATTTCATGGCCCTGGTAATATATAAACAAGGATTTCCCTCAAGGAAAAGTGTTCGGCCCAATAAATGAGAGACTTACCGAAATTGTAGAAGCGAATTTTGGAAATTCCACATGCCCTACAAAATCGTTACCCAGGCTCGTCACGTATTCAAGTACACTTCTTGTCATTTCCACTGTTGTGGAGAAGCTGAAGTTACGTTATTAACCCTTCATGTCGGTTATCAAGTGACAAAGAGAGGAGTATTCTGTAAAATAGTCACACACCCACAGGTACCCTGCCAGTTCGCTGTCAACTGAACGTCGTGGCTAGGAGGCGTGGCTACCGTCACATCGCGTGATCTGACCCTGTTGGGCTCTACAAGTTGCGCCACAGACGTAGCATTTTGGATCCTTGATGGCCTGACTCAAGGTGGCATAGTTGACTTTCGAGCATCCATGTAATTCCACCCACTGCCTCTAATTCATCTTGGATGGTACTTGAACCATAGTTGCTGTTTTCAACAAGCGCGGGCACTTAACGGAATGTGTAGTGGAAGTCACAAAATGCTGCTATTCTCAGTTAAGTATTTGATGCCTTCAATTATGGTGTCCCACTGATCTGGTGCGAGGGGGGGGGCTAATCGAATATACCCAGGCTCTGCAAGAGAGTTTGGTAAGCTACTCGTCGGGGGCTTTCTTGCCGAAAACAGCACTGAGAATGAGCCTCATTCTTTCGAACTTGAGGGAGCCTCCAATACGGCAGCGCTCGGTAGGTTCGCTCGGGAGAAGCTGATTCAAGCTTGGACTTCAACAGGCTGTCTGAATTGAAAAGGACTGAGATGGCGATCTGTGCTTTCAGTGCACGACGAATCCTTGCACTGAAAGCGAGTATCAAAATTCTAATGATGTGAGTCAGGAAGGGAGCCGAGGCTTGAGAAGATCTTTTCTTGGAACATGCGACAGAAAAGAGTCAACGCGCATTTGGCCATGAGTATCTACTCATATGGAAATCTGGCAGCTCGAATCGGACGCTTACGATTGGGAAGATGTGGCTCAAACTATCTTCTTCGCCTACGCACCAACATCAAGCTACGCCTTGGACGGGCTCGAAGCATTTTTCGAAGTCTTATAAGGAAGGCCTACATAATTGGTCATCGTCGGCTACTTCAACGCTAAGAATGGTCCAGAATGACGGAGAGCGAGACGAAATGGAATAAACAGGGAGAGGGGTTGTCAAGGTTCATTATGTCGACCAACTTCATCCATTGATCCTTCGATCACTGGTAACTTACAGCTTCAGAAGCCTTCCCATTTGCGGACTTGGGAATCACCCGACGGACAATTACCTAGAGAGATCGATCGCATCATCTGCAATCGAAAGTGTTGCCTGACTGACGTCGAAATTCTAGACGGGATCACGCCATCGACTCATCCTCCCAAATTTCTTGTTTCGATTTGTGAAGAAGGCCTCGAGATTCTAGGAGCGAGGTCCCAAAACAGTCACAACTTGGGCCACTTTGTTTCTCTTACCGGCTGATGGCCGGAGAGCAGAGAGTTTGAAAGTCATCAAGAGGTGCTTCCTTCGGAATTTGAGCTGATCCGGCAACATGGAGCTGCACGAGCCGCTGTGATTCGCAGCCGACGTCCGAGCTCGCGAAGCACTGAGAGAAGTGAAAAAAGAAAATCCACGAAGAGAAAAGCAGCAGTGCTGCCTGAAGCAGCAGAGGCTGGGAGGAGCATAGGTAATGCTCATCGGAGTTCCACCAGTTATAGGACCAAAATGATCGGTCTTCGACGTCCGCACGGTGAATGAAGTCACTGCTTCCTGAAGGGCAGTGGAAATGGTCATCTACGACTTCTACTCGCATCGTCAAAACTTGCTCGGCGTTTCACACGCTACCTGTCAGCATGCAAGGTACACTCCAAGTGAAAACTAGCAGGGCTGTATAAGAAGGGAGATCTAACCGACATTGGAAATTATCGTTCAGTCTGTCTGCTGTCTGTGGTCCACAAGCTTTTTACTCGAGTCATATTGAAAAGGGATGGCAAAACCTCAGACGAAGGACAGCCATGTGAGCAAGCACGGTTTCAGAGTGGGTTCAGTACAATCGATCACGTCCGCATGGTCACTGGATTCATTGACCTATCGCGGCAGTACGAGAGCCGTTATGTCTCACATTCATCGATTCGAAGAATGCCTTCGATTCCTTTAGAGCGTTAAAACATAAGAGTACCACACAGTGGTAAGTTAGCAACTTTATGACAAAGGCAAGAATTTTACATTACAAGGAGATCTTCGTCGATGTGAATGGAGGGATTCGACAATGAGATACCATCTTGGCTTAAAGTTCTAGCGCATCTCTTGAGGGCATCATGCGTCATCTGGAATGGGAAGATATGCAAGTGAAGGTTCACGGCCGGCATCGTTATCACCTCCTCTCTCCTAACGCTCATAATACCTACAATCCAGTGAGCGGGCGAATGTTAGCTGATTCCACTGCTATTAGTGTGGAAAGGTTGGTTCACAGTTGGACCCGACGAAAGCGTAGTTCATGAGAAAGGGATTCTTACCTGACGCTCAATTCACTGTGAACGGAATGAACATCACTGAATGCTTCAGTTGTGTACCTTGGTCGAAAAGTCAATATGATGAACGTCATAGCACCGGATCTTAGTAGAAGGAAAAGAGCGCTTTGGGGAGCCTTCAAGACCATCGAGGCAGTAGTGGAGAAGACGGACGAATCCGCACTCATCTTTTCAATTCTGCTTCCCTTCCTACTCTCACCTGTGTTTCAGAGATTTAGACTCTGCTAAGCAGGATGAGCATGCGCGCAAGTGCAGAATGGAATCCGGAGTTTGGAACTCCGGAGATGATCAGTGATCGAGCATGCTGGTGTATTTGCCAAGGAGATGATGATTAGATGGACCGAACACGTCATTCGATATTGTGATGACCGTTAGATCAGAGCGGTTATCAACTGGATCCTTCGGGATGTCAAATAAACACCACGACCGCCTGTCCGATGGTCAGAATTCTTTACAAAAGCTCGGCGCGAAGGCGAGAGACTGTGCCTTACTGCCAACCACCATCTTGCCTATTGTGTGATACGCCGCGCGTGATATAATCTCTTAGACTGACTGTTAATGGACTTATGCATGAGTCTCCAGACCCTTGTGGGATCTCTCTCTCACCTACACCTCCTTTAGCTCACTTTGCAAAGCTTCTTCTCTTTCACGAGGTTCTTCCATTAACGCTCGACTGGGTTGGAAGGGTTACCAAAGATCGGGCTGCTGCCGCTTTCATACTTTGCGGCCCCATGTCGACAGCAGCAACTCGCGAATCGTGCGATTCAGGCGTATCACTCACATAACTGCTACGTATCTCATCCCTTCCGCCTGCGTGTGTAGCGATTGTTCGAAATTTCGCTTCGCGGCGCCGTCGGTACGAGTTGCCTCAGTCGTCTGGAATTCCGCTCACGACGCAATGGCCTGATAATCTGAAGGATTGCAAGTTATAAGCTTCGGAAGTTCTTACAAAGATGCTGAATTATGGGCAAAAGCTTCGGTGTCGGACGGGCTTGAACCCGCACTTCATGCTGTCCGGGCACATATGCTAATCCATTACACTACCGACACCTTTCACCTTAACTCAGTTTCTGAATGGTATATGAGGTTCGCCTATGTTGTCGTTGTTGTTGCTGTTCCAACAGATAAAGCTGCAAACAACTCGCACTCGCCGCGCTGCTCGCGGAAGGCGGCCGCGCGAAAATTCCACCAATCGCCACACACCCTTTCCGCCTGAATCGCGCAAGTCGCGCGGTTCACGCCAGTCCCTGGGGAGATTCTGACTCACCTCAAGCAAGGCTCAGGTAAAAATATGCACATGAGTGTAAACGGTATCGATTGAGGGGTACAGCGCGACAAAGAGTGCCCCCACGTCTCCCTTAGCCCACAATCCTCCGCCTAGTGCTGAGCACGAAATAAACCTCGAAAATTTTCTTCAATCCTAAATTTTATTGTATCCTGTATGAAGATTGCAGGAATAAGGTAAAGGTCAAATCCTATTCAAGGCACAGAAAATTCTAGCACGGTCCATGAAAAACCTTCGACAGCTGTTTGCTTATTGGACCATGAAGGCAATGTGCATGCTGTACAGTATGAATACAGCAGCAGTTTTAGGACGGTGATGCAATGGGTTTCTCGCAAATAACAATCGTGGTGCGCTTTGAAGTGAATACGATTTCAAAAGTCATGCTTCAGGGTTGTCTTACCCAGGCATTGGGCGACGGTAATTGTTAAACGTATGTACACCAATGCACGAGTCAGCGGTGTTTCTACGTAATTCCGTTAGGCTCTCTGCAAAGATTCTGGCCAAGATTCAAATTTCGCCACAGATTCGCGTGGGCTCCCGTTATCAACGGTGCGCGTGGCATTAGTGCCGCCGTTGTCTGCGGCGGGCACTTGATTGCCGCCGGCGCCGGTGCCGCAGAGTATGAAAGCGGCCTTATTGAGAAGTACAGCCCTTGTTCGAAGTGGTCAACAAACAGTCAAAGAGCATAGAAGCAGTTCCGAGTCTTTTTCTTCAGGTGATTCAGTGATCCGAGCGATTTCAGGGAATTCACCACACAAGTCGTGCGATTCAGGATCATTATGAAATGCCTGAAATCGATGGCACCTCTTTGGTTCTCTATCACTTCAAAAGTATCGATGGGAATAACACAGATGATAAAATCCCGAGAGACTATGGAGAACGCTTACGTTCGAGATACAAAAAAGTCCTGAGAGAAATCGGTTCGTTAGATGCCATGTAATTGTATCTTTCGATGTTTTTAAGAGATTCAATACGGGTTCACAACTTCTCTTAAACGAGTGAATAAATATTTATTAAGAAATTGCTGTGCAAGAGCAGAGAGCATTTAACAGGAAACAACACTTAATGCGTGGATGTTTTGAGGTAGGCTTGCTGAAAACGATAGCGAGCACTTTCTTAAGGAGAATGTATGTGCTCTTCAAATGAGCCAGGAAGTGCAGGAGGAGTAGAAGAGGCGCAATTCGCTATGAAAGGCGCGCTGGTACCTCACCAGTATGTCAGCCGCAAAACGTTTTCGACCATTCCGGAAAGCCACCCATCGTTCTATGGCCGCTATTGTGCAAGGAAGGCTTGCCTATGTGCTACTGCAATTTCTGTAGGAGAGATATGACAGCAATTGCTGTAGTTCAATGCTGGTAGGGAAGAAAGTTGCAAAAAAGGCAGTCGCTCATTCACACCACAATCCTTCCATCGATTTCATACCGTCGCTAAAATGTAAAATTAAATCGAGGAACTCTTCCTGCCGTTCATCAATGAGTCTGACTGCTTTTCATTCACCGGTGACGACCCCTACCACCACTAATTTCGCCTCCGAGCGTACGGTACGCCTACTTTATTGTAGGATGTGCCCAGGCATTGCTCAGAGCTTGCTATTGAGGCGATACGTGGAAAAGAACGATACATATCGATTAGGCGACTAGGCGATCAGGCGATCCATCACATGGAAAGGATAAAAGTTTTATCGATTAGATGAGATGCTACTAATCGCCTAATCGCCTGATCGCTTGATCGAAATGTATCCTTCTTTCCGCCTGATTGCCTAGTGATCTAATTGATTCGCGTCTTAATCATTTTGCCCAATCGCCCAAAATAGCGTATGTTCGCCAACTCTGAGCACTACCTCCGATGGCTTATTTGAAGGTGGCCAGTGCGACAGTACAGTTATATCAATCGTTGAGAGCATTGATTTTGAGCCTTTTGAACCTCTTTTCAACCTTTGTTGTACGAGCCTTATACATAGGTTGACACGTCCCGTAATACACGTAGGCAGTATCACTTCACCACTATTTCTCTTACCTTGGATCCTGACCGTTGATTGGCGAACCCCGCCGCCTGAAGGCAACGACGAAGTGAGCCCAATCGAATATTACTTGTAGGAGAGCCATTGCACGACTTTCACTGAGAATTGTGCCTCACGTGACCTTCTTGAATCCCTAGTACTCTTCCATAGCAATACATTCAGTCTTTCTAAATCTGGAAATCCCTTCATATGTAGCTATTGTCCTTCACTAACTGCGGACGATGAAGAGAATGTTACGTCCAAAGAAAATAAAAAAACGTTAACGTTTACAATTTACTACGCCTGGTCTGAATTATGATGTGATTAGGAGCTAGATTAGTTAGAATGTCAAACAACATCACATGATCTATCTCAAGAAACAGCTGGGATATTTCCGGAGGTGTTCGCGGTCAGTCTATTATAAAAAAATAAAAAACAAATAAATACAAATAAAGGAAGTTACTCGTTGAGATGGAATGGAATTAATAGACTTAGAATTGGTTTAATTACATAAATGCTACTTCAGCTTCAACGTCTTCTTCCCTGACTTAGATGCCCGACATTCTCTCCAGACACTTGCAATAGGCGGGCACATTGCGTACGTGAGCGCATGTCCCATTCTTCCGAGGAATGACCATAGGCGGATAAATGATGTCGTAGCCTTCCTCACGATTGAATCGATACTGTACCGTAATATCAAGTAACGCATGTTGTCTACTTTTGACGGTACAGTTTTGATACAGATAGACAAACTGAAAGAATCTCATAGAAATTATTGTCATACTCACGAAAACCTACACATTGCCACTCAGAGGTGTGGCTATCTCTACAAGCAGTCATTAATTTGCGATATCATTCAGAAGAAGGGTCAAGCATTGCGATGGGAAATTTTTCGAGGAATACGATCCGTCTTCCCTTTCCAACCCAAAATGCGATGACCTACATGGTCCTTCGAACAGCATTGACCCTCCTTGGAAGAATGCTCATACATGCTTATAGATGACCCTGGGATCGATTAAAAAATAGCCATAGCAATGATTACGGGATATTGAAGCTCTCTGCAGCTCGTAATGATTGGCTGAGGGGCTTGGGTCGGGTTGACTTACGCACCATTCATAACCTTAAGCCATGCGGAAGAATTTTGTGAGTGATGCATTCCGGAGTCCTTGGGCGCAGAAAATTTATTCTACACAAGGCTTGTGCCTGTCCTTAATTGAAAATGTGCTGTGATATACCGGGAAATCATCCTAGTAGTGCATACCTCTACTCGACCCAAGCCCCTCAGCCTATCATTACGAGCTGCAGAAAGCTTCAATATCCCGTAATCATTGGAACAACGTCCAACACCCGAAAATAAAGGGGTTCTGCTATTTCCAGCGCGAGCTGATAGCGCTACCATGTCTTGAGGAGCTGGCCAACTTTTGTTGTCCGTACAGGTAGGAAGCACACATCTTCAGCGGTAGAGGTTACAGTTATGGTAGTTGAATACACTTAGAAAGATAGAGGGAATTTCGAGGAAAATGGTAGTCATCCACGCGCATACTTGGCTTTCCTATTGCCTAATAGCAAAATAGTGTTACATCAAACATCATGCAAATGATGCAAGGATAATGACTCAAACCTCAGATACCAATCCGGGAACTTCACCATCCGGTATTTTATCCTTATACCTCATTCGCAGTCGGACCATCTCGTTTGGAACACGCATATCCACCTCAATTCTCGACAATGATTCGCGGTTACATGTTCGAGTCAGATGAATTTGTTAAGATTTACTTTCATTTCTTCTGATAATTCGTATGGTAACTATTGAGCTATTGGAGGTTACCACATAATAACCAGTTTGCTGATGCACACTACTGTGCGCGTAACACCATGGAACCCAGTGAGTTTGAAATTGCCTTTTTTCTTGAGAGCAGAGCATTTCAGTGCACGCTCCGCCCACCGTGGGTGGGGCTAAGCGTGGTTCATGGGTGAACCTTACTTGGTCTCTCATTCCCTTACCTTTTTCCGGAATTTGCTCTATCTTCACGGGTTTTTTCATGTAATGCCCAGGCTTCGCACACTAATGCGAGAGCTCAGCCCACCATCCAAACGTCTCGTCCCTTCATAGCTTCAGCTACTACTGACCACTTCCCTTTTTCTCGCGGTCTCCAGATCATTTTGGAGATAAATTGCATTTTTTGCAATTGTCATCCGACTAAGCCCGGGTGTGTGGTGTGACTAAGCCCTTCCTTAAATTTTCGCACCTAGGTGGGCAGCAAGATTTTTAAGAACTAGGGGCGTCTTATCCAATAGCGACCTAAGGTTTGTACCTTATTTTAGGCGTAGCACATGGTAATCAGGATGGGTCCCAACTGGATAAGGTGCTCTTAGCTCGCACTCATCGCGTCGTACATTTCCTGGTGTGAGGGTACACACCTGGGGAGCGCTGTTGTCTCCTTCCCCTTGCAGCAAAGGAAGCGGGGACGCCCTCCCTAAACGCCTTTCTAAATGACAATATCAGCACAGCCTCTCCTTCGGCAAACATGGAATACGCTTTCAAACAAAAACAATTGTTGTCAAAAAAGCACCAGACAAAAATGTGACATGCATATTCCACAGATCTTCCCAATCAACCGCCACCTTTTTTGATCTCTCTAGCAACTCTAGTTCAAAAAAGAAAAAGTGTCAAAATCTCTATCCAGTTCTTTCTAATTTTTAATGATGCACAATTGTAAGCTGAGGAAAGAAGTCTGAAGAGAGACTATTGAAAAGACTTGTTGAGCCTGATTGTTTCCTGCTGGTTTCAAACGGTTGTGCTTTAGGAGCTTGAAATAAGGGAAGAACGCGTTAGGAACTCGAAATAACGGATGCTTTTGTATTACCTTGCATGTATTCAACGCTTTTGGCTTAATTGACTTGGAGATTCTTAGTCTCATGAGGGATATCAGTTTGACTTCCTGCACGTATTATCATGCGTAATGAGGTGTTGTATACACAAGCGGGCTCGCTGAACAATTCAACCCAGACCTACCGTAACGCTAGCAATTCCTTAGGTTGCAGACATTGCACACACTACACCTTACTAAGATGTCGAGTGCGAATTCAATGGATTTTTTTTATCACGAACACCTTTTTCTCTTACCCTTTCGCTCTCATTCTTCCATTCTTTTTTTACTTGATTCCTGCTGTTTATCGTTTTACTTATTTCACATCACCATAAATAAATGAAATGCATCCACGAGACAACAAATGACATCTTCGGCGAGCAACTCGGAAAGGTGATGTTGCAGCGCGAAGAGATTTGGATACACACCACAACGTCTCGCTTTTGCATCCGAGTCTCCCAACCGATTATCGCCTTTAACCTCACATATTCCTTCAAAACGCTCATTTCTTTACATCTTCCTCTTTCCTACGATCCCTTTTGGTTCCTGAAGGCACATTCTGCGATTACCTTGAATCGGTTTAAAAACTGAATTATGAAATTAGAGGTTTTGAAGAGTCACCGAGAAAGAAAAACCCGGAAGAAGCCCCGAAAATGGCAAATACGAGGCCTCCTAACATCTGGCCTTGTACGAGATTATCGCGAGTAAACGAGCCATCTAATCCGCTTGAATGGTATCATGAGGAACCCTGAGCTATCACCTGCTCCGCCATGTGAACATTTCCTTAACTACCGGAATTTCTTTTATGTTGTATCACATAAATGACAGGCCCACGTAAAGGCCACATTGGAAAAATTTTTGTCCAATGCCAGGTGTGGTCGGAATGGGTGGGCGGGATCGGAGGAGCTCGGCGCGACGCCCCAAAAATGTGCAGCTCAGACAGTTGCTCGGAGATCTATCTGCACTAGGAAGATGAGTGGTAAGTGTGGTTATCGCGGAATGTGTCTTTGTATGGCCGTTTTACATTGAGGAGAGGAGGCTCGTCATTCAACAACGCTTTTGATGTGCCTTTCAAAAGAGTCACAATTACGAGCACCGTTTTATGGGAGGCTTAAACTCATCCTTGGAGAAATGTGTTAAAATGGTTCACCTCTTCGTCACAATGAAGGGTGCTGAGTTTGATACACCGATGTCGCCCCAAATACTGATTCAGCGACGCAATCATGGAGGAACGGTCGATCTCGGACCCTTCAACGAGTTTCACTTTGTGAAAGCTTCGACCAATTAGAGATCGCTGATAACCCACGATTGCTGCTCGGCTCCGGCTCCATGCATAAACAAAAATTATGTGCAACATTATTGTCGATGCACGTTCTATCAGTGGGAATCTTCCGGAAAAGGGAAATTCCTACAAAATAGCAAATTAAAAGCTCACAGTATCATAAAAACCCTTGCTAGTGATCATTTTGAATCAGAATCATAAGATTCGCCAGACTTTCCACTTTCACTGACATCGTCTGCTTTTTTTGGAACGGACCATCGGGATAGCTGTGTTTGGGTCCGCAATCAATGCGAGCAGTTTGAGGCATGTGCATTCTGTCAGTGTTCCACTTCCACCTCATCAAAGCATACGACTTTGAAGTACGTGATGTCAAAAGACTCAGATGATCCAAACATGTGCATCCGGCACATCTGATCTGAGATAACTACACGGAAACATCTTTTTCTGCACGGTGATTCGCATTAGATTGTATTTGCGTGTTTGAGCTGCTGTTATACGACTCGATGATTTCAGAGGGATAACAATGAATGCTTTCGAACATTCAAGACATACCTCGTTTTCCTGGTCTTTCCAACCCAATTTCGCCTTCAATGATATCCAAGAGTGTTTCATGCACATCGAAATTTCTGAAACGTAAGTCGAAGACACTACAGTTTCGAGGCCAGAAGTTTAGAGAAACTTCCGAAAACCTTTTATAGGAGGAGACTTACGAAATAAAACGTTGTGAATTAACGAGAAAGTTCTGCCAGTTTTCTGGATATGACTGAGCGAAAACCGTCGGTAGAAAGATGGACATCAAAGGTTGACGTTCTTCTTAAAAGCAATTACGATTTTGGGTACCTGTTGACGAGTTGGCACACAACAATAGGAAACAGCTCTTCAAGTGCTCCAAACACCTTAGCATTGTTCGCGTTCTGCTTACAAATGAATAGAGGGGTGCCATTTCACACACCAAAAATCAGCCGACCACGGGCGGTGATCCGCTAACGCAGGCAACTCCTTCGGGTGTCCAGGGGTGGGGGAATTACGCCAAAAAATCGCGTGGCCGCCCGCGGCGGGTGCGAGTGCCAGTGGCAATGCTGGCAGCCTTCAAGCGAGACAATGTGGCAAAGGTGTAGGAGGCAGGGTGGCATGGCTGGAGGAGGCAGTGTGGCATGGGTGAAGTGCAGAAGTGACGCAGCCACGCTCTGCCGGGCTCCCAAGAGCAAAATTGATTCGCAAGTCGTACTGGTGGCGCCGCGAGTGCGACGCCGCAGACACGATTTTTTGGCGTATTTCCCCTCACCCATCTCCCCCGGCGAATAAAGGACAGGACGACTCTCTGTGACGCGGGATTAATCCCACGTCGGGTTTTTTCAATGCGAGCTTCGCCACACATCACCCATTTCTGAAGTAGAAGATTTGCTTTCAGAGAACATATATTCACAGCTCTCATTCTTTCTTCACCCTCCCGGTGCCTTTAATGACTTCCCACGTAGAAAAACCGCTGAAATACAGAATATAATCGTGTCGTAGAGACACCCTCCTCGTGGTTCCTACATTTCCTGAGCAGCACGAACCAATAGGTTTTCTGAGCAGCGATAATATCAGTTCAAATATCATGAACATTGAGATGTTCACCAACATGTTTTGCGACAAAAGCTCACCTATCTTTCCTGCAAACGTTCTGCTCAACACCGTTACACGATTTCCGTGATCACCCATGATAATCATGATTGTGTTTTGCAGCGCTCCCGTCTCCTACAAAATTCAGAATTAGAGTTTAGAGCTGAACTTAGTCTGGATGTATACCTTCAAATCTCGCAGCTGTTCACTGAGCATATCGTCAAGCAGTTCAAGGTTGTTGGGGTGGTCATGAGTAAGACTGCAATGTTCAGAATTGTGCGAAAGATTTTATGGAATCAGCCTTTTTCGTTGATCATTTGGCTCTAAATGCCACTGTATCTGCTTCACTTTTTTCCTCTCTAAAGTCCCACTTCTACTGAAGTGAGAGGGATCTCTTTGAAGTCACGACATGATCAGCAATAATTTGGTCGCTCATTGAATAATAAATTGAAACTGCTAACCAAAATTGAAGCTCGGACTAGTCACCCGCGAAGAAAAGTTAATAAAAAGGCCGAAAACTCTAGAAATGGGCCCCGCACTCTCAAAGCTGATGCTCGCCTTAGCCTGTCGTGTCCAAACACTTTGAATCAGACCAAACAACGGGTGCTTTTGATGGGTAGTAGTTCTACGCGGTCGTGTGCGCTCCTCGCTGTGAGCAGTTCCGTCAGGAGAGTCTGCCGAACCGCATGGGGTGATCTTAAGGGCTCTGAGCAATATTTTCGAAAAGTTTGCATCCGACAGGCCCCTTTAGACGCCAGGCCTTCTTCACATTCGAAACTCCGCTTTTCTGAACGCCCGAGTCATCCGTTCTGCTGCCTTCAAAAAAAGGAACATCGCTTACCTCGTTAGAAAACTGAAACTGAAATTGCACGTATCCAGATAGGCCATGACGAAACGGCGCCAAATCTCAAGAAAGTGTGCGTGTAGGAGCTGGCCTTGATAACACTCCTCTGCTTGATTTTTCAGGTCCTTCAAGTTTGCAGTTTTAATTGAGATCAGGAATAATACAATCAAGTCAAAAGGAACTACGAATTTTCAAACGCACTTGATAAACACGAAGGTAAAATGCGCGATAGTAATGGTCTGTCGGTGGCCGAAGAAAACCTGTGAAGGGATTACTTATGTAATTCGTCAAAAAAGGAGCTATTGCTCAGTTAGGGTTCTTTGCATTGCACCCTTATGTAGCAACACCCTTATGTAGCAAAAACTACACTCATCTAGAATTACGAATACTGTATGCATCTTTATCAATCATTCCACCATGAAGCTTCGCCATTCTGTTGCCACAGCAGAAACATCCTCAAAGGCACACCATGCGATAATCAAAGTGGTCCTTACCTTCTCAGGGCAGGTAGACCTCTGGATGGTTGTAAAGAATGCACCCTTTTCGTGGCGCCACGGCTCACCCCCGCCGCGTACGGCCTGGTCGACCTGAGCCAAGTTGAGCCCACCTAGCCGAATCACACCCGGCATAGACGAGAGGGAAACTTGCGATAAGTTAAGATAAGGCAGCGATATCAATAGCGAAGGTAGCTTCAACAGGGAAAACAGGTGATACGTAGCATTTTGCGCGATATCATCGAGGAAAAGCTCTTCTATAATCTCTAATACTCATATGAGGACTGAGGGCAGGGAGCTTTATTTTTGGTAGTTGTGAAGGGTTTTGATTCACTTTTCTTCACTGGTGAGTGAACCACGGCCTCTACATCCTGTAACAAGCGCGTTAGCTCTCACAGATTTTCGCGAGGTATGCCTTCAAGTTAATTTCGGGACGCTTAGGGCGTAACCTGGGTGGCGACAGTGTAAGTGACGGGGTGAGAGTGTTCGAGACACTGTCATTCAAGTCCGTAGGCCACGCCATATCAGGCGCTGTGAAATGAATTGTACCTTGATTGCTCACGTCAATTTATTAAGCGGATTATTTAGCTATTGTTCACAAAACTCCATATGGTTGGAATCGAGCGTCTTGATATGTCTTGATGTATCGCAATAGTGCGCTTTCCAGATCTTGGGTCAAATGCAAGCTACGGTTGCAGCCACCTCCTGGCTACGATTGAGGTTATTTTTTCTTAAAATTTATATTATCCTTATTGTTAGCTCCAGCAAGACTATTGTCGCCCATAACATCTCCGTCACCTGTAACTGATAACATACCTTTGAGAAATTTGATATCTCCATAGTGGAACAGTCCTCTAGTTGTGTGCATAATGTCGTCGTTATACATTGTAGTGCATCCTTTTTCTAGAATGAGCAATAAGGATTGATAAATCTCGGAAACTATGCAGTAGTATGTATGTTATTTTTCATTTCACAACTATATTCCAACGGATTACTTGTAGTCTATACGTAATCGTCACAAGAACCTACTTACGATTAGCTGTGCATTTTCTAAAGCTCTGTGGGGGCTCATTCAAGAATTCCCAATGCCGATTTTATAACGGCAAGACTGCCATTTTTCGCTAGTAATTTTAAAGGTGTCTGAAGTGATGGTGGGGAGCCGAGGTAGAGGAGCGCGATGATCAAGGAAGTGCAGTCCTTTACAACTCCTGTTACGCAAACGAGTGGAGTGACTAATACAGAGTCAGGTGATGCCTTGAAAGCTTTGACCTTCATTCTTCTTTCCTTTGTTTCACAAATGACGGGAGCGAGAGCCTTGATCTCCCTGTGTGAAAGCTAGCTGTGACGTCAGTCTTCTGATCAACAACTTCCTATGAAAACCCCTAGCGAATCTGATTGGTGCCAGCAAACTGACTGGAATGAAAGTCTGATTTTGGTTGATCAGGACGCTTATGAGCTCTCTTCCCAAAGAACGGACATCAAATCGATGCGTGAGTAGCTTGGTCAATGCAGAATCATTGATCACGACCCTTACTCTATCCAATGAGTGCTGGCCTCCGAAATAGGAGACTGAGGCCAAGAACGTCACTCCCTGGATGTATCACGACGCTTCTTTTGAGGAAAATCCGGCTTCACATAAGAAATTCTTCGACAGCCTAGAATGAATTTGGTCCTGTAGGCTGATACCTCCAAGCTCACAAGAGAAGAACCTGAAGGTCGATGTGGCCGTTTATAATGGAATACATATGGCACGGCGTATCTTCGGACGCTGATTTCCAATCTCCTTTTCATATTTGCAAAATGATCCTCTAAGCAGAGTTGCAACTTTTAGACAAACGTCGGCTCAATAAACGATAGGAAAGCGAAATGTCAGCAGCCGTCTAGCAGAGTGGCAAGTGTCACACTCCATGGCCTCTTGACGATAGCTCGGGTCTTTGGATATTTGTTGCTTCTACTTTTGTTGAAATTTTTCTACTGGCTACAGAAGATACTTTCGTTTTGATCTTACCGCGTTTTGATGCTGCTCTTGGCATAAGACATGGTCAAATGGTGAGTCGCGTATTCTTCGCAGCTATCGTGTCTGATTGATACTTGGGAAGGTAGAGTACTCTCTCATGACCAAAAATAATCTACCACGCTTGAAAATGATGAATATTCCTCCAGGTGCAATAAACTTCATACAGCCATTTCTTTCTTGCCATTCAAAGCAATGTATAAACGAGTGACGGCTCAAGTAATTGCTCGTCGTGGCATCAGCTTTCCATTTCATACTCATGACTCCTCCCTCCGCTTCCTTTCGCTGTAATAATTTCTATTCTGTGCCGTTAGATTTGAGATTCCTTTCACACTCATGGTAGGCTTCCGATTACCTGAGCCCTCACCCATGAGATTTTGAGACGTCTGCACAATTTTTTCCCGTCACATTTGGTGAGCGTTCGTGAAGCGGCAGACCTGGTTCCTGGTTCAAACTGATAAAATACAATCGGTCATAATAGTTGCGAAAAGTGCTCCGCTACCATTTGGCTAGTAGGGTGTTGCAAGTGTCCCGCTGATTAGTGTGGGGTCAGGTCACCCATGAGAGGGTTCACTTGACGAGACGACTAATTTACCAACAATCTCAAGTTCTCGGCTACGTAGCTGGCCTATTTATGTCAAAGATAAGGATCGAAGAATAAAGACAGATATCTGTGAAGGTAAATGTGTAGTTGAGTTGGGATTTGTTACTCGAAATTAAGTTAGGGCATCATCCTCAAAATACACTTTCTGACTGAGAGCAGATACTATCTATAATGAAGGTGGGAGCTACTTACTGTATCAGTCCATAATACAATGTTTTAGTCTTACAAGAATGCTAATTTTGCCGTTTCTATGGTGAATTACCCTCCACACAACACTGGCGACCCGACCTCCTAACACACTGATCGGAACACTTGCACGCCACCCTTACCATTTGACCACGTTTCAAAAGGAAGGTCCAAATACGGCAATATCAAAATAGAAATATCTTCTACATCACTCCAACAAACAAAAGTAGCGTCTTTACAAGGATCCGAACTATAGTGTTTAGTTCATAGACTGTGACACCTATCTCTCTACCACGTGGCTGCTGCCAGTCCTCTTTCCTGTAGTGTACTTGAGCGGACGTTCCTCGAGAAGGGCCATTATAGCTCTAATCAGAGAATCGTTTTGCATGTTTGGAAAGCAGTTCCGAGATCAGCGTCCAAAAACACATTGCACCATATGTATTTCCTTGCCAGAGCGCTCACACTGCGGGCTACCCGCCCATTAAGAGTCACAATATCCTTACCCATTGTAACGCTTGTTACGCTACAGTTCCGAAGATGCTTGTTGTAAATACAGCTCGCAGTGACGGGCCTTAGAAATACCAGGTTGTCATAATATTTGTTAAAGTGTATTTTGCCTTATGATGTGTATACTACAAGATGTTGTTCTGTTTTGTTGTTTATTACTAAAGTTGTTACTGCTGGCTCATATCCATGGCGGACGTTCCCGAAGACATGGACATGGCTAGTCGCGATCGGGTGTGTACCCTTATGTCAGAATGCCGCAACGCGACGTTCTCCGCGCGACATTGGCGCGCGAGTAGTCTGCCCTTGGTGGGAATCGCGTGTAATTGCTTAAGAGGGCAAGGATCGTATCTACGCCTGAATTTATTATCTTCGCCCCTGAATTGGGCTTGTTTCCGAACAGTTATTTATCTTAACAGCCAGGATTCAATTATGGTTCTTTTCGAAAGTTTCAGTACGCCTTCGGCTGATTACAGCGTTTTGCATGCAGTCGTTCCATGTTTCATGCTTTGATTCATCCTTATGCGCATCATTTTTGCTCGACTGGACCTTTTTTGCTTCATACGTCGTACAATAGTGTCAATTATGTATTAGGTTGTCTATTGAAATTTTCACTTTTTTATGTGATCCTGTATTTTTGTTTGAAAACGGCCAAAATATTTCCTGGCTAGTGGTGTATGAGGGTGAGGTCTCGCGCAATCGATCTGCTAGTGCTATCCGCTCACGAATTCTAACCTGTTATTAGTGAGCCTTTCACGCAACCAAGACCGTTTGCTTCTAATTCACAAATATCGTCTGAAGCAGACAGCAGCTGAAACACATCAAAACATTTGCAGTACGATGCGCGAGTCCAGCCCCTCCTACGAGACAGTTTTGAACTGGTTCAACAAGTTCGACGATGGGGACTACGAGCTTGAAAACTCACCACACCCCATACGCAGTGTATCCATCGGTCTGGAACGCCTACGGGAAGCTGTAGAAGAGGACCCTAGAATTTCTACATACGATCTGACGGACGCATTTCAATGTCATCACTCCACAATAGCTAGACATCTCCATCAAATGGGAAAGTCGCACAAATGGGATCTCGGATATCCCATCAATTGACTGCAAGCCATCAGCGGCAGCGCATCGAGGCCTGCATGGCAAACCTGTCCGCACACAAGAACTCGAGCTGGCTCTCCCATTTGATTACCGTTGATGAGTCACGGGTGATGTACGTCAACCATAGCCGCAAGCGCCAATGGTTTGGAGAATGCGAGGAAGGAGTGCCAACACCACGACCTGAACAAGGGGCTCGGAAGGTGATGTTGTCTTTCTGGTGGAATATGCGCGGAGTGATTCACTGGGAGCTACTACCGGACAATACTACTGTCACCAAGGAATATTACTCTGAGTAGCTGAATCGCATGAGCGATAAACTCATAACGCAGAAGGATCGGATTCACTTTTTGCATGACAATGCCAGACCGCATGTAGCTATAATCACTCGCCAAAAAATCCTGAGTTTGGGCTGGGTACCGTGGTGCACCCTCCGTACTCGCCCGACCTAGCCCCAACAGACTACCTTCTTTTCCGCTCCCTGAAGGCATTCCTAGCTGATAAACAATACTATTCTCGAGAGGACCTCGAATCCGACCTTGCGGAACTTCTCGCTTCTAAGTCTTCCGATTTTTACCGTAATGGCATATTAGACCTACCTCGTCGTTGGCAGAGAGTTATTGATTTTAATGAAATGTACTTTGAATAAATCGATCCGATTGTGTTGTAGATAAATTGAACTGAATTTTTTGTTAATAAAGTGAAAATTTCAATGCGACAACCTAATGTTTTGTATTGCATCAAATTGCGAATTAGTAGTTTCGAGCACTTCCAACTCCCTATACGGTGAATGAGGTTGGCGATGAGTGAACCATTCGGTGTAATACGAAAGTCCGTTCTTACACGATTAGACGGCTTCGCCACCTTGTCTTTTTTCATAGGCTGAGGTAGAAGCTTATCCACTTTCCTGATATGCAAGTAAGAATACAATACGTAGCATAGAATGCAAGTAGGGACAACATATAGCCCAGGAAATGGGATGAATGCATGCGAAACGCCCTAATCAACAAGAGGTGGACTGAAAACATTTATAGTGAACTGAATTAATTTGAATTCTGTCTATTTAAATGAGATGCAATTCGAAAACAATCTCAAAATAACGGCGAAATGAATAAAAATAGGCGTAGTTACGGTCGCCGCCCTCCTTACGCAATAACACGCGATTCCCACGTGGCAACCATCTCGCGCTAAAAAGTCGCTCGCCGCTTTGTGCCGCGCGGCATCCTTACATGAGGGTACACACCCGTCGCGATCGATACCGAGCAACCAAGGATGGCTTATGACGTCATAGTTTGACGGGAAGGACCACCCAATGACAGGAAAGTCGCTGCTCACTTCCGGTCCAGCCTCCTTAGACGGCTATATAAGGCTTGCTCAGAGTCAGCGAGAGGGTTGTGGATTGTGGTTTCTGGTCGTTGTCTTAGGCGGTAGCTATTGAAGAGGTGGCCCATCACTACTAGGTTCTATTTCATCAAAATTAAACTATGTATAATCGGCTAAGGGTGTCTGTTGGTTAGTTTGTATGTATGTGTATGTGTTTGACCTAGAATTCATATCTCGGTCGCAGCAAAGCTGGAACCTTGATATTTGCAGGTGATGTGGAAAACAAAAGTCACCAAATCCGCTTCGCGTTTCGCTTTAATCTCAAGGCGTTGACACTCGCAGATCCTTCGCGGGGTGGGACAGGGACATTAACAGTGAATGATCCAAATTGATAACGGTTGATAAGATTCGATAAAGAGCGTAAGAAGGCAAATGTCGCCTGATCCGTTTCGCTTTCTCTACTAAAGTGAAGTGTTCACACTATATTTGCTGTAGAGAGTGGTACTGGGATCTTATGAGCGACGGATCGAATCTGAAAATGACTGATGGGGCCGATAAGAAACACTAGCAATTAGATGGGGACTCCTGTAATAGCCAACTACTACAATACGACCGCTATAGTTAAAGGAATCGGAAGGGGTCCGAAACAAGAGGAAGTTGCAACGATAATAGGCGAAAAAACCCGGACTCAAAAGCGCGACGCTGCGGTGTGTATTCGCATCCAACACACTGACTTTCCGAGTTGTTCGCTGTAGGAGACGGGCCGTGGACAAAGGTTAGTTGTAGCACCTGACTCCCAGCGCAGTGGGGTGGCCATGCCCAACTACATTAGCATTCATGTAAGTACATCTAGAAACAGTATAAGAAAGAATAAAGAAAAAAGTAAAAGGAAAAAACAAATTTATAATAGGAACATCGCCTTTTGGCACCATACCAAGGCGTCAAATTGGCGAGTTTGCGCAATGGCGGTCACTTAAACTCGTCCACACTACGTCTGTTCTACCGTAAGCCCAAATTACCCCCTTCCGATGTCTTTAAAGCGTATGATGCTCCGGGTCACTGGATGAGCATTTATCGATCATTTTCTGATATCATTTGCAGCAACGTACCAACCGCTAAACTGTCTAGCCTTTTAAATAATGGTTTCTGTTTTTTGGATCTACGATCTACGTAAATGACCAGAATACGATTTCGATCTGTAAAAGCGAAAGCAAGTGAACCACTTTCTAATGCGGTACTAGGATAGCAAGACGTATCGACCACTGGGCTAAGTGAAACTTTAAAGGCACCATTATGGGTATGGGAAAACTGAGATCTGGAAGTACATGTTCTCTGAAACGAACCTTCTACTTCAGAAGGGGTCACATGTGGTGAAAATAGCATAAAAAAACGCGACTTGGGGTCTTATGGCGGACCCGCAGTTCGTCATGCCGTTATGCCGTTATGCGCCCGGGGGAGTCGACGTGGAGGGGCGGGACAACAATCGCGGCCGGACGGTTGAGACTCTGGCTTGTCTTCAGTCCACTCCAACCAGAGACGCAGAGGACGAGAGAGAGAAGGGGAGAATTGTGGATTCCTGTTTCTTGATTTTTTCGTCGTTTTATGTCGTTCTTTTTCTACTGTTATATTACTGTGCACCTCTACTTTCGTAATCCCCCAATTTGCCAAAATTGCCCCTAACGGTGTCTTTAAATAGTGGTGCTTCATAGAAACTATAAGCATGGATGACTGGAAAGTGGATCTTCTACCAATATATGAGAATTTGGCGCTCACTCAGTGGTTAAATCGCTACCAATCGACGCCATCAAATCCAAACGTGTCAGATGCTAACCACTTAAACTCCCATGTAGAGACCACATTACCCATGTGTGATTCTTGTAGTATAGCGATGGCCAAACCGTGGCTGATAATGCCCTGTGAGTAACCAGTTGGGCTGGCTCACACTGCTGCGCGCATCACACAAGGAAGCATGCAAAATGGGCCCGATCGATATCAATCGTTCGCTATCATCATTCGAATGGTTTGCAGAGAGTGAAAGAGACATCCCGCAAAAAAAGGAAAGGGAGACAAAATCCCATGAATCTCATCATTCCCCATATCAATCGATATTGAGTGTGCTCATTTTGCATGATTCCCTGTGGAATGCACGCAGTAGTGTGGGCCAGTCTACTGGTAGTTGCTATACAGCTAGTCCTGCGTTTTTACATTCGTGAGTTTTCGCTCTCGAGCAACCGGTAGGTTGACGATGCCAGTGGAGTGCTTGACACCTTACCATCCGCACTTACAATTGACGTTTCCAAGTAATTCACTCCTGCAAGCCGAAGAACCCCCTTCCCTTCCGCCAAAACCCTTCAGCCATAAGCAATCCCTGAGAATGCCGTCTTTCCTGTAAACTATATTGTTTCTACAGATACAAATTCATTGCATAGTTTGCGATGATTATTTCTTCTGTATGATGGTTTGGAGTTGAAGGAGCCAATCAGAGCAGAATACTGAAGCTATTTGAAGAAGATCTCACTCTTCATATCCTTCCATATAAATTTTATCGTCTCTGGATCAACGGTCTTCTTCATCGGGTTGAACCGTAGGACATTGATATCGCCACTACTGTCTAATTTTGGGAATTGCAGGCCTAAACGGACATGCGCTAACAGTGGTACTGTTTCTGAAAAATTGGATGATACCTTCTTCTACTTGCGCAGCAAGAATTGGTAGAAGATTTGGCACGCTATTGTCTCCGACCTGGAAGTGTCTTTGCATTTCTGAATCTATAGATCCCAAAGCCTACCCTCCCACGTTTTCTAGGTGGTGTGATTCTTTCACTAGATAACCTAACGAGTGCTGGTTAAGCTAGATGCTCACCTTCTAACCTACTAAGTACACTGTATGTAATCATTGAAGTCACACTGAATGTACTTGCAAGGGGAAGCTCCCGCGTCACCGTGGCCATTCGAGTTGAGATGTACATGGCCCAACGCAGATCTGGACGGTGATCTCAAATCTGCCTTTCGAATCCGCTAAACGACTGGGAGCGAAGTTGCAGAAGCCCCTGATACACGGCGCAACCTGCAGTTCAGGTCTTGTACAGGCTGCGAAATAGCATGGGTAAAGCTCATATGAGGTATTGTTGGAGGGTTGGGCTTGGAATCTCAAGACCAAAGTTCGCGATTGTAATGCAGGCGCTTACTCTCTTCCTCGAAGTACCTTCCTTGCGCTTACCTCTTCTAAAGAGGTAAGCGTGACCCTCAGTAGTACGCTTCAAGCACTGAAAGACTACATCTTGGCTCTTGACTATCCTGACCTTACCACCAAGATACCAATCAATTCAACCGCCACATTTGTTCACAGGACGTGCGAATGAGAAGAATAAAGCCTTTTCTGAGCTTATTATAGGTCGAAGGGAGTTGGTTGTGACTACAGATATTTTTCGTTGTGGACCTACAGCAACCATACCGTCGATTTAGATGGTGACGCGAAGGTGAACTATCATTTAACATATCAATTTGGCTGGAAAGTGTCATTTGGGAAGCGTCACCTGCAAAGTACAAAAAATGTACTTGTTCAGGATGGAAACCAAGTTCCCCCCTCCCCTTGCTGTCATCAACTCTCGCAACCCTTCGACTTTGATATGCTTATGTTTGTATTGGGTTGGGAAATAAGTTCCCGCGGTTTTTTTAAACCCCGTTTTTCACATTGTTCCCTTCATCTTTCGACAAAGCCTATATATGTTTTCGATGGAGCTTTTTTTGCTCTACGAAATGCTAATATCTGTTTTTCGATTCCTTTGACTACCTGATATTTATGAGGTTTGGAATCGAAGTAAGCTGAAGACAAAAATTGGCACTCTCGACACCTCATCTTCTTCGTCTACCATCGAGATCAAAAAATTTATGCGCACATGTTTTAGATCGAGCCTTTTCCAGCTCTACAGAATGGTGGTACTTTTTATTCAAATCGCTCAACTTTTTGCTGTTTTTAAGACTCACAAATGCTGTGTTGGCAAAACTGTGCACTTTCGTTATCTCCTCTTCCTCGTCTACCATCGAGATTGTAGAGAATATTTTTATATGCATTCGATACAGCTTTCCTTGCTCTACAAGTTCATACCAGTCATCCTTTGTATCCTCTCATATTTTAGCATGTAGGCATAGAATTCCACCTTTTTTTCAACTCAAAATTGCGTAATAAAATAAATTTTTTGGCACTATATTTTGTACTATTTGATAGAGCTCTTTTTGCTCTACAAGATGGTGCCTACAGTTTTTGTATAAATTAATTTGTGCTATTTTTTAGGTTATTTAAAGAGAGTGCCAAGCCGACGAAATCGATCACTTTTGTGTCGATCAGGCTCATTTCTTCGACTTGGCACTCATTGTAAATGATCTAAAAAATAGCAAAAATTAATTTATACAAAAACTGTGAGAACTATCTTGTAGAGCAAAAAGAGTTCTATCAAATAGTACAAAACATAGTGCCAAAAAAAATTCATTTTTATTACGCAATTTTGAGTTGAAAAAAAAGGTGGGAACTATCTCTACATGCTAAAATATGAAAGGATTTAAAAGATGTGTGGTACCATCTTGTAGAGGAAAAAAAACTCTATCGAATGCATGTATGCACAACCTCTCCAATCTCGATGGTGAGCAAGGAAGAGAAGAAAACGAGAGTGCACACTTTTGTGAGTACTGCATTTGTGAATCTTAAAAACAGCAAAAAGTTGAGCGATTCGAATAATAAGTAGTACCATTCTGTAGAGCTGAAAGAGCTCTATCGAAAACATATTTACATACATTTTTTGATCTCGATGGCAGCCTAGGAAGATGAGGTGTCGAGAGTGCCAATTTTTGTCTTCATCTTACTTCGTTTCCAAACCTCATAAATATCAGGTAGTCAAGGGAATCGAAAAATAGATAGTAGCATTTTGTAGAGCAAAAAAAGCTCCATCGAAAACGTATATAAGCTTTGTCAAATGATGAAGGGAACAATGTGAAAAACGGGGTTTAATAAAACCGCGGGAACTTAATCCCCAACCCAATATTTCTCTGTACACTTTTTCTGTCGGACAGTATCTTTTTGTAGTTTTAAATGTGTTGTTTTCTGCCATGCGGAACCGATAATTGATAATAATAATAATGATATCTGCTATGCCCTTGCCATAGAGACCAGGAACCGAATACTGGAAACTTGTAGTTGAAAAATTGTTTCACTCCTCGATTAAGTAGATAGATATTGCATAATTTCGCATGTTAAGGTTTATGTGAATAATCTTACGCAGATTACACCCAATATCCATGTTCACAGTCAGGAAGCCAAACTAAATTTGAAGACTCATTTAAGAGCTCATGGTAAATCCTGTTTATGTGATTGTGCCTATGGCAAAGGCCCACAAACCCAGGGCTCACTGGAAGCTTCCGCTGGACGAATGCAATTTTTTTGTACTTTGCTGGCGACGCTTCCGAAATACAACTTTCTGGCCAATTGATATGTTGGATGATAGTTCACCTTTTCGTCCCATTAGATAGGATGGCTGTGAGTCAGAAACCAAAAATTTCTGCTTTGTATCAGCTATTTCGTAACGGCTTCTGATAAGTGCTCACAAAAGGCTTCGCAATTTCACATTCGCTTGTCCTGTAAGCCGACTTGGTGATGGAATTGGTCCGTATCTTGGTTCCAAAGGGCAAGGTGGTCAGGAGTCGATGGCACCTTTCAGTGCCTGTAGAATACTAGTGAAGGCCACGCCTATCTCTACAGAGGCGTGAAAGCAATTTGTAAGCGTATGGAAGGTGCTTAAAGAAAAGCGAAACAAGCGTCTGCAACGAGGACCGAACCTTGGTCTTGAGATTCCAAGAACCAATACCCCATCTGAGCTCTACCCATGCTATTACGCAACAGGACCTGAAGTGCAGGGTACGCCGCACACATCTGTAACACCGCTCCCAGAATCGTTCAGCGTATTTGAAAGGCAGATTTGAGATCTGCATCACCAAGACTGCATTAGGCCATATTCATCTCATAATCGAATGGCCACGGCTACCTGAGACCCCTTACTAGCAAGTTGGGAGAGGCCGAAATGCAATTTAATTGACTGATATGAAACATGCGAAAGTAGTGGGTACTTTCATTCTCAGAAGCATGCTGAGCCAGGGTCAAGCGTCCAGTTGAGGGAAATTTTCAAAAAATACGACCCCCCCCCCAAAAAGGAGCCCCCAATACGACCCCCCCCCCTTTTACGTCTGCGATTGTTAGTTTTGAATTTGCTGCAATTTGTTGGATATCAATAAAGGTTTTTTCAATGTTAACACAGTTTTTATCAAAAAACAGCATCGCATGGCGAAGAAAACGCCCTCTCTCCTTCCCTCCCACCCCCTTTGTTTTATTGCTGGCGAACAAGCCTCCGGTATTCAATGGCAGACCGCAGCGGCAACAGCACCCAGTCCTCCGAACGGCTCATCCAAGTCGACATTGGCGTGCGAAGCGGTCGCGTTGGAGCGCGTTATCTTATTATCACCCCATACTAAATTCCGACATTATTAAAACACTTCAAACTTTACTTAGAGCCCATCTTTCAAGCAGCTGTGACCTGTTTTCCCAATAACTTCCTTAGACCTATCTATTGACTACTTGCTTTCCCTTATGGTTGCTTAGTTCTCGATATGGGTTTCCAGTTGAGGGTTAGTTGAGGGGAATTTCGGAGTGTTTCACTTCAAATGACCATAACTTCCGTCAAACTTAACTACATGAGTTCGTTTGGGTGAAGCAGAGTCTGCGAGGTTTTTGCTTTCGAATGACTACCTGAGCTATGCCATACCTCTGAAAGGAAGCAAGTTATTTTGAGGGAAGCCAGTTGAGGGCCAGTTGAGGGGAATTTCGGAGTGTTTTACTTCAAATGACCATAACTTCCTTCAAACTTAACTATATGAGTTCGTTTGGGTGAAGCAGAGTCTGCGAGGTTTTTGCTTTCGAATGACTACCTGAGCTATGCCACATCTCTGAAACGAAGCAAGAAAAATTCAGAAAAGCTAGTTGAGGGGACCTTTTTTTCGTCGAATTTGCGAGATCTTCCCACGAATCTTCCCTAAAATCGATTCATTGTTACTTAAATTTTTCCAGCATGCATCCTTCGCTCTCGGAGGCCTAGTGGAAAGGCGAGAAGCATCGGTCAGCTTCGCTGTGGGATGCGCCATGCATGAGGGTTTCATCCACATTCTCAATGAATACAAACGTTTCTCCGGTCCGCATAGTGGCCGCTAACACTAGATTACGTGCTTGCGATCGTAGTGAGATACGAAATAAGTCCATATCATCTAATTTTTCGTTTTCATCCCATTGTTTCTAAAGTGTCCATTCACGGTGGTACCCGTTTATAGATATCGCTTTCCACGGTTAATCGGTGAATTTCGGAGGTGTCTCTGTACGTGGTTTCGGTGTCAGCGGGCCAACAAAAGGGCTATTGGCGTTCACCGGTTTCGTTGCGGATCGCGCCATGCATAAGCTTCCATGATGATTAAGTTAATCTAGTTTGGGTTCGAACCCAATTAGTCAGTTTTATCATTTTTCCCTTACGCTTTAGACCCTCAGCCTGAGAAATTCTGTTCATCACTGCTAACCTCAACAATTACGACCCCCCCCTCCTAGCGGACCAAATACGACCCCCCCCCTGTTGAGGATTCCTCAACGGAGGCTTGACCCTGTGCTGAGCATCCCCCACGTCTTCTATGACTGAGAAGGGCAAAATGAAGTCCATATTTGACAGCTCCTTACCATATTCTACGAGGGGTACTAGGTATGCTGACTCAATTGCCCTGGAATATGAAGGTGAAGTGCTGAGTAATGCGGCAATTGATGAAAGCTAACAAATCAGACATGATCGATTGCACCAGGGGACGGGTTGACCTCTGTGTCGCATCACTCCTGTACGAAATGGAGTCACGTGGATCTGTTATTAGGTTGGTGCATAAGTCTTGACATACACAAATTTTCTTTCAGCACGTTGCTACTCACAAACTCTTAGTTGTGTAATATATAGGCAGCACAGCCATCATTGTGACTCATCTCCAGTGACAGGGTACATGCTCAGTGCTCTCAGTTCTGCAGTTCACAACATACGGTTTAAGAAAAAGAAGCAAGACAAATTAACTGCTCCTTGAAAAAAAGGTGAAAACAAGTTTAAGTTTGTTTCGGGAGATGTTTGGTACAAGCAGTAGTGGTTACAGTATACAACATTCCAGTGCAGTATTGCATATAATTAAACTTCTTATTCTTCGTAACCCTCAGGAGCCTGACCAGATGGTATTCGGAACATTAGGATAATAGAACTCTAGGATGAAACGGAACTTAACAGCTCACCTCCTTCTTATCTTCAGCCTTATCTTTGCAGCGAGCTGGTATACGTGGCCATGTTGAGGTAAATTAATTGCTCTTTGAAGAAAGGTGAAAAAAGTTCTAGCTAGTTTCTGGAGACGTTTGGCACAAACAGTAGTCGTTACAGTAGTACCGGCTGGTACAACCCTGGTGTCGTGAATCCTAGCTCACGATGACTCAGCTAAACGCCCTCCCGTGCGGAGGATATAAATAAGAGGCGGAGCCGGGGATCGGGTTCATCTCGGAGACTGCGGAGCTGAGAGCGGTGGCCTCTCCGGTAATCAGTGGAAAAGCGACCCCATTGGGTCGCCCAGTAACAGCTACCGTAACTTGGCGGTGGAGATAAGGCGACGCGGTACTTGGCGTCTGGTAACGGCGGACCCACGTCTGAGAGCCGGAAGGTGAAAGGGAAACAAGTGGGAAATCTGAGGAACACATGAAACCTGTGCCCCCTTAGGAAAATATATCGGTTGTAGCGTCTGTAGAATTGTGATGTATCGTATTGATGATATGTGAATGGATTTGGGAATAAATGGTATCAGCAAGAGTACAGCAGAAGTATGAACCACCAAAACTCATTGAGGCCGTGATGCAGTCTCAAAATGGTGCATCGGCCGGGAATTACAAAAGAAGCATCTGTCTGAAAACTTTGAAATCCTTAGGAAAATCAATTCCAGTAATCAGGCTCGAATTCCATGGGAAATAGAATTCAACGACGCGGATAAGTCGATTCTGGTTATTCTCTATATCCTGTTCTGACCTACACACCGCCGAGAAATCACTGGGAGAGAGACTTTTCGAAGAAGAACTCAGCTCCGAAATGACGATCGACGCAAGAAGCGAAATCGAAGGACGTGTGGAGGTAAGTCATTAGTGGCCACTTCGACATACCAGATTAACTACACCCGTTCTTCGATTATGGTTTTATAATAGTTTTCCCTTTTTTTAGTTTTCGGCATATTTTTCGATGATTTTAAGTACTATCTTTGGTAATATCATTCATTTCCTCCGTGCGCTGAGCAACATAGTCTCGAGGCGCCTACGCACAGAAAAAGACCTAGGCACAAACTATATGAGGAGAAGGAAAACTCCAGTGGAAACCCGGTCGGTAGTCCGTAAGACTAACCTAGAGAAGGAAAACTCGAAAAAAACCGGGAAATTGAGGCCGGAGTATAAGTGCGCACAACAGGAATTCCATCAGCAAGGCCCAATTTCTCACTCAAAATTCCGGAATGTTAGGAAAATCTCCTTGAGGTGGCAGGTCAGGGAGATCAATTCCTACGAAGGAAAAGAGAGAGGAGACGGAAAACTCCACACAAAGAGCGAGGAAGACAAGTTGCGATGATAACGAAATTCATCGCATGCCAGGCTGCCACTCCATCTTGTCATTCAAAATTCGACAGTAATCTACATGTTAAAGAACCAAGAAATGATTAGAAATTGAAATGCCTCCTGAAGACAAGATGGGAAAATGGAAGCACATAAGGGATCCCAAAAATTGACGTGATACCCTCGCTCGACCATGAGAAATAGGCAGAATTTGTTGTGGGCAGAGACCATAAACCAGTCTTCTGCAATTGCTTCGGCAGCCTGGGAAGTAGCCCGCACGAGCGGCAGCTATGGAAGCTCTAGAGCTAGGAAAATAGTGATACTCATTCATAAACAATGAAAGAGTGGTATAGAAGCGAAACCCCGCTCGTATTAGTAGGGATAGTCTCTCAATTATCCCTAAGGGAAAATAGTACTCCGAGTAACGATTAGCACGTCCGTAATTAACTGTCTACGCATCCAACGCAGACGCTGCGCAAAAATGCAATTATGACTAACTAATCGCTGACATACTGGAACGCAAGTGCAGTCGGCACAAAGACCGCGCAAAAGACGGTGTACTCCCTTTAAAGAAACACGAAATGGATATCAAAGGAAACGGGGAGCCATTCTAGTCTGAGGCCATAGGGAAATCGAAATATTAGGGCAGAAATCAACAGAAAGGAGCATAACAAGAGAAAAATAAGAAAATACCATTTCTGACCGGCCCTAAGGTTAGCCATCGCAGCGGCAAAATACTGCGCCGCACAAGGAGACACCAGACGAACAAAAGACACCATGTCAACACGGCGATTTCATTACCGTCGTCATACTTGGCAAAGGGAAACTCCACAGGTATCAACAGAGAAACTATTAGACAATCACCCCACTTTAACTACAGTGTAAAGGAAAGGGAAGTCTACTTAACTACTGGATCCTCCAGTTCGTTTACAAATGCAGTGTCAAAAATTCTTCACCGCTGCAAACAGGGACATGCAGCGTCCTTATCGAGGACCTCATCTCTCGGCGTACAGTAAACGCCATGAGACAAAGACATCAAGCCTCAACTTGGCATTACACAAACCGAGGCGTGCAATCTCCGAGACTATCTAAAACACAGCCTCAGACGTCCTCATTCTGCCTTCTAGACACGAGCGGAGGATACCCCATCTTCTTTTTCTCTTCATTCTCATTCATTCATGTCTTGGAATCTTGAAATTCTGAAACTTCTAGAACATCTGCTTTATTACATAATCTTTCAGAATGGACGAGAAGGGCTCTGCAGATCATCCGATTTCCGTAGACCCGGAAGAACAGAACCCGGAAATGCAGCTATATTTTCCGAACGACACAATTGTGGCATGCAAACTCGACTATCTCATTCTGAAGAATCAAGACATGGAAGAAAGGTTGGAACGACTGGAAGGAAAACTTGACAGAGCGCTGGTAAATATTCGGTTGATCGGTGATTATTGTGTCATGAAAATTACGATAGTTTTCAATTTATAGACCCCCCAACCGGCAAGCAAGGAAAGGAAAGCTACTTCAAGCACCCCAGCAACTACAGATCCCAGGGCAGAATATGAGGTACTTAAATGCTACTATTATGCTTCAAAGTCCGCATGTGGAGATCAGCTAATTTAGGAAGTAATGGCGCAAATAAGGGCATGTACCAAAACTTGTGCAACTCTGAAAGCTCAATTGGAGAAACCGACACCACCGGCAAACGGTGACAGACCGACGTCGTCGTCAGCCGCAAGTATCACGACGATTATACCCACCAAAAACTGCATGTTTTGTCACATGCATCATTGGGCGTCTGTGTGCCCAATATTCACAACCATTTCGGCCCGGCGTGCACAGATAAAAAAGAATGGAAAATGTGAAAGATGCCTGTACCCGGCAGATCACCTCATGAACTCATGTATTACAAAGGCAACCAGATATTCATTTCACATTCCAATTTCCACCCGAAATTGTCCTACACACGTATCACGTATTTGTGAAAACTTTACAAGGAAATGTGACGGATGCGTTCCATCAAACTTGTCCAGCAAGCCCATTTTGTGAACAGATCACTTGCAACCTCTGTTCCGACATGGTCGCTAACCCAGAGTGTTGGCCACGTCTGGCGATAGCAATCATGGCTATAGTAATCTATATCACAATCGTAACGCTTCTTTTACTTCTCGCACTATCCAGAAAAGTGGTACGATTGTTATACAAACTATACGGTGTATTATTCGCAGCTGGGAAACGATCCCTCGCATGTGTAAACGAAAGCTGTAAAAGGGAGAACGACAATACAGACTACATCCCATTAATAGAAATTGGAAACAGAAGAAATCCGAGATGGACCGCCTCTAATATGGTAAGACTGTTAGCTATTGTTACATGCATTCACCTAGCTCAAGCATGCCAACAGCTGGTTGTCGTGCCGACGGAAATCTCCCAATGCCGCTTCTCAGAGGAAAACTACACCACGCAAAAGACTATCGTTGCAAAAATGAACCCTTACAGACCGAACTTGTGCTTATCTCTGCAACATGAGAACGAAAACTATACCGCACTCAAACTAACTCTACATGAGACTATCTTACGATGCAAACAACAGACCTTATACTACACGCGTAATACAGCAGTCAGAGTGGAATTTCGGAAACGATGTCCACACATGGGATCGTGCGTAGGAAACAAATGCGGAGACATTACACCTAACAGCTTGGTACAGGAATTAGAAATAGCAAATAACTACACAGGAATTACTTACTGCAGCGAATCCTGTGGTGGTTTAGGATGCTCATGTGGGTTTCCTTCTTCGGGGTGCCTATTTTACAGGATCTACCACGTTCCATTGGACGAGGAAATTTTTGAAATATTCGAATGTGCATCCTGGTTTACAACAGTAAGGCTAACACTCACAGAGTTTCGAGGAAACCGTAAGCCCACAACCTACGATGTAGAAATCATACCCAAAGCCGGAAAACGAATAGGAAAAACGGAAATCGAAGTAACGGCAATAAATACCAACCCTTTGGCGATACTCAATAAACGTTTCGTAACAAATAGGAAATATACAGCATATCTTAACGATGACACAGCCTTCTCGTACGCTTGCTCAATACATCCCACGCTCGTAAATGAAACCCACGAGCAATGCAAAATTAGAAACACATGTGATTGCAACCCCGCTGAAGACTCGATAAATTGCTATTGCTCTAACAACAATGTCACGGAAATGACAGACCTATCTCACGTGCTGCCACTCTCTATACCTAATGGCATGGTTAAGACAGAAGGAATCAATCGAACTCCAACAGTACGCACAACAGCAACGTCTATAGAAATTGCAATGGTCTTTAAAGACTCTATAACAAATATAAAAGAAAACATAAAAGATTTCTCCTGCAACATAGTAATCCTCTCTACTATCGGATGTTATCGTTGCATACCAGGAGCTTTGGCAAAAATAGTATGTTACTCAGACATACCAGAGGCCACAACACAAGTTTCATGCAATACGCAAATCTTCAGTTTGCATTGCACACAGGAAGGTAAACTAAACGAAATAAGACTATTCTTCAATACGGCTCGAGTTGATGAACAGTGTGAAGCTAAATGCGGAACACGACCGACCGTTTTCCGCATGGTAACAACTTTAAACTACATCAACGGACTCCAACCAATCTTGCAATATTTTCATGTGAAAGGAAACTCCAGTACACAGATTGATAGTTATTCGTTCCAACTGCCTGACATAAGCCATTTTCTCAACATTTGCAAAGCATACTTCCTATACACATTCTTCATTCTCGCATCCCTAGCTACAGTACTGCTTATCACAATAACATATCTAAGCGCAAGCTCCCGGACGCGAACAACGGGCATAAAAACTGTCCTCCCAGCCTTCATTCCTCTTTGTATTCTCATTCGCTTCGTTAGACTTCTTCTCACCATCACGCACCGGCTATGGTGTCTTCTTTTCAAATTGCTATTCCGTGTAATTCGCAATCGTCAATTTTAATCCCTATTTACCGTGGAAAGCATACAGGTAATGAAACATTATACTCCAACACTCTATAATCTATTACAGAGTAATATGAACGCGGAAAAGTTGCCGGAAGAGCCAGTGGTGCAGTCTCCTAACGACAACCAGTCGCAAGGAGCCGAGTCAGAGCATGCTGACGTTTGCGGGCTCCTCGATGATCTAAGCACGCCACCGCCTGAAGTGAGACACCACAATGAAATAATCGCAAGAATCAGGCACTTGGAGAACAGAAGTGCATATCATACGGTAATACATGCAAGTCCTAATCTTTACTTTCTCTTTTCATTCGCTGTTTATGAGAAACAGAACCTTTGGCAACACTTTCGAATTCTTTTGAAATTAAGGCAGTTCCGCCCAAAAAGAGAAAAAATGAAGATGAAAAAGTCGATGCTTCTAGAAAGAAAACTAAGGTACACGAAACGCTACTCTGAGCATAGAGCCTTGTACCACAAACTTCTCATAACTATTAAGGAACTACTGGAATCAATTGACGAGAGACTTGAGTACTTGGAGCAGCTCTTTTGCGCCTTTATCAAAGGAAAAACGACGAACGACACCAACACACCCAGCACTTCATCACGCGACAACACCACACCGCAATACCGCACACCACTCAAGAACTGCATGTTCTGCAAAGGTAACCATTGGGCATCTGAATGCACTGAATTTGCGACGCTATCAGCGCGTCGTCAGCGAGCGGTAGAACTTAATAAATGTGAAAGATGTTTGTTCACCGCTGACCACTTGGTCACGGCATGTACCTCGCAAGCTCTCTGTTATTATTGTAAATCCGCTAAAAGAGAAAGCGAGATGGCTAAACACCATACCGCTTTCTGTTCGTATCATTTCAAAATGTAAGGTTTCATCATTCGTTGTAAGACCTGGTCATTCGATTGTACTGGGCTAGAAATTTAGTAAACCGTAGACGGGGACATGCTCCGGATTTTGGTCGATCAGAAATGTAGTAAACTTGAGATTGTGCAAGGCATCAGATTGTTAATGATTGTTGCTTTACATTGTATGTGGGTAACGGTAATGTCTTGCTGAGATTGTAGACGTTAGCCAATAATTGATGGGACAAACATGCGTTTACACAACTGAACAGAAACCTTGCCATAGAAACTAGTAATCACAGCTTCGAAAACAAATCAGACGGCGATCTACCAACGATTTCAAGAGAACGATGCCGTCGTCGTCTAAACACGTGAATTCCCACGTTTCGAGCAACGTCCGCCACGGATCCTCCAAGCAACCGTCTACAGTGTCTAAAGACCATACAACGTTTTGCGGTGTATAGTTGTGACTTTGACATTGATATTGTTGTATAAATGCATGTGTTAGTCATATTGATTAGTTACATTGTCGAGGGCACTTAGCAGGAAACTTATGAAAACAGAAAAGTAATAGTAATGCAACAGAGCTCTCGTGGGGAGGATGCAAGCCGCAATTAGGTGTGTCTTCTCTCGGTCTTATTTGTCGTTGCATCTCAATCTTTTGGCCTCGGGAGTGTCGTGAATCCTAGCTCACGATGACTCAGCTAAACGCCCTCCCGTGCGGAGGATATAAATAAGCTACGGAGCCGGGGATCGGGTTCATCTCGGAGACTGCGGAGCTGAGAGCGATGGCCTCTCCGGTAATCAGTGGAAAAGCGACCCCATTGGGTCGCCCAGTAACAGCTACCGTAACTTGGCGGTGGAGATAAGGCGACGCGGTACTTGGCGTCTGGTAACGGCGGACCCACGTCTGAGAGCCGGAAGGTGAAAGGGAAACAAGTGGGAAATCTGAGGAACACATGAAACCTGTGCCCCCTTAGGAAAATATATCGGTTGTAGCGTCTGTAGAATTGTGATGTATCGTATTGATGATATGTGAATGGATTTGGGAATAAATGGTATCAGCAAGAGTACAGCAGAAGTATGAACCACCAAAACTCATTGAGGCCGTGATGCAGTCTCAAAACCTGGGACATTCTTGAGAGAATCTGGAGCAAATAGATTTGACCCGAAATTCATTTACTGCCGCTCTTATTGTTAGAGAGGTATCCCCACTAATCTGCCAGTAGCGCACGTTTCTGGTTATATGGTAACTAGCTCTCATATTTAATTATTATACATATAACGTCTTGTATCCTTTGACAATAAAGGAAAGCATAACGAAATTTCCTATCAATTCATCCGCTACTTTGTCCGACTCAGTGAAAGA